>VZTI01004617.1:4033193-4157938 GCA_013397865.1 Struthidea cinerea
CGGGGCGGGGCGGGTCACGGTCGCCGTGGTGACGGTATAGCCCCGCCCCTCCCCCGGCACCTCCCAATCAGCGCCTCCTTTTCCTCAGGGCGCCGCACGCGAGGCACCGTCCCATTGGCCCACGTTAAAGCCCCCGCCCCTGTCCCCGTCGCGGCCAATCAGCTGCAGCCACCGCGGCCCTGCGGCGGGGCGGGCCCCTATAAAAGCCTCGCCGGGAAGCTTTTGCCATCGCCGCCGCCCCGCGCCCACCATGGAGGAGCAGCTGTCGTTGCTGGTCCGGAGCCCCGCGCAGCGGCACCCCGACCTCCGGCCCCGCGCCGAGCTCGCCTGGACCGTGCGCCGGCTCAAGACCGAGCTGCGCCGGCTCCTGCCCGACGCGCCGGTGAGTGCGCGATCCCCTCTTCCCGCAGCCCCGCCGGGCGGGTCCCTGTGGGCGGCCTCGCCGCGTGGGTGGATGGGTGGTGGGCGCTGAGTCCCCGCGGGGCAGCGGCGGCAGCTGCTGTGGGGCTCTCGCGGGGCTCCGGGACCGGTACCTGCCCCGCGGGATGTCCCGGTTGCGTCAGCCGCGCTTGGGGCGCGCTCGGGCTATTTTGGGACTCGTTTGTGGCCCGGCCGCGGTTAATCATTAACCGCCCTCCCGGGACGGCGCGTCCTGCAGGTGTGTGCGGACGTCAGCGCCCGCGGGAGCCCGCTGGCACCGGGCTGTGCCGGGAGCAGCGCCCGGGCACCGCGCCCAGCCGGGCAGCGGGTGGCCAAGGCCCTTCCTGGGGGTTTGAGGACGTGTTCCCGTTGAACGGGAGGCACGGCGCTGTGCACGGCGGGGTGGCGGGGCTTGTGCGGTTGAAATGCAGAAGTGTGACTTCTCCCTGAGCCGCAGGACACGAGAGCTGACGCCTGAGTGCTGCTGGAGCAGCTGCGCTCCGTGTCCCGCTGCTCCCACGGGCAGTGCTCCCGCAGGAGGGTGTGGCCTTCACAGAATCAATAAACTTGGAAAAGCCCTCCAAGATCATCAAGTTCAACCTTCGACTAAATGCTACTATCCCTACTAAACTACATTGTGAAATGTCATGTCTGTACTCGTTTTTTGAAGAGTTCCGGGGGTAGTGACTCCACCATTTCTCTGGGTAGCCCATTCCAATGCTTAACCATTCCTTCAGTGAAGAAAGTTTTTATAATATCCAACCAGAGACTGCCCTGCAAACTTAAGGCTGTTTCCTCTTGTGCTGTCACTAGTTGCCTGGCAGAAGGCCTGACTCCCATGCTTTTGCCATGCTTTCCCTGGGAGTGTGGTGATCACCCAGAAACAGGCTCCATGTGCTTCCACCAGCTGCTGTGGGACAGCTCCCGATGAAGAGCTGCTGGGTCCCATTGGATGGGGTGTAACAGATTTACTTGACACCTCCTCTGGTGCTGATCAGATTAGACGGATCTCCAAACCTCAGTTTCTGAGAAACATAAACGTTTTTGTTGGGACTGTAAAAGAGACAGCATGTAATCAAGTTCTTTGCCCAAGGGCCTTGGTATTCTTCTGCAGGTTTGGACCTCAGTAATATCACACTTGGGCATTCAGTTGTTCTCATCACTTCAGCTGAGTTTAGATGTGCACAATTCCCTCTGCACCTTAGTGTGTGGGATGTTCCTAGCTCCTTGCCTCTCTCCATCAGCTGTAAGTTGTGCTGGTTAGTGCTTGGCAAAGCAAATAATCCTATTCTTTGTTTTCTTTCTTCAAAGCCTGAAGAGGACCAAAAGCTGATTTATTCTGGGAAGCTGCTGCTTGATCACCACTGTCTGGGAGAATTGTTGCCAAAGGTATAAAAAAGTATCTTTTATGATGTGCTGAAATATATACAGAGAAGTGATTTTTTTTTTTTTAATAGATCTTCCCTTATATTTCAGCATGGGGAGCTGCATGCTCTTCATTTGGTGTACAACTTCAAGACTCCTGCAAATATGCAAGAAACCAAATCAGAGGTAATTAGACTTAAGTTAATTCTGGATCTTGGGCTTGTAACTAAAAATGGGAAGTGTTGGATGGCCATTTTAAAGTTCTCTGTTACTGCAGGTTTTCCCTATTAGTGCAACAGCAGCATTACTATGTGATACTCTGGGAATGCGAGAATGTATTTGGATTAAACTGAGTAAACAAATTGCCTCTACGTTTCATCAGTAAAGATTCTTGTGGCATCTGTTAAAAAATATTAGATCTGCTGCTCAGGGGAGAAATCCTTTCTGGTAAATTCAGTTTTATTAAATAGAATATGACTTGTCATGTCCCAGGCGTTCTTGGACAGATTGAGCTTGTGGTCAGAAGAGAGAAGCAGAGGGAAGTGGTTCTGATCTCTGTGGGGAGGGAAGAAGGCTGAGAACTGCAGACACTTAAACTGCTCCCGTTAATGACTCATCTTTGGCTTCCTCTCTACAGGCTCAGCCTTAGTGCTTGAGCTCGGTATGGACTGGTCTCAAGTACAAATGGCCAAAACCCATTCTTTATTTAAAGTGGCTGAGCAAAGGTTTCTAGAGGTGTGTTCTTGTTGCCCATTATAGGCAATGTGAGCGAACCCTACCCTGGTGGTTGCTGGATGTGAGCCAGCTTTGGCTGGATGTTAGACAGATGTATCACCACAGGACAGCTCTCGAACTCTGTGTACGGCAGTTCGTGCAAGCAGTACAAATTTGCCATAGGAAAAATGGCAAATTTATATTTTATGTTTTCGTAATCAGATGGACACTGAATGTGTGCATAAGTAACAAATACAGTGTAGATCTTGTGAAAGGGAAGAGTAGCATCAAATCAGTTTTGCATCCAAGTTGTTTTTTACCAGGAGCTTTACTGATAGAGGTGCTTGTGGCATGATGCCCAAGAGCAGGAGCAGCACTGAGAGGTGCTGTGCAGGACTAGGTGTTAAAACAAGGGCATATTCTGTGGGGTGCAGTCTTTTTGCATAAAGTGTGTGTGGTGTCCTGAGTGAACCTCACTGGCTGCATTGCTGTCTGTAGGTTAAAGCTGATCAGCCCAAGTTACCATCAGAAGCCAGGCAGGAATCAACTGTGTCTTCCTCAAATGGTGGAAGATCGAGGAGCTCTTCAGGTGGCCACTCTTCAGCAGAAGCCAGTAATGGGTAAATACAATTTTATGTACATCATTAAGATTTTTTAAATGATATGTTTGTTTGATGCCAGCTACTTATGCCACATATACTGTCATAAGTCCATAGGACATGGGCCGAATATGGTGAGGATTTATGTAAAAGCTGTAGTGGATGTAGAATAATTTGGATTGGAAGGGAACCTTAAAGGCCATCTAGTCCAACTCTCTGCCATGAGTCCACTAGATCAGGTTGCTCTGTCCAACCTGGCCTTGAACACTTCCAAGGATGTGGCATCTAAAGGAAGATGCACTGCTCCGTCAGTTGAAAATCTTCCCTTTATTCATGTGAGTAAAGGGGTGTCTTTAATAATCTAGAAGGAAGAATTAATTTTGTATTTGGGTGCACAAAATGGCAGAAGCATTTACATTGTTCTGTAATAAGTTACTCTTGCCGTTTGTCCAGTGTTTGCTAATGAATGTGTTCAAATTTTGACCAAGGCTGGAAACAACTCAGCATCCCTTCCAGAGCGTGGCTCCTGGCTTCTCTGCTTACACAACCTACAGCATGCTTCAGATGTCCTGGTTCCAGCAGATTTATGCAAGACAGTATTACATGCAATAGTAAGTGTTCTATTCCAAGCTGCCAGCAGGAAGTAGAAAGTGTAATACAAGAAATTTGAGAGCTCCTGGCAATTCTTCCTCTTTCGATGGTGCTTGGAGACTTTTTCATCGTAACTTGTGCTCAATGTTGTGGGAATGTACCCCGTGCTGTGCTGCTCTGTTTCTGTTCAGGCCAGTGGTTCTGAATCTTGCCCATTGCATATCTGATGCTCCACTGGGAGGGCAGGTGTCTCCAGAATAAATCTGATCCTGCTGATGAGCCTTTGCTCTTTTTTTGACTGGCCAAAGTAGCACACAGCATTGACTGGAAATCAGTCATAGGTCAAGCTGAGACTTGCAGAAGGCTTTTACACTATCTGCAGATTGCTCTAAATATTTTTTTAAGTATAGACATTATTGTTCATAAAGGGGGAAGGTGCCTGTTTTGACTTGTTGAAGTCACTATACAGCTGTTATGGGTAGAACAAAAACTTGTTTTTAACCCTTTTTGTAGCATGTAAACTTGGTGCTTTCTACTTGCAAGTGATCTGACTCATAGACAGATTTTTCAGGGCCTGTGTGAAAGGATTTGACTAAGCCTCATTCTGTACTTTGTTCTCTGTTTCCAGCTTGGCTTCTACTGCTGCATCTTCTGATCCATCCCATGCACGGCGTTCTCAGGAGATACCAGTGACACCTCCAGCTCCTCTCCCAGACCCATTTCCTGCCCAAAACCAGCCTGGAAACCAGAATGTTGCTGCTCAGGTTAATGCAGTGGCTGACCAGAACTTGAGGATGAATGCCCAAGGGGGGCCCCTCATGGAGGAAGATGAGGAGGGTGGCAATCGAGACTGGTTGGACTGGCTCTACTCAGCGACACTCTTATATGTTTTTGTCAACATGGTCTATTTCTACTCCAGTATCAGCAGACTCCTCCTTGTTATGGGTGGCACGGTTCTGATGTATCTGTAAGTGTATGGTGTTAATATTTTCTGTTCAGAAGGGTTTCACTGAAGTACCGAGCTCTGTGCTGTGCTCAGCTCCCTGGCAGTTGAGCTTCATAGGACTCTTGGACCTGGAAAGGGCAAATCACTCCTCCACATTCTGGTATAACTCAATATTTAGAAAAAAGATAATTATGCCTATGCCTGACTTAAATGAAGAATGTGGCTGATCTCACTGGGGTTTTGCAGTTTCTGGTGTGGCTTTCTTTCTAGTTCAGAAAACTAATTGAAACCAAAGTAACCCCTGTTGTAAAGCTCCAGCAACTCAGCAGCATAGAGCAGACAGACCTGTAGGTTCAGTGTAGAAAATGACAGTTTCTTGTGGGGAAACAAGTGGTTGAAGTCTGGGAAGAGGGTCTCATGCTTGCTGTTTCAGTCATGCATCCATGCAGTTTTTCTGCTCTGTTGCCCCTCTGGAGAGCGGACCAGGCTGAACTGAAAGGATAGTCCTGAACTGCCTTTGAACCTCTCTGGGTGGGGGGATATAATTAGCATAAACACACAGTAATGATAATGGACCCTCAGCTGCCATGCTTGGGATGTCTTACCTGAGAAAGAGAATCTGTCCTCCAAAATTCTTTGATCACCTGTGGAACAAGTGACTTAGGTCTCTGAACTGTAGGTCTAGGAGTTAAAACTGGAGCAGTTCTTCCAACATCTAGTAGACTTGGAGAGGGAAGGTTTAATTGTTCCACTGGAAGTCGTTAAATTTTACTGTTGCTGGTTGCCAGCAGCTCTGAGCAGTCAGTTGTGCAGCTGCTGTATAACAGGATGAGTAATGTTGAAACAGTGTTAATTAATTAATGAACCTGTTGCCTTCCCCAGACACCATGCTGGACGGTTCCCATTTAGACGAAGACCAGTTCAGCCCTTCCCAGCCAATGTTCCTCCTCAAGCTGCTCAAAACCAGGACCAGAACAATAACTTACAGGTATTGTCTTGCTCTGTTTTTAAACCATGAAACCCTGTGAAGTTTTGCTTTTGGTTTAATAATTAAGTGTAGTAGAAAAAACCTATTCTTGAAACTTCTGTAAGAGCCTATCTTCCATGGGGGAATAATTGCCACCTGAGTCCTTCATTGGTGTAGCACATTCCTTTCTTCTACAAAATATTTCAGGCTGAATGTTGTCTTTTAGCTGCTTCTGTCCTTTAGGAAGTTGTAATGGGGGGTGGTCTGTCACAGGCTGGAACTGAGGGCAGGGTTCAGGCTACACTTCTGTAGGATTTGGGTCTAGAAGCAGTCTAAGTCTTTGATTTCAAGCTGACAGTTCTGTTGCCAATGAAAGTTAATTAGCTGTAAATACATAATTCACATGATCTGGTGCTTGATGGCTGTCCTAGACAGTGTTCTTGGACACCAGTGTGAGTTAACCAGTACTGCCAATGTGCAGCTTGGGTTTTTGACTTTGTGTCTGGGGCTACTTGAAAAATTTTGTATTCAAACAGTGACATTTGGGCAACAAAAACACACAGTTTGACACCTGATTTTTCTAAGGCATTTCTGAAATTCTCCATTACCAAGTATGCTTTATTTTGGCAGGGGGAAAATGGAGGCAGAACAAATGAGTCTGAGACACCTCCTGATGAGGGTCAGGCTTTCCAAGGACTGCAGCAGTCCAACCCTTCACTCGTGAGCACGGCGTGGGTTTTTTTCAAGACTTTCTTTGCATCCCTCCTTCCAGAAGGGCCTGGACTGACCCGCAACTGATTTGTCACCGATCTGCTTGTCTGAAACTGCAGTGGACTCCTGAGAGAACTGGATACCAACTCCAGACCAGGCGTGGAGAGGGATGGCACTTCCTCTGGCTTTCACTGACCAAGCAAATAAAGCTGCAAGAAGCCTTACATCATTACAGCCTAGAGACCGAGATGCTTGTCCTCATAGCAAAGAACTTTGTTCCATAGCATTTATTAGGTACCTGTGTAGAGGCTTGGCATTGTGGACTTGTGCACTAAAGGCACAGGCTCTGAGTGGGTGTGCAAAAACGTTAGGGAAGCAAATTGCTTCTTCTGTGCAATGTGATTCCTGTTGGAATGTTTCAAATGCTATTTTAATTACACTGAGTGTAGGATCTCAAACAAAAATTGCTAGATATGCATTAGCAGATTTTTAGGAAAGATCTATTGTTAAATTGCTTCAACAATATTTTAACTTTTCTTTGTAAATATTTTCCTATGAAGAATGTATTGTGCAATCTCCTTGTTGGACAAAGTGGAGGACTGTAAGACAGTGATGTGGATAAGCAATTACCTCAGTGGAGTTGCCGACTAGATTTCATATTGCCAAATTCAGATAGTTTAAATTCAAGACTTAATTCCCCCTGCCCTTGCCCCTTCCCCCTGTCCCCCTGCCAAATCATGGGGGAAGAGTAAGTGTGTTCAGGTCTAAACATATTTAGCAAAAACTTAGGCAAAATGTGAACTTCACTGCTTTTGGATGCAAAGTTAAAGCAGTCTGTATTCAACTTTGCCTTCTCACTCCAGTGCAACTCTCTTGTATTACTTCATTGTGTTCCCTTTAATTTCTGATATGGTTAAGGGCTGTTATTACAATAAAATTTGCAGGCATTTATATCAAGACTTTATATATATCCTCTACAGCAATCAGAAGACCACCAGTGCAAAGCACAGCATGTGCTCTTTCCTTTTTATTGAAAAGTCATGATGAGGGAGTTGGGATGTGAGGGGAAAAGGTTCTTCCAGAGCTTTAAACTCAGTTCCTTCCCAGCTGTGTTCTTCAGCAGCCTTTAGCAGGTAAAGTGCCTTGGATAGCTTGGAGTTTGCTTATGGAAAGCTGCTAACAGAAAGGCCGTGGGCATCTTGAAATGGGTAATTCTGTAGGTATTTGGAAAGTTGGGCTCCTTGAACCCTGCCTGTGACTCTTGGTGGAGTTGCAGCACTCCCTTGGCTCAGGTTTTTAATTTGGCTTGAAATGTGCTGTCTAGGCTGCCACTCCTGGAACTTGTCATTCTTTTCCTCTGCTGCCTGCACTTGGCAGGACAGTTTGTTCAGGAGTGTCTTGGCAGGGCCAACACACATCAGTTGGGACAAGCAGTTGTAGCAGGTAATGCTTGATCTTGCCACTTCAGATCAGACTGATGTCGGACAGGGTTTGTTGGTGTTACCTGTGGGAGGGACTTAAGCCTGGTGGTGTTTTTTATTTGAACAAATTCCTTTCTAGGCTTGTTTTTCTGCCATATCTTCAGTTTGCTGGAGACTTGGAGGATGAAATATTTAGAATGAAATAATTTGAGAGGAGGTCAGTTTTGTTAGCCCAGATCTATCCTGCATAAACCTTTGAGGATGTTCCTGGAGGAGGTGCCTGCTCTTCCTTGCCTTGCTGATGCTCTGGTGCTGCTCTGGGAATTGCACTGCCTGAACAATGGCATCCCCAGGCTTTTGCCCCCTCCCAATCTGTGTCCCTGTCCCTGTGGTAGGCACGGGGTGGGTGCCAGGTGCCAGCCATTCCCCCACCCCAGACACAGCTGCAGAGCACACAGCAGCTGTACCCTGAGCTGCTGCCCTGGGCGTGTTCCTTATCGAGGGTGTTTTGTGGATCGAGGATTTTTCTCCCTCAGGGTGTAGCACACCATCACTCCTGTGTCTTGGCAAAATGCCTAAATTAACTGAGCTGTGCCTGTGCTCAGTCTTAGTAGGAGAGGGCAGTTCCTGGCAGCCAGAAATAAACTGGTTTGGTATGGTTGAGGAATGAGCACATAGAGCTGGATTACTTGTGAAAGCTCTAATCTGAAAATTTATCAGAGACAGCAAAACATCTGTTTTCTTGCAGCTTTTGCTGTTCCCAGGAGCAGGCAGATGGGTTTAAAACTAGTTGAAAAACTAATGAAGTGTAGCTAATGCCACTGCAGGGATGCAGTGAGAGTCCTGGACCTTAGAGAACATTTCCTTAATGGCTCTGCCACGGGGGTGGAGGGGAGCTGTGACTGCAGCAGAGGACACATAATGTGGAAGTAAATCCTGTGTAATCCTGCAGAGGCAGCTGCCAGTGGCGCACCCAGGCAGGAGCACTGGGATGTGAGGGAACAGTGCCTGGCTGAGCGCTCTAAGCACCTGTGACTGAGCCAGCCTGGTCTTATGAGGAGTTGGGTGGCCCTAACCCTGTCACTGACCCCTGGCCAGCGGAGGCCTCTGGTTGCCTGCGGCAGCCTGGGAGCAAGCAGGGATGAGTGAGGCTTGGAAGGAGCTGAGGCAGCTCAGCTTGGAGGCATGTCAATGTAAACAGTGACGTATGTAAGGAGGGATGGCAAGGAAGGGGATAGAGCCTGGATGCCAGCTGTGGGTGACAGTGAGCATGGCCCTGAAGATGAGGGAATCCAGGTTAGACATAAGGAAAATGTGAGCCTTGAATATTCCAGAGCAAGACTGCAATGGCAAGACTATCATCCCCTCTGCTGGGACAGAAGTTGCAGAGACCAGAAGGGGCCTTGAGGCTGTGGGTTTAGGAGGCTGAGTTTGCCTTGGCTCACACATCAGGCTCTGATTCTGCTGCTGGTTTAGCTCCTCTGTGTGCTTGTGGGAAGAACTGTGCACAGATGTGCTGGAGCAGCACTGCTGCAGCACCCTGCCTGTTCAGCACGTGTTGAGCTCCTGAGAGCAGACAGGTTGTGGCAGTGAAAGTCCTCTGAAGGTCCACAGGGTGGCAAAGTGAGCAGCAGGATAAAGCCAATTCTTCCGCTGCCGTGTCCCCTGATACACTCTGGCAGCTGCTCTTGGTTGAGAGCAGTTCTCTGTCCCCACTGAGAAACAAGTCGGGGAGAAATGTACAGTCTGTTTTTCTCAGACACCTTTGTTCTTGTTGTGGAAACTCCTAACAGGATGCTTACTTGGGGAACCATTCAGGTCCTGTTTGTCACTACAGATATGGTCCTGTCCTCAGCTCCCGGAACATAAATCTCATGGGAATGAGGTTGCTGCTGAGCAGATAAACTGGTGGTGATGTGTTTGTTTGTGTGGGGTTTCCCCTTTTCTCCGAAGAGCTGTTTCACTTATGCACTTGCTTGCCTCTTGTCCCTGTTCTCAGCAGCCAGGGGCATCCCAACAGCTCTGCATGTGTCCAGCTGAGTGTTGCAGCCTCCCTCTGGCCTTAGCCCTGTCATCCATTTCTAGCTGTGGGATTTTCAAAGCAGTGCACACAAACTGTGTCTCCTCAGAGGCCATCCCGGCTACTTGCCCATTGTGTTACCAAACGCGCCAACTGCATCTTCATCACCTCCCTCCAGCCCTTCTGCTGCCTAAGAATAGCTCTTGAAATGTCTGCTAGTGTCTAATGTGGTGTGAATTTCAAATGGAATGATACCATGGAGGTGAACCAGTTCTGGTGTACAGCTGGGTCACAAACCTTCAGTGAGGGGCTTGAGGTCAGTTCATGTTCAGCTGCCTGCCTGGGAGGGTTGGACAAATCCTGGCTGCTGGGTCCATGTCTTGTGTCTGCTCAGTGGCCTCCCCAGTTCCTTATAGCAGCACTGAAAATTGTATTTGCTGCTCTTTCAGTCCAGATTTGGCAGGGCAGGGTCAGTGCCGCAGAAGTACAGCTGTGCTTCCAGCTCCAGCCCAGCTGCCCTGGGCACCCTCAGCTGCAAAAAGCCTGGGCTGATTCAGGGCCACCTGTGTGTGCCAGCTTATTTTTTCTTTTTAGAGGTTGTAATGGTGCAGAAGAGAAGGAATTGAGTTAGCTTCAGGAGAATTTGGAGTTACAATGGGTGAGCCCTCCCCTGAGGTCAGGACGTTACCCAAGGAGGCTCCTTGAGGCTGAGAGCCCTCACTTCATCGTGTGATTGTGGATTCCAGGTTACTCTTGCTTTCTAAAATTTTGAGACCTCTTGAGTAACTCGGGTAGTACCAATTTAATTTGGCATCACAAATCTGTATTCAAATGTCGGTATAGCTTTAATTTATTTAACTGGCTTATAAAACATTAATATTTTTATAACATTTGAATAACATTTGAATAACATTTAAATACGTTATTTGTCTCAATTTTATAAACCTCTAGGACAGATGGGAGCAGCAGTCTTTGGGCTGACCCTCCTGCCATCCCAGGGCTGACCTTCTGTGTGAGTTCTGGCAGTGGTGCTGGGGCCCATCCTGCTGACGGGTGCAGCCAGGGTACCTGGAAGGCTCTCTCAGGAAGCATCTGCAGGGTAACACCAAATGTTTTGGTCAATGCAGCACAAAGATTAATGGCACTGTGATGTACCTCTGCCCCGGACAACGTGGGGAAAAACAACCCCAGTTACAGGACAATCCTCAGCTAGGTGGTGAGTCCATGTGTGTGTGCACAGCCTTCAGATAAAGCCTTACACAGCAAATATTTATCAAAACATCTTCCAGCATCCCCTTTGCAGCTTGGCTGTTTAATTTTCTTTGGGGTTTAAAGCCTGCCCTGCCTCCTGCTAGCCAAAATTAACCTTTCCTTAGGTTTTTAAATCTGACCTGACTTGTCCTAGCCTGAACTTGCACTGGGAGGAGGGTGGGCTCTGGTGTCCCTGCTGCTCTGGCCTCTGCCTGGTTACTCCAGGACAAGGATGCTCACAGCATCTCTGTGTTCCACATGCTTTTGCTATTGTAGGCAGAAAGTCTCCAGCCTTCCTGTTCCCCCTGGAGGTCAATGCCCGGCAGTGCCCTGTCCTTTTCTCTGAGCTCTGGTTGTCTGCTGACAGCAGGCTCTGCGGCAGTGCTGGGGCAGGGGAGCTGGCCTGCAAGGGGGCTGTGAATGCCCTGGATCTACCAGGACCAGCACAATGGGTCTGGGGTCTTGGACTTTCTGCCTTTATCTACCCTGGGACACTGGTGACAAATACCCTTGTATCAAAACGCCCATTCTCCCTTTCCCCCATGCTGATGTGAACTGCTGCCCTGGGCAAAGAGGCTGTTGTGGCCTCCTGGGGTCTGCAGGATTCCCTCTGTGCCAGATGTTGGCCACTGTGCCCACATCCCTTGAACTGAGAGCTGTAGGACAGAAAATAGAGCTGTTAGATGGTTAAATCCTCTTGAATTCAATCCTTTTGTAACATGCCCATGCTCTTTGCAGCTGCCCTGGGAAGAGCTCTCCCAGCCAGGGCAGTGGGGATGCCGTGGCAGCTGAGATGATGCCATGTGGGAGCTCTGCTGCTCAAGCACCTGCTGTCTTTGTGCATTGTGTTTCCAGCAATCAGCTGTTCATTTAGAAAGCACTTTGGGCTGGCAGCAGGCAGCCTGTCCACGGCCACCATGCTGCTCTGCTGGAGAAGGCAGGCTTCCCTCGGCGGGTCAGTGACCGTGAGTGCCTCCCGCGGGGTACCCGAGGCCATTCACTTTCTCAACTCAGGAAGAAAACAGCACGGCAGGGTGGGGGCTGCTGGACTGCGGGGTCCCCGCAGGAAATGTGCTCACCCTGCCCAGGGAGGATGAGGCATCTGCCAGGGAGAGGAGGGAGGCTGGCACCTCGTCTTGCTAAGGGGGTTGAGGGTGCTCCTGCAGCACTGCCAAGTTGTCACCTGTCCTTCTCCATCAGTCTTTGCTGGCAGAAAGGTTCACAGGAGATGTTGTGAGCCTCCTGGCTGAAATAACCCCACTCTGTTTTGTCCTGGAGTTTGTTTTGGGATTGGGATGGGCCCCAGCAGCACAGCAGAGGTGCGGGAGGACAGTGACGTGCAGAGCACAGGTGAGCACATGGAGTGGATGCGAACTTGGGTCTCTGATGTTCCCCAAAGAGCAGCTGAGAGTCCGAGTGCATGAAAAACTCCACCTTAGTGGGGTTTTGCCCGTGTGAATGGTGGCAAACAAGATTTTCAACAAATCCAGCCAAGGGGCAGAAAACATCCTAGTCTTACAGTCGTAAAGCTTTAGAGGGATGTGGGAGATGTGGGTTCACCCAGTGGTAGCAGGAAGCACCCTCTTCCCAAGAGTGTGCCTCAGTTTCCCCACAGTGTGTATAAAATCAGTGATGTAGGTCCTTTCAAACAGGGCTTTTCTGGGGAATTCCTGCAGGAATGCAAAATAAGGAATATTTCTGCATGAAGAAAAAATGATGAACTGGCTTGAGGCAGCATGTGAGGCTGTTGCCTCGACTTTATCCTCTTCCACTCTCCATCCCCCCCCAGCTTTTTCCACCCACCCTGGTGTGTACATGTCCTCAGTTAAAGCAGTCTTGGCAGGAGCACCAAGCCCTGCAGCCCAAACTCCTGCCGAGGGAGGAAGGCAGTGTGTGACATGAAGGGTGTTAAGGAAACTATAGGAAGATTAGGAAATGTGTGATGAGTTTTGATAAGTGGAGGAAGCAGGTCATGTCCTGCTTTGAGTGGGCTCTGCTGGGGGTATGAAAGCAGCCTCTGCCTCTGCCAAGAGCCACTTGGTCTCACCAGCGCTCTCTGCTCTCACCGAAGATGTGCCGGGCTGGCCAGATGATGCTGGGGACCTTCAGCATCTTGCTAGTGCTGGTCCATGCAGCAGCAGCAGCGTGTGATTTTGGGCCCTTCCCCTACAGAGCCACAGGGATCGTCTGCAGGATGACCAAGCCCGCGGCATTGCTGTGTAAGTGCCTGCTCTTTGGGGCTGTGTTTGCCCCATCTCCGCCAGAAGTTAGCGACAGATCAGCCAAGTGAGGGGGTTTCTTGCCTCTCGGTCTCTTGTGTAAACACCTGCCTGGGAGCTACAGGTTAAAGCATGGGCACCTGCTCTGAACAGCCAAAGGAGCTTGAAAATTGTCCCCAGCCCCTCTCCTCAGCCCAAGGCTTTAGTGCTGTTGCTGTTGGGGCTTGGCATGATGAAAGAGCTTGAACAAATGTGTGTCTGATTTCTCTCCTCATTGCAATCTCATCTCTTGGGGTCGCTGTGCAGAAGTGGGGAAACGTTCTCTGCTGCTGTGGGCTTATTTGCAAGGATTTGGGAGCTTTTCAGGTGGGGGAAGAACTTAGTTCTTCTGTGGAGGGTAGGAACAGCTGTGTCCTGTCCCATCCAACAGTGGTACATGCAGAGAAAGATGTATTCCTGCTGGACCAAACTAAGAGAAAATATTTCTGGAAGGAAAAACCATGTACAAGCACGTGCCTGAGGCTGGAATGGGCTGGATAATGTTAGAAAATGGGCACAGAAACTTGAGTATCAGAATTTTTTCTTTGTAGACCCAAGAGCTGACTGCGATACAAGTGAGCAGCAACAAAGCAAAGCACTGGGGTAAAGTCAACAGCTTGTGTGTAGTGTAAGGATGAGCACAGCCTTGACCTTTCCAAAATCTGCTCCTGAGGTGTGTGAAAGCTGGCCATGATTCCCTGGAGACAGTTCCTGCTGGTGGCTGTCCAGCCACATGCGCTGTTGTCTCTTGCTGCCATCAGCTGCTGGAGTTAGGGAATTTTAATTTTTTTAAATTTACTCTGAAACTACTTCTAGTGCTTCCTTAATCTAATGCAGACGCCTCAGATAAAAGCCTTCTGTAGTGCTTTAATCCGGAGTGTGGATCTGGTTTGCAGCCAGGAGAGATTGCAGTTTGACATCTTTGCCCTTTTCTTCCACCCATAGTGAACAAGGAAACGGCCCAGGTCATTCAAGCAGCCTTCAGAAATGCCAAATTCCCAAACATCACTGGGGAAAGGTCCGTGCGGCTCCTCGGCCGGGTGGCTTACGGGCTGACCAAGTGAGTATCTCCATCTCTCTGTGCCAGGGGAGGTGACGGGGAGAGAGGGGAACAGAAACGGGCCTTGGAGGGAGCTTTGATCCAGCAATTTCCTGGTGAAAGCAAAGGTCTGGACTGGGACAGACACACTTTTGGATCTAAGCCTTGCTGACAATTTGCATGTTAGGCTGCTGATGTGTTACTTAAGAGTTATTTTTCCAACTGAGTGGGCAGCCAGCAAGGCAGCGTGTAGAGCTCATTTCTGACAACAGGGATGGCAGTAATGTCCCTGTGGGCTGGGGCACCTGTGGCCACTGATGACAGATGGTGCCCAAGGCACATTGAGAGGCAGAGGGGACCCATCCAGGGCTGCCAGAGCCACCCCTGTCAGCAGGATGTCACTTGGCTGTGCTTTGTGACAAACCAGGCTGGGTGTCGCTGTGTTACTCACTTCTATTTTGGGACCACAAATTCAGTGGTGCATTCCCAGAACAGACTTCCTGCCATGACCACGGCTGCACAGAGCACTGCAATAAAACAGGGCTGCATTGCTCCATGTTTCCTGTCTAAAGCATTCCACGACCTTGTATCCAAATGTTGTGAGGGAGGCACAGTGCACAAAGGCCAAGCAAAAGCATCACTGTCACTGTCCTTGTGCCTGGCCCTGGGATTTGCAAAAGCTCTGGAGTCTGGCATTGGCACGGGTCCATCAGAGATCCCATTCCTCAGGAATGAACCTGTCCTGCCCAATCACAGAAAACAGCTCTGGGCTGGGGACAAACTGTGTTTCTGTCTTTTCTAGCATCCAGGTCAATGATCTGTCCATAGAGAGGAGCGAGGTGGAGCTCAAGGAGGACAATGCCATTCACATTGCCATTAAAAACGTGACAGCCTTGTTCAAAGGGACCCTCACCTATGGCTACGCCGGGGCCTGGTTGTAAGTACCTGGGTCTGGGGGCTGCTGAGCCCCACAGCCCAGCTCCTGCTGCTGCCTGCGGGACTGGCCCATGACACAAGTGGAAGTGAGGGGGCTGCACTTCCCGGTCTCTCTGGCAATGGCAGCACTGATGATTGCCTGAGACAGGATTTTATACTCTAGCAGAGCTGCTGAGCCCCATCACTGCTCTGCTCATCTTGCTTTCTGCCTTCCTGTCCTCACCTTGCATGACGAGACCAGATGGCCAAAGCATATGAGTTGACTTCTTCCCTCCCCTTCATTTCTTTGTAAAGTCTGAGTGGATAAAAAGGGAGTTTAAAGCTCCTAAGTGCCATGAAGGCAGCAGTTTGCAATGATTTAAAGCCAGAGTACCTGAGGTTGTGGTATGCTGGGGGTTTGCCCACTGCAGGGCAAGGACTGATGTGAGAGGCATTATAAAATCCACATCTGTCAGGGAGAAGCTGTTCCTGGCACAAGTTCCTAAATGTCCCCTCTTCTGCCATTACAGCTTGCAGCTTTTTCATTCAGTTGATTTTGAAATCGAGTCTTCCATTGACCTCCAGCTAAGCATCAAACTGAGTAAGTTTGTTACAATGAGCAAACTTTTTGCAGTGAGACTTAATTCCCTCCCCGCTCTGGTTTGTGGGTTGCATGTACTGTTCAGCTTCTCCTGGGTCGTGTTAGGGGACAGCTGAGTCTCTGATGGCAGGAGCTGGGGCAGCTGGCAGGTATCCAGATGCAGCATGAAGAAGGGTGCCTGGTAGACCAGCTCAGCTGGAGCTGTGAGCAGAAACCCTTGATCCAGGTGCAAGGTAGCCCCATCTGCCCGGACTCGGCAGGGTCTGGAATCTTTTGGAAACATCCCCCGGAGATGTGGGGAACCCTGGCTGGCCCTCTGCAGCGATGCCCTGGTCCAGGCCTGCAGTGTCTGCAAAGTGCACTCGTCCTTCTCATCCGAGTAACAAATCTCTTTTTTTCCTTTTTCCTTCCATCCCATGCAGCATGCCAGAAGGACCAAGTGGTTCCTGATGCCTCGGACTGCTACCTGACTTTCCACAAACTCACACTTCACCTCCAAGGAGACAAGCAGTGAGTCTGTCCCCTTTCAAAATCTAGATTTATGGTCCCCCTGCTGGCCCCCAAATGCCACCCATCCAAACGTGCAGACCACGGGTGGTCCTTGACTGTGCTCCCTGTCTTACACAGGCCTGGCTGGCTGAAGCAGCTCTTCATGGATTTCATCTCCTTCACTCTGAAGCTTGTCCTCAAGAGGGAGGTAAGATCGGCCTGGGGACAGAGGAAAGCTCTGTGTAGCTTTGTAAGCCACGCACTTTTCTTGCCCACAAGACAGTAGCAGTGTAATGTTAGTGCTCATGAAAAATAAGACAAATAAATTGAATCCACAAAAAAAACCCCAAACCACCTTGGACAAAGTGAGAGGTGTTGCTGAGCCTGAGGCTGCTGGACTCTGACCAGCAGCCCCTACATCTCAGTGAGGTTCAGCTCTGCTCTGCAATCCAAAATCCTACCCCTCTCCCTAATTTTTCCCCCCTCTTTTCCTCGTGTAGGTGTGCAAGGAAATAAATGCTGTTTCTCAGATGCTGACAAATTTTATACTTGACTTAGCAGGTAAATATTCTTGTTTTTTCTGCTTTCTTTTTTTTGTGTGCAACTTTTAATGTTTGAGCCCCAACAGAGTGGAAGCCACATCCATCTAAAATGTGTATGGGATCCCAGGCCCTCAGACAGCAGCAAAATAAACCTTGGTGATGTTATGTTTGGAATTTTCTGCATCAGGTTGACCTTTAAGGGTGATTGCACAGATTCAAAGACACATTTCAATTCATAAGGAATTTCTCCTTCGGTATGTACCGGCCAGCTGTGCAGGATACTGCAGGACCAAGGTTAGCTAGAACAGGAGCATACACTGCAGTATTAGGGATGAGATATTACAGCATCTGGAGATTTTCCCAGTCCCAAATACCAGGGAAAATGGGTGGAATGTAAAACTGAGCGTAATTATCTCTATCTCCCAGTGAAGAAATGGAGTCAGTGAGCTGTAGTAGGATCAGCACTAGCATCCAAAGGAATGGGAATCCTTGTCCCATCCCTGTGTCCTTTTATAATTCCCAGTAACCTGTACCAAGTCCTAAAAGTGACTGTCACAAGCTCTGCTTAAGGTCCTATTTCTGGTGTGAGGTTTCTGTGTTTCCTTCTGCAGCCAATTTTGTCCGGGATAGGGATATCATCGTTGATATCTCCCTTGCATCAGATCCTGTAATAAAAGCAAGCTACATAGAATCCTATCACAAGGTAAAGTAACCCAGGCTGCTCAGAGACCAAATGTTTCCTGGCCGTGGTGTGCTCTGGAGGGCTTGGAGAGGCTGGTTCCGTGGGGCCGTGCCGTGCTGTGGCACTGCAGCCTGGGCTGATGCCAACCTGCTCCCTGCTCTGTGCCCAGCCAGGCCTTTGCCTTGCAGTGGAAATGCAGGTGTTGACTTTTTGTCCTGTCTCCCTGCTGCTTGCTGTGGCCAACACGCTTGTTATCCTTTACAGGGCCTTGTCCTGTACAGGAACAACTCCAGCGTGCTCAGTGACTCGGTTTTCATCCCGTCGCTGCTGACCAAGTCCCGAATGCTCTACTTCTGGTTCTCGGAGCACAGCCTCAGCTCTCTGGCTTCAGCGGCTTTCTCAGATGGGCGACTGGTGTTGAACCTCACAGGGGAGAAGTTGCAGGTGATTCCCAGAGGGGTACCCTCCTTACCTCATACGTCATATTTTGGGGAGAAAGTGCAAAATTCACTAAATGCCGTGTTTTGGTGAGAGCTGGTTTCTGTAGAAGATAGAAATCGACAGTCAGTCACTGCACGTGATCCTGAAATTAGTGCCTCATCAGGAGTGTGCTCCAGGGCAGTGTTACTCCTTTCAGTGATAACACCAGCTGATAGAAACCTTGTCTGCTGAATTGTAAAGGGATGTGATTTTCTGGGGGAGCACCGAGGTAGGAAAAGGGTGAGACCTGGGAGAGTTCAGCCATGACCTGCACTGGGCACAGGCCCCACCTCAGTGCTCTGGCCTGTCCAGGCTGCACTGGGGGCAACCATTACCTTGTCTTTTGTTTTTCCACAATCTGTTTCTGGTTTGTTTCTGAAGGAGCTCTTTGAGATGGAAGACACAGAAGCGCAGCGGAAGGCAGTGCAGATGGTAACTTTTTGTCTTATTCAGAATGTTGTATGTCAAATGAGGAAATTTCACATGGATTCCGTTGCATTGTGATAACTTGGGTCCTTCCTTTGACAACCTGAGTCTTGGGTGGGCCTGATAGAGAAAAACAGGGGCTGATGGAGAAGCAGTTGTGCAAGTTGTCCACCTTCCATGCTGGCACGGTTTCCCGGAAACCTGGCTGAGTTATTGGGCTTGTATGAACAGAAGGAGGAACTGGGGACTACAAAAGGAATGCAGCTGTGTGGCAAGTTGGCAGGAAATTGGTAGGGAAAAAGCCTGACTCATCTGCTGCTCCTTACTTGACCAGGTGTTTCAAGGCACGTCCTATAATGACTCTGTGGCCAAGGTGTGGAGTCTCACCCAGCCCCAGATTTCTCTTCAGCCTGAAGGGACAGTCATGAGGTCCTTGGTAGCCGTGGAGGTCAGCATCCTTCCCGCAGAAGAAGAACCCCTGGTGGCTCTGTACATGGAGAAGGTCAGTTCTTGCACCTCCTGACTGTGAAGACCTTGGGATGGGCTCTGTCAGAGTCAGGACCATTCCTGGTGTGCAGGGACAGCAGTGGCAGGGAGACCTTTGGGAAGGGTGGGTGGCTAAACCACGGGAGGTGGAGAAGGCAGAACAGTTTCTTTTAACATTCCCATCTGTTCCTTAGACATTTGAGGCTGGGAATGATGATGGTGATGGTGATGAGGCTCAATGCCTCCTCTACTAGGCCAGCCCACTATCAGTGTGCAAGGTGGTCAAAGCAGCAGAAAGCTCTGATGAGCCCCCATTAACATCTATTTGACACAGGGTAGTGTCAGCTGAGGTGTTTTAGGAGAGGATGGAGGCACCATGGGTATGTATTTATTTTGAAATCTCCTCGTTCCCAAATTCTAGCTCTGGCCCCCGCTTAGGGGATAGTTGTGTCTGACATGGAGATGCAGCTCTGAAGAATGTGAAGCTCGAAGTATAACCTTTTCCTCATTGAGAAACACCACCCCACATAGCAATTTCCATCCTTATGCAGGACTTGGTTCACAAAATAGCAAAAGTCCAGTGGATGAGCCATCCTGGAGCCCCAGAGACTGAGGCTCTGGGCGTGAGGGGGGAGTTTGTTGCATGCAAGTGGAGAAGGAAAATGCTGGCCTTCTCTAGCAACACCTGAAGCTAAAGCCAAAAGGACGTTGAACTCTGGCTTCTAGAAAACAACCCAAAATGTCCAAATGCAGTTCCCTCCTATAAGGAAAGATTAGCTAAGCCTCAACTCTGCTGTTCTTCCCTCTGCAGGAAATCACGGTCACTATCCAAGCTACCTATGAAGAAAAGAAACTCATTTTGCAGCCTATGGACTCCAGGTTGGTACTGTGGTCTCTTTAGAGTTGTCTTCTTTAGTCCATGTTTAAGAGCAGCACAAAAAGAGGATCTCTGCAGCACTTAGTGACTTTTCTTCTCTTTTTCCCCCCCTTCCCTTCAGCATAGAGATTAAAGTGTTTAAATGCACAGCTGATCCAAGTGGGGTAAGTCCTAAAAAAAGTATTCTCTAAGCCATTTGAGGCTAAATGATGTCTTTAAAGTATTTCTGTACTCATTTTCTGGTTTTCAGAAGGACCCATCCATACAAAGCTTCCTGCAGAACATGATTTTGGTTGCTGGCATTCCAGAAGTAACTTCAAGTGAGTTTTCCTTTTGGGGAAGCGCCAGCCGACTCCATAAATTGTCTAACATCAGATCTCCTAAACCTGAGCACTGAAAAAATACATCAATAGCACTGACAACGGGGAAGGGGGGGAACCACATTAATGTTTTGAAATGCTGCTGGATTCACTTGGGGAATGAGGAACTCTTTGTAAATGGCTGGGAGAAAGGAAAAGTGAGTTTTCTGTCAGGCTGAAGGTCGTGGGGCATTGAGGCACAATAGCTTTTGGCAACAGGCAGCACATGATGAGCAGCAAGCCAGGATGGACATCCCTGTAACTGGATGGGTTTGCTGATTCCACAGGTATTGGATCAGCTCTGACTTCACTGATGAACAGCAAAGGGCTCGATCTCTTTGATATCATAAATCCTGAGATCATCATCAGAAAGGTACGCAGAGCTCAGAACTACCTGGCCCTCAAAGCCCTTTTCGGAGTGTGGCATGAACTAACATAATATTTTCTGTTCTTTCCCCACTTTTTAGGGATATGTAATTGTACAGCTTGACTTTGGCTTCCCGAGTCATTTGCTTCTTAATTTTCTTGAGAAAAGTTTGTAGAGATGATCAGAGGAGCACAGGAACTTGTGTACAACCAGAAAGATTGTGTCTGAACCAATTAAAAGATGAGCTGATTTAAGTCAGTTTTGGTTGAATTTTATTTCCTTTTCCTGAGGAACATTCTAGGCTCTGTACAATTGTGCTTCTGTGGAGCCTTTCTTCTGCAAAGATTTTGAAGTCTACATCTCAATCCGTGCTACTTTTTCAGGATCTTTAAAGGGCTTGTGTGCTTAGGAGTCAGGGCTGGGTTCCTGAAGTGCACAGGCTTTGGGTTAGCGCCCTCAGGAGACAGCAGAAATGGATTTTGCCACCTTTTGGAATCTCTGTTGTTACCTTTTGGAAATACAGCACTTTTTGTGCTCGTCCTGGGTTTCGCTTCTGCCAAGAGTCTCCTGACGTTGACAGAATCCAGCAAGTCAAATGATATTACCAAACTCCAAGTAAGCTCAGAACCAGTAATGCTAAAAGACATGGATATGGCTGGAAAAAGTAAATGGGATGTGAATTTGCAGTGCAGTACAATAACAGAGAGATCTTGTGCCCAGGGTAATTTCTCTATGGACCCTGGTGGCTCTGTGCAGAGCTCCAAACTGATAATGCCCATGTTGTTGAGGCAGTGACAGCAAAGATGAGAAAAGCAATGAAAATGATAAGGAAACCAAAGAGATTATAAGAGAAAGTGTAAGTATCTAGTCAGATAGCAAGTTCCTGTTCCTTTCTACTACAGTGCAATAATTTATCTCAAGTGGCTGAGTTATTTTCCTGTACCAGATCATGCTTCTCTTTTTTTGTCTTGGAGGAGATCTTGGGTGACAAATCCAACACCTGTAATGGTGATCACATTAACAAAGGTAGAGATGATGTTCTCCTTCCTGCCAGAGCAGTATAAAAGTATTAAAGTTGGTCCCAGAAAGAGGCTGGTAGCAGGATGGGCTCAGTTTCCTGAGCTCCTTGGGCATGGTGGTTGCTCCCTCTGCATTACCATGGATGTCCTCCCTGGGATATGAGCCACGTCCCTCTGACCTGCTCCTCTCTCACCCACAACACCCACGGCACTTCCTTGTTCCGCATGACTGCTGAGCTGAACATCCCTCCAGTGGTCCTGGAGTCCAGGCTGGTGGGGGAGGAGGCTGGAAGGGACTCAGTGGCTCCATGGCAGCCAAGGAAGGTCTGACCCAGCTGTGTCCATGGAACAGCAGGAGCCGAGGGGTACCAGAGGTGTGATGCCGTGGTGTGGCTGACTGTGGCCTGGAAGAAGCCCTGGTGTCGTGGGCAGTTTTCCACCTCCCTTCCCACCCTGTTCCCATCACTGCCTCTGCCAGCTATTTCAGGGCCAGCTAAGGGCTTGTCCATGTTCCCTCCTGCTCTAAAGCCACCACTGCTCAGGTGTTTTCACTCCCTGCATGGCAATGTCTGCTGAAGATCATGGGACCTGGCTTCTATCAAGCCACAGCCCTTCGGTTGTCCTAAATGACACCCCTCACTAGAGGGGTGAGTATTAATAAAAAGGAAATGGCAGGGAAAAAAGCACCTTTTTTCTGCTTTTGAGGTGCCTTGCCCCACTGGGGGGTATTCAGTGGGGACCGGACTGGGCTGCCCTTCCACGGGGACAAAGGAGGGCAGTGGAGCTGGGGAAGGATCGGGAGCAGAAGTTTGATGAGGAGCAGTTGAGGGAACTGGGAGGATTCAGCCTGGAGAAAAAGAGGCTCAGGGAGGACCTTGCCACTCTACAGCTCCCCGAACGGAGGATGGAGCCCGGTGGGACTCTGTCTGTCTTTTCTCCCAGGTAGCAAGTGACAGAACAAGAGCAAACTGCCTCAAGTTACAACAGGGGAGTTTTAGGTTGGATATTAGGAAAAATGCGTTCACCAGAAGGGGGGACAGGCTGTGCAGGGCAGAGGTGACAGTGTTCAAAAGCTATGTAGATGTGGCACCCGGTGACATGGTTTAGTAGTGAACATAGCAGCGCTTAACGGTTGGACTCGATGATGTTAGAGGTCTTTTCCAAACTAAATTATTCCACGGGGGAGCAGGGAGACCTCCGCTGCCTTCTCGGGGCTCCCGAGCTGCCTTCCCCATCCCCGGCGGCCGCCGCTCCTCCCCAGCCCGGCGGCGGAGCTCCCGCGGGGGCGATGCTGGTGCGGGGCCGCTCGGCAGTCCCACGTGCTTTCCCGGCAAAGCCGCTTCGCCGCTTCACTTCGCCGCTTTCGGTTTCGAGCTCAGCGCTGCCGCCGCTGCCGACGCTGCCGCTGTCCCCGGCGGGACGGAGCGGGGCCAGGTAAGCGCGGCGGGACGGGGACATCGCGCCGGGCACCGCGGGGAGGGACGGGGCGAGGCGTCGTGCTGGGAACCCCACGAGGGTTTGGGGACTGGGGGTCTGGCTCTTTGCTCCCCAGCTCTTAGACGTTCATATCTTATGCGAAAAGCCGGGATAGAGTAAGGGAATCATGAACGCTGGAGAACACCTTCAAGGCCATCGAGTCCAAACTTTAGCCGAACAGGTGACTTGTGCTCCCAGGCACAAGGTGGGCCAGAGGCCGGCCAGGAGGTGGCAAAGTGGGGCAGAGGCTCGTAGGTGTCACTCCTGGCCCCTCCATCCATTCCCGGTTCCCCAGAGCTCCCCCCACTCCCTGCACCTTGCTCAAGGCAGGACAACCAGAGTCAGTGTTTCTGTCCGCAGACACAGATGTTGCTGGACCTGGGTATTTTTTTTTCTGATAAGTGATTATGGAACAGCACTGTGTGCCATCTTGCCTTCTCCGGAACTCGGCTGCAGGCTCCATGTCGTTTTCCAACACAACTTCCCGGGCCTTCAGAGCAGTATTAATAGCATTTCATTGTTTGTTGCTGCCCACCTGGCTAGATCTGGAGATCTCTGCACACACAGCTCTATTTAGACGTGGGATCTTTTATCAAATCATTCACACCCGCTACAACCCCACTTAAAACTTGTCTTCATTCCACAGGGAAAGCAACTTGTTTTATCCTCTTAGACATAATGGAAGAGGTAATTAAATATTTCCCCATGTGCCAGAATAGTTAGATTTATGCATGTAAATAGAAATATTCCTATTGCAAGTGCCTTAACCAAAACCAAGTCAGAGTTTACTCCACAAAGAGCATTTAACCCTGAGTCCCATTTCTTAGGACCACTCCTCAAATGCTTTACCTAAGTTATAGCTTCACCTAGCTATAGATTTTAGAATAGGATATTACCCTTCTTCTGTTCTGACTGGATATTTTTGCTCATTTCTCTGTTTTTACTGCAGATGCATTTAGGTTGGGGAATTCCTGGATGATTTTACTTTCATTTTGCTCAGTCTTTTGTTCATCAGGTCTCAAAAGGCACAGAAGGACTTTGTGCCTCGGGACAGTGCTGGGTTAGCACATGGGGAAATCAAAGCAGTAGACATTGTCCTCCAGCTCTGTTGTTTGGTGACCCCACACTGATTTTGGTGCTGGGGCTCCGTTTCTGGGCTTCTGGTAAGTACCCTGTGCCCTCAGAGCAGACAAGAAGTTGATAGATTTGCAACAGGGAGTTTCACATTTCAGTTTAATTTTTCGTGGCTGGGAATGGTGCAAAGGCCAAGTTGGGGAGGGAAAATTAAATTTTGCAATGTGTTTTAAAGATGGTTTTGCATTTGAAGGGCAAGGATGGAGACTGAAAAGTGTTCTGGCTTTTCTTGGGAGGTTTTCATGCTTCATTTTGGGGTCAGAGGTATTTTACTGAAGGTTAACTGCCAGTCATTCCTGATGGTCTTATTGAGCAGAGCAGCAGTATAGGAGCTGTGCAGTGTCGCTGAGCTTTCATCCAACTTTTCAGTGTTGTTTTGTTCTTGAATATGAGTCTTTCATTAATTTGTATGAGTCTACTCTTTGTCTGAGTGGCTTTCAGTCTTCACTGGCATTAAGGTCCGATTTCATTCGTTTATGTATGTATTTAATATGGCTTTATTAAATATGTTGTTCTTGATCATCAGGGGAATAAGGTCAGGGCATTGCTGTCTACAGATTTCTGGTTTTTTGCTGGAGAAATGTAAAATGAAAATTCCCAAAGCTTAAATGATAAGCCTATTGGAAAATGGAATTTGGTTGACAGGAAGCCCTGTTAATTTTCAGTTTATTTAAGTTTGAGAAGCTTAAATGTTTTCTTTTAAGCTTTCCAGTTAATTGAAACTTTTTTCCCCTTTGTTTTAAATGCATGTGTTACTATTAGTGTCCTTAAACAGTATGATTAAGGATATAAAAAGAATCTCATAATAAAACATTTTGAATGAAAACTTGCAGAGTTCTTTCCAGGAAGGTTCAGAATTTAAGTTTTTGACAACATGCTTAACAACAGTTTTTGACAGCCTGAGGACAAAACTGATCATAGCCAAGCCCAATTTTTTTATCATTTCACCAGGACCACATTTCTTGTTTTTGTTAGAATAGTGAATGACAGGCTAGAAGAGTAAATAACAGGCATTAGAGAATATTTAAAAGCTGGGGGTTTTACCCACATTTTGCTGGGTCCAAGAGCTGCCTCACTTTTTACATAACACATCCTGAAAGTCTGATCTGCAATGGGAACAGGGTGAAGTGTTTCTTGCACTGATACTGTATTGTAACAATGGATGGTGATGTGGTACAGGAACCAGCTTTGACTTGAAGAGCCCGAGATGAGTAGAACAGCGCACAATACCACCAGCTTTGCTCTTATCAGATGTCTGCTTGGTTTTTGGAGCACAGGAACAGGGGAGGTGGATTAGATCCTTTCCATCCAGCCCCGTGCTATAGCACTCAGGTCACATCCCTTTGCTGCATTAATTTGGCTCAGTCTGAAAACATCCAAGGCTGTTCAAAGAGATGGCACAGAGAGGGCGGAAAGTGGTGATGGATGAAAAGGGAAGAGATATCCTCTTAAACACGAGTGGAACAAACGTCTAGACCAATTTTACCTCCAGTTTTCCAACTTGGCACCTTCTTTTGTTTTGTCTTCAGCTTCTGGGTGCACGCCATGCCCAGCAGCCATGTGGAGAGGGGTTCCCTGAGTGCCCCAGGTAGTGGCATGGCTCTGCTCCAGCACAACCATAACTTTCTGATGAATTTGGGGATGTCTCTGCTCAGACGGAAAGGCCTTGACTCCTTCCATCAGAGCGCCCTTCTGTCTTTCACTTCTGTTTTGAGTTCTTCCCTTGGCTCCATAGAAATCTCCCGCTTTGCTCCTTGGCCAGGTCAAAAAGGTGGCACAAATAAAAAGCCCGAAGGGGTTTGTTGTACTTTTACTGAATACGTGAATGGTCAGTGTGGAGGAGAGCCTGTCTGGGGGGCGAGGGCTGAGCACTAGAGCAGGTGAGTTCTGCAGCACGACTCCCACATGCCTCCACCCTGGGTGTGGTGGGGTGGCTGCTGCCCTTGGCTTGGGAATGTGTTTGCTCAGAAAACAGCACTTGCTGGGGAATGGCACCATGTGCGCCATCCCTGTTAGGGGATGAAAGGATATGACCCAACATGATGTTTCCACTCAGCACTTTTTGCTGAACTGGACTGGTCACTGTCCTGTCCCCACCCCACCTAAATTTGGGTGTTACAGCAACTGTGGGAACTTCTCCCTCACCACACACAGTGCAGCAGTCTTGGACCTGGAGGGACTGTCCTGTCCGAGTGAAACACAGGTAGTTGGTGGGGGGCTGGAGCTTGGAGGCTGCTCCCCGTGGTTTCTGTTTCTCAGCATATCTGCAAACACAGTAGCTGTAGTTGGATGTGGGTTTCGATATCCCTGTAGGGTCCTGTCTGCTGGACACAGCACAGTCCTGATGCTGCTGTAGCCGGGCTGGGACCCTGCTGCAGGATGTTTGGAGTTGTGCCAAATGGTGATTGCTTTCCTCTTCCCTTTCCCTGTGGTAGGAGTGGCTGGACACCAATTACCGCCAGCTGCAGAGCAGGCTGAAATCTCCCTTCGCCATTTCTGCCGACAGGTGGGGAGCTGGCACTGACACTGGGGGCATTTTCAGCCCCCTACACTTGAAACTTTTGTGAGAGCTGTGTAGTCTCAGAGGATCAGTTTTTCACAGCTTTTCTGGTGTGACTGACTGCCTGACTTGAGCAAGATGCTGCTGCTTCTGCATCAGCTTCCACAGAGGGGCTAAGAGCAGCAGAGTGGCATAGCCCAGCTCAAATCAGGCAGTGACGCCAGGAAAGCTGTGATTCCCATGATGTGTTACTCTAAAGCTGTCTTCACTTGCATCCTAGGGCACAAGGCTCAGTCCTGCATTTTTATCAAACCAAGAGTGAATCCTCAAATGTTGAAACTTTGTGGTCACTGCTGGTTTGAGTGAAAAGAGAGGAAAAGCACCACAGCTGACCCTTGGATCAAAGGCAGGGCTTTTAGATTTGTGACCCACGTAATTGCCACGGCCTGGCATGTCTACATCAAGCTCTGTTTTTGTTATCCCCAGGCATTTGCACCAGGTGAGGCATGTCCCACATATTGGGGTGTGTCTGTGTGCTGAGACTGCCTCTAGCAGATCGATTCTCTGTCAGAACATGAAGCAGAAGCCACCTTTTCGCTTGACAGCTGGAAGGAGACTGATTACACCACGATGCAGGTAGGAGATTATGTGCATGGCTTTGTGGAAAGAAAGTGGGAATGGAGGTGGCGTTGTCACCAAAGCAGAAATGAGTTGCTCATCTCCACAAAACGAGCAGCAAGAGCAGTTGCCTGAGCCCTTTGTGCAGGGGGGTCCTGCACAAACTTGTGAGCTGAGATACAGACAGCTGAACAGGTAAAGCAAAAGCTGCACACACAAGGGAAGCAAAACAAGGAATTCATTCACAACTTCTCATGGGCAAGCAGGTGCTCTGCCATCTCCAGGAAAACAGGGCTCCATCACATGTAATGGTGATGGGGGAAGACAAACATCATCATTCTAACTCCCTGCCTTCCTCCTTCTTACCCCAGCTTTATATTCTGAGCATGATGCCATATGGCCAGTTGAAGTCAGCTGTCCTGGCTGTGTTCCCTCCCAACTTTTTGTGCATCCCCAGTCTATTTGTTGGTAGGGTGTTACGAGAAGCAGAAAAAGCCTTGACTCTGTGTAAGCGCTCTTGAATGACAACAAAAACATCCCTGACCTCCCCAGAGGTCTTGGTACATGTGAGAGATTCCTGGGATGTTATATTTGGCAGATGGCCACTGCAGCAATACCGATGTCAACAGCTTCTCCCTGGCTGGTGCCAGAGAGACTGCCATGGATTGCTCCTGTCCTTCACAGTCCTGCTGTCAGGCACTGTGCAGACAAGGACTGCCATCCTTGCACCATCATGACTGGGCTCAGATCTCTACTTGAAACTCTGGGAGTAAGGGTAAGAAATTCTGAGTTAGGCCAAGTGGTAGGGAAGCAGATGAAGCCATGAAGGGCTGTGTGGGTGAACATCTCGTGCTCCTGTGCCCATCGCTACCCTTTGTCTTCATAGCCCCCATTTCAGAATGACGATCTAGACCTGAAAGCAGCTGTAGCAAGGGCCCGCCCCCAGCTCGTGGAGTTCCTCAGTCACTGTCCCGACTGGCTGCTCGCGACTTCCCAGCACTTTGTCCCCGAGGCGGCCCTGAGCAGCCTGGGTGGCATCGCCGACCACAAAGAAAAAACCTCAATGCTCCTTGACCTGCTGGAGGAGGCTGGTCCTGCTGCCTGGAAACACTTTGCACAGTCCGTCTGCATGGAGTATGACCTGCCCCTGGATCTGGAGGTCCTGCTCATGAGTTCTGCGGGAGAAGGTAAGAGAGGTCAGGCCAGCTTCCTCTGACCAAACACAACCAATGCCTTGGCCACCCATCACCATCACCCGGTCTAGGCAGCGAGACCACCAGTGTCCTCACTTGCATGGCCTTGCTTTTCTTGGAAGCACAACTTCTGGCTTAGAAATTTAATTCGAGGTAAAAAAACCCCCAACATAAACAGATGAAACCAATAAAAACTGTGCACCCCCATCCCCAATAAAGCTGAGATGCAATTTTTGGATGGATTTATTTGAAGGAGAAAAGACTACAATCTCTTTGTTCTGTGGACTTTTAATGGTTATTTTTTAATTTTCCTAATCCCAAAAGGCAGGAAATACAGAAGTCTTAGAATAACCACACCAAACCACTTCCCCACATCTCTCGTTAGCAGAGGCAGTGGCTTTAGAGAAAACAATGCAATTCATAAGGACCACGGCCAGTTAGTGTGTGTGACCTTGCAAACTACACAGAGTGTGCACATGCTCTCCCTTGTGAGGGCCTGTGGCACCAGATAAGCTGTGCCCCTCCTTTCATGGGTTGCTTTACCTGGTGATTAATTCTTCTCTTCTGCAGGAAGTCTTACAGGATAAGTCCTTCTCAACGGTACTGTCTTTCACATCCTGCTTGCAGTAACTTTTATTAGCTGCATCAGTTGTGTGGATGCAACCTTTGTGACCAACTGCAGCAGCAGCTATTTTGGGAGAGATGGAGCAGGGCAAAGACCAGACAAGCAACAGGGAATGTGGACCAGTGGGGGATTTCTCTCAGGACTGAAGCTGAAACCGCTTTCAGCCTTTTGATTCTGTGACATATCATAAAAGAAGATGTCTCTTAAGGTTTTGGAGCTGGCTTATGCTGGTTTAACTTTTGTAGTAACAGCTGAGCATCACTAATCCTTCTGAAGGTGAATTGCTTCTGGTTATGCTGAGGGCGTTTCGTGGCAGCTTTGAGCCATGCAGTGAGTCAGAAAAGGCCCTTGGCTGGGCTGCTGACTCTGCCAGTGGTTTATTCACAGAAAACCCTTCTTTGCAGGAATGGGAAAGTAGGGCTTCCCTTTTGGGCCACAGTGTGGTTTTAGATCCAAAGCTGCCCATACTCTGAGTTTGTTTGTATCAGAGAGAAAAGTTGTTTTTCTCCTCCCTTGAAAGCAGAATTTACCTGTACTTTAGAGCAATCTGAAAGGAAAAGATCAGATGGGGACCCTGAAACCTGGATGTTCGCATCCCTTACACTGAGTCTTGGTTTGTGCCACTGTCTGTGTTGCAAGCTGCTTGCCCTTTGTCTCTGGCCAGCAGCACGCCAAATTTCAAGAGCAGAATGCTCACATTAACCATATTTAATTTCCCATTCAACTGTTTTAGGCAACTTCGGCCAGACAGAAGAAGCAGGCACAGATACGAGAGCCCAGTCATCTGCGCCAAAAGGTAAGGCTGGAACATACCCTGGGGCACTGTGCTCTTGGAGTTTATCTTCTCTGCCCATGGCCTGGGCAGGGCTACAAATATCCCAGGTATTGCCCCTCAGCACTGGCAAGGTGTGGAGAAGCCACTGCAACTTCATGTTTCATTGTTCTGTTCTTGTGTGAACCTCCCCTGTTTTTGTTTCCTCTCCCTGAATTTCTGAAAAGCCATGCTGTCCTTCTGCTAACGAACTCTCTCATTTTAGTTCCTCTGTGGGAATCTCCCACCCACTCTACAAAACCCATGCTTTTTGCACCTTTACTGTGGTCAGTTCATTAGTAACTGGGGGAAGTCGGTTTGGCTTTTAAAGGAAGAGCAGAAAAACGATTCAGGCGTTGATCAAGCGGAAATCACTCCAGGGTTGTCAGAATAGGAGCTTAAAAGAACAGATAGTAGGGTTTTCTTCAGGGCTGAACTTGGAACTTCCTAGTTGGTGCAGATCGCGAAGAGACACTTTTGCCTCTGCTTTTTGCTCAGAGACTTCTGAGTCACAGCACCGCAAAAGTCACATGGCACTGTCTTGTGTGTCACATGCAGATTTAAGATCTTGAAAACAAGAAGAAAAAAGTGACCTCTGTTCTGCATTCAGCTGCTGCGCTGTCCTAGTGAGTCCATCTTGCCAGTTGCCAGTGGAATGGAAATGTGAAAACAGTGCTGAAAGTTACTAAGACCAGCTAAGAAAGACATGGGCCTCTCTCAGCTCTGACAATTCTTTCCATCTGACAGTGCACCATAGAAAACCAGGGAATTAACTATCATGAACAACCTTGGGAATCTGTGGGCCCTGCATTCCCCAGAAGCAGATATTCCCTGCCACGTTCCCCAGGATAACAAAGCAGTTCCTGTGTTCAAAGCAAGGCAGGTGCATCATCCAGCCTGCAACAAAACTCACCAGTGAGGTGCTTCTGGTCCATCTCAGAAAAAGCAATTCTGTAATCTCAGCCTGAGTTTACAAATAGTTTTGTCTGTCCAATTTTTCCTCTTCAGCTCCCCAAATGCTTTGCTGGAGAGTCTTGCCCAGCTTTAATACGCTGCCATTCAAAATGCTCTTTTGACACAGTTCTGACTTCTCGATTTTCAGGGTCTGCTCACCGTCGCCATTGCAGCAGCTCTGGGGGTGACAAGGATGCCAAGCAGCAACGACTGGGTATGTGGATGTTCCACAATCTGTGCTGGGCTTCCCTCTGAGGAAAGGACCTATTTAACTTCTTTGCAGAAATGCCCAAGAAATCAACTTCCAAGGTTAAGAGGCCAGCATGGGTGAAGAGGGAGCTAGTGAACAGAGAATGATATACATAATGCACAGATACCTAATTCTCACCTTAGGTTTAGTTTTCATATGAAGCTGTTTCATCTTTTTCCTGAATGTTGTTATTCTTTGGCCTCTGTGCAAAAATAGGAAAAGTTAAGGGTTATTTTCATGAGTTCAAAATTTGTCAGTTCTACTGAGACACCTCTGATCAGGGCCATTGTTTCTGTCTAGAAGTGGTAGTATTTTGGATCTGTCATGACTCACTACTTTTTCACCCTCGTACCCCCTCTGTTGTCTTCTCTCCCAGATTCATCTGCGAAGTACCAGCATCTCCTCGTCGATTCTATCCGCCAGAGATATGGAAGCAGGAGAGAAGCAAGAGCAGAAGCACAGGAACAAACACAGCCACCTTTCAACCAAGCCTTTGTCAACGTTGTCATTCGTCAGAGAAAAGTCCCCCGCTTAAAAGAGAGAACAGAGAAACCCCGAGAGGACGCGGCACGTGCTCCTGAGCCAGAAGAATGTGCAGATACAGCCATGAAAGTGTCAGATCTGTTTTGTAGTGAGGCCCCATCGGACACGACGAAGGTGGTATTTTTGTTTGGTAAACCAGGTAGAGGCAAGACCAGGCTAATGCACAGGATTTGTCAGAAATGGGCAGAAGGTGTCCTACCTCAGTTTCTCTTCACTTTCCTATTTGAGTTTCGGCAGCTGAATTTGTTGAAAAGAAAATTGACCCTGAAGGAGCTTTTGTTTGACATGTTCCTTCAGCCAGAGGACAGCCCTGATGCAGTGTTCCAGGACCTCCTGGAGAATGCCCGGCAGACACTGATCATCTTTGATGGGCTGGATGAGTTTGCAGCTAACATGGACGTGTCCTTCTCCTCTAAGAGATACCCAGCTGTCACCTCCCCTATGTCCATAGCCCAGCTCTTTGCAGACCTCTGTCATGGGAAGCTCCTGCCTGGTTGCACAGTGCTGGTCACCAGCCGACCTAAGAGGCTACCTGACTTCTTATTATATACAGTAGGTGTGTTGGCAGAAATTTGGGGATTTGACCATGAGAAGGTTGAGGAATATGTCAGCCACTATTTTCGTCAGCATTCATTCCGAGAACGAGCCATTGCTCATGTGAAGAACAACACCAAGCTCCTCAGCATGTGCCTCATCCCTGCTCTGTGTAACGTTGTGTGCATCTGCTTGGAGTATTTGCTCCTTAAACACCAGACGAGTGTGGAGCTTCCCCAGACTATGACACAGTTTTATATCAAAATGTTTCTCATCTTCCTAAACAAACAGCAGGGAGACAACGCAGGCGATGAGGAGACTCAGCTGAACTGTAACAAAAAGGCCATTTTGGGTCTGTTCGATCTTGCACTGAGAGGCCTGGAAGAGAAGAAACTTGTATTTTATGTTGGTGATATTCCCGAGGACGTGAAGGAATTTGCTTCCTTGCATGGATTGCTGACTCTCTTTGAGGTGAAGACGAGTGGCACTTGCCCAGAGGTTGGCTATGCCTTTGTGCACTTGAGCTTGCAGGAGTTTTTTGCAGCACTGTGTCTCATGGTGAGTAGGAAGGTGGACAAGAATTACTTGAAGAAGAAGTTCTTCTTGAAGACAAAATGGACTTTAAAGAATGAGACAAAGACTGAGTTTATGGAGAGTTTTCACATATTTCTCTCGGGCTTGTCGTCAAAAGAGTGTAGGACATTTCTCATGCTGCTAGCAGAGCAAGATGAAGCATGGGTGCAGGAAAAGCAGGATGTGATCCTGCAGTGTCTCAAGAAACTGGCAGCCACTCATCTGACAGGGCCTAAAGTCCTTGAGCTCTGCCACTGCACCTTTGAAACGCAAAACCTCGAAGTAGCCCAGCACATCGGGAGCCTGCTGAATTTCAAGTACGAGTTTAAAAACTTTAGACTGACAACTCTGGACATGTCGGCTTTGGTTTTTGTCATAAACTCGGGCCAGGATTTGACTTGTTTGGATTTTGCAGGATGTCTTGTGGACATTGACTGTTTGGAGGTTCTGGCTGGCTGTAAAAATGTGGAACACTTGAGGTAAACACAGTGAGTGGTGGGAGCTGGTGGGTGGGGAGAAGGACTAAGGGGCTGGAAGGTCAAGCCTCAAGTTTGTTCCAGAAGAGAAAGGTGATGTGAGAAAATTTGATCTGAACAGCATAACTTCAGTACTGCAGAAATGTAGGAAATAAAGAATTTATGAGTGATTGCAGGATAATAAGGTGATAAATCCATTCTGGCTGTATTTTTGTTTGTTTTTTCCATTTTGATTAAGATGAACAACAGGGTAGTTAATGCAGTAGATAAGAGGGAAGATGATAGGCATTTTTCCACACTATGAAGGCAGGGTGAGTCCTGCAAGCAAATGAGAATACCAGCTTTTGGTGTGTTTGTCTTTTCCCCCTTTTCTTTACATTTTAGCTTTCGTAGCAGGAGATGTGGCGATGACTTTGCTGCTGCTCTTTCAAAGGGCTTACGAGCAATGGGGAGCCTGAAGAAATTAGAGTAAGTCTTTGCTTGTAACATCTCCTTTCCTGTCTGCTCCCTACCGGTGACATCGGCTCTCTCCAGGCCGATCTGTTCTGTGAAGTGTGTGGAGGGTAACAGTGCTACACAGAGCAGCACAGACATGAGTGCCTCTTGCTTTATGCTGGCATCAAGAGCAGTATTGTGTTGCCCTGCTGGAAAAGGAGTACGAAGTTGGTTGCAGGTGGCAGAGCCAGGCTGCTGCCTCTGTGTCTGCGTGCTGGGCACACGGTGCAGGCACAGGTCTGAGACAGGCTTGCCACGTGCTGCAGGGGATTGTAGTCCTCCCTCTGCTTGGTTTGAGTGATCCTTTCTCTTTCCAGGTTGACAGGCGGGAGCATCACAGCTGAGGGGATGAGAAACTTGGTCCAGTCTGCGTCACAGTGCCTCCAGCTTGAGGAAATAAAGTGAGTGTGTTGTGGCAATGACCATCAAATCAACCACTCCTTCCTTGGGATACCAATGAGAATGAATCTGTGTGCAGCTTGCAGGGCAATCGGATACGGGATCCAGAAGTGAAGAGGGTGATGGACCTGTTTTCCAGAATGGAAAAGCTGAAGAAAGTAGAGTGAGTAAAAATGGCTTAAACCTATTAAAAATGGTAGCCACTGTGAAGCCAAGCATAGCACAGAGATATGTGGGCCAGCAAGCTGATGCACAGACATTTAAGTGCAAGCAGGGCTGTGCTGGACTCAGCTTGAGATAGACTCAGCCTCACAGTTCTAACCCAGGTGTTTTAAAATAATCCCAAGGGAGTCCTGGCAGCACTGACACCTCTCCAGGAATTACAATGCATGTGCTCAGATCAGTGCCTAGCTTGACTTTTTCCTCTTCCCCGTGGTGAGGCTCAGGTTGAGATGTCTCACCTCTGATTAAGGGAGGATTGGCTCCATCAGAGTCTTCCCAACCTTTCCAGAGCCCTCTTCTCCTTGCTGCTCCTTCTAACATTCCTGTGGCAGTCCAGTGCTGACTGAGAGGGACAGACTGCCAGCAAAACTCCCAGCATGGTTTTGCAGCTTTTTAGGTGGAAAGAACCAGCCTGGCTTGGGAAGGGATTTAAAGCCTTTGAAGAGCTGCCAGGGGTGGTTGAAGCAGGAGCAGAGCTGCTGTTAAGTGCTGGAGTCTGAGTGTAGTTTGTGTGACAGGACAGGGATAGACGTAAAGCTGTGAGGACAGAGCACTACTTACCCACCCCAGCTGAAAGGGAGAGACTCTGCCTTTAAAGGTCTTCCATACACCCTCAGGTGCAAGCAGGTGAATCCAAAATACCTGCAGTCATTGCTGGATCCCATCCAGGAATTAATTACTGGCTTTGCAGTATGGTTAGAAATGTTTAAAAGCACGGCAGAAGGAGGGAGGAAAGCAGGAATGTACCTGCTCCTCTTGCTTTCCTGGGCACACTGGTAACAGCTTGTGGGGAATGCCAGCCTGCCCCAGAGAAGCAGCTTATCCTATGGAGAAGGCAGGAAACCAGTGCCATTTGTAACCTGCCCTCCCTCACCCGTCTCTATCACACACACAGAGTGCAGTTCTCAGGGATGATTCCTTCGGGGCTCTCGGGAAAGGTGCCCCGTGGCCCTGAGAACAAGCAGAGGATCTGTAGAAGCAAGAACTCGCGTTTCATATTTAATGAGGTCCAACAAGTAATGAAACAGAATGACCATGCAATTAAAGAACAAATCCTCAGAGGCTGGAGGATTGTGTTCAGGCCTCACTGCTTTGATAAGCCACACTTATACTGGATTTGTTGTAGTGGGACTTTAACTGCATTGGGGATCGGTGGTGCAATCATGAAGGTATGAATAACCTCCACTAACTAACCCTAAACTGGTTAATGATCCTTCTGCTGCACATAGAAGAGTTATCTCTGATTCTAAATTCACGGGAGCTATAGCTTGCAGAGAAAGAACTATGATCCGATAATGCTTTTGTTGAGTCCTAGATGCAAAATTCAGAAGTTTGGGGGAAATCCCCTGACTAAAAGAACGCGTGTGCACTTCAGGATGTTTGGGGATCAGAGCAGAGGGCATTTGTGTAGCAAAAGAATGTGCTGTGGAGTCCAGCAGCTGAGGTTCTGTTTTTCCTCATGTTCACAGCCTGAGCAACAACCATCTTTCCTTGGACGCTGTTCTCAGTTTGGCAAAGGAAGGCATCGTGTGTCAAAATGTTACTGAACTCTGTGTCAGGTACATGAGAGTCCTTACAAAAGCAAGTAGGTTGTCTCTTTAGATGCTGACTTTAAATGGACACTGTTTTTCAGCTGAATTGTTGGCTAATTGAACAAAAATCAATTTGACTCATTTTTTCTTTTCTATTGGAAACAAAATGTGAATTCATCGTACCATGTACTTCCTCTTTGTATTTTTAATAGGTCATTTTATCCTTGGTCTATAAAACCATTTGCAGGGTGTGATATTTCTTCTTGTATAACAGAATTTAAACTTGCTTTTAAGCTCTCCAATATATCAGTCAGGAAATTCTTTACCAACTAGCATAAATTAGCTATCAGTCAGCTAAATTTACTAAAAATGTGTGGATTTAGCTCTAGCTCTGTGTTCCTTTAAATTACAGGGTTTGGGGTTTTCTTGAGTCCAGGATGACAAAGGGTAGATTTTTTTAAAATCATCCTGTTTCTTGTGGTTGTCCTATGTTCTAAGTTTAACAGGTCAAAGTAATCCCTGGTGTAACTCAAATTGCATATGGCTTTTTCTTATTTTTCTTGCTGGAAGGGAGTTTCTACTGAACTTTTTCCCAACAAACTTCTGGTCTTGCAAAAAAAACCCAAAAACTCCTGGCCCAATCTTTTTCACTGTGTGACTGTCTCATCTGTACTTCAGCCCCAGCTCAACATGTGGGGTATCCTGTGCCCTCTGAGCACGTGGCTGCTGCTTGGCTGTGCCAACGAGCTGCTGACATAGATGTCAAGGCCCTCTTTAGCATCCAGGCAACAGCTCTGGTCCTTAGCAAACACCTGTGCTAAACAAATGGCATCCTTACACCTGTTCCCTCAAATTCACCTGGATCTCTTTTTCAGGGTGGACACCGTGATTATTTATTTTTCTGGTGCGTCTGAGAAAGGTCCAAGGTGAGAAACTGCGCTCGTGGTTACGCTGAGTTCAGTTATGCTGATTGAAACCATCAGCTCGGGGTCACCATAAACCATGCTGGCAGCAGAACTGGTGACCTCTGCCCTTGCATCAGGCAGGGCTGATGAGAAATGTAACTAAAATAGCTGGTTTTGCACACACCTACAAGCAGATCCACAAAAGCAGATCCTTAGTGCCTGTGTAAGCTTGAAGTGCCATGTTTCTATTGCAAAACTGCTGAAAAACACACAACACAGACCTTGTGGTTTCTGCTAGAAAATATAAACCAGGACCCAAGTTGTCACATTTTCATGAAGGCATATTAAAAGCCAAATATCTTGCTTGTTTGCAGATCTTTTTTGGATTTGAAGTTGAAAGAGAATAAAGAACATGTAATTCCAACTAGACACGTGAAGTTATGGTAAGAGTAGACATTGAAAGTCCTGCTGGTGCATGTGATTTGCAGATGACAGGTACTGTAGAAGGGCAGGAATAGCAGATGTGTTGGGGAGAGAAGATGTTTCCACATGTGGAAAAGTGTGAAATAAACCTGAATCAGTAAATAAAAGTAACCATAGAAGTCCTATCTGGCCCAGCCAGTGGCACCCCCAGCCCCTCACTGTTCACTAACTCTTCCTGTTCACAGCTTGCAGGATCACAGGCTGTCTTCCCAACATGCCAAGAGGATTGTGGCCATTCTCCAGAGCTGTGCCTGTCTCTCCGAAGTGGAGTGAGTGCCTCCTTTCCTTCCAGTTGAGTGGCTGCAGGCAGGTGGTGGGAGCAGGGGAACATAGAAGGACAGACTGATTTGGGATGGAAGGGGCCTTAAAGATCATAGATTTCCTAAAGCATAGTGGTTTGGGTCTAAAACATGAATCATGTTGCCCAAGGGCTAAAACTTTTTTGTCTGAAGTTGATTCATGCAGAAATAAGCAGGGAAGGTTGATCTGGGACAGAAGAACAGTCCAGGAAAAAAGCAACTGTAAGAAAGGGAAAGCAAGCAGGTTTTGAGCACTTTGTTGTTTTTACTGTTCAAATCAGTCCCAACTAACTGGAAAATGCTTCAGTTTATCAGGCAACAAGCTTGGAGATGAAGGCTGCAGTTGTCTGCTGGAAAGCCTCGCCTGCATATCGATTTCAAAGCAGCTGAAGTAAGTGTTGCCTTGTACAAAACCAACTTGACCTCTTCTGAAGTGAAATGATTTCAAGCATGCAGGGACACCGGTAGCTGCTTCACTAGGACAGTCCTGTGGGACTTCAGGGACCAGCTAATTGCCTTTTTCTTTCTTAGTCTCAGTCAAAACCGCCTCTCTGTCACTGGCATTTGCAACCTGTTGAAGTCAGTAAATACCTGCCAGAAGGTGATGGAGGTGCAGGTCAGGTACGTAGGTCTTGAATCATTCCTGGGGTTAATCCCAATATGTCGCTGTTACGATCCAGGCGCATAAAGAAAACGCCACAGAGTCCAGGTTTATGAACAAGTGGAAGCTGAAGCTTCTTGCTTTAATAATTTTCTGACTACTTTATAGGATAGATCACAAAAGTGTGTTGAGTGGCAATGGGTAATTGGTTCCTCGGCCATCCACCCCTTGAGAGGATTGGCCAAGTTCTAAGATACCTATTCCATAATATTTTCAAAGTCGAAGCCATAACAATCTTGCAAAACAACTTGCGAGTGCAAGAAGTTTATGAAACTGTGACCTTGTTTAAAATAGTTTGCATGGGAAAGACAGTCTTCTCACAGAATATTGAGAAAAGGCTGAAGAATCTCTCTGCTTCTAGCTTTTTAGCACCTACACCAATATACAGGTCTGGGAGTCGTGCTCTGAGGTTTTTGTTGAGTCACCTCAGGAGTGCGGTGGGTGAAGAGCATGTCCCAGGGTGGTTGCTAATGCTGGCACTTGGGGATACATTGCTGTAAGCTGATTTTATCAGGGCCATCAACCACAGTTTGAGAGGTTAAAAAACTGGCTATCCTTTCATGCATGTTGGAGTTTTAAAATGCTTCCCTGCTCTCTGCCTTGGGAAGTTTTGGAGACAGGATCTCTGCGGAGTATGAGAACTGGTGACACCTCCTGGAGCAGAACTGCACGTTCTCCTCTATTGCTTTCACTTGAAAACACACTGGAGTTCAAGTATAGCAATTTTGTCTGCGCTTTGTCTAATGACTCAGAGAAACTGGATCATCAGATACTGCATGATTTGATCCAACCAGCATTTAAAACTGATGGAGATTATTTTGTCTTGCTTTGGGAGTGTTTTAAGCACAAGTGATTGGTGCCACCGGAGTTTTGCAGAACAAAACCAAACAAGAAGTCCTGTAAATAACCAAACCATGACATCAATTGATTACATCTTTCCTTCACAGCCTCTGTCATGATACCACAGTCCTGAGGTTTAGAGAAGACAGAGAGTTTGCTTCCCTTCCTCTTAGGTAGGCTGTGTGTGCACAAATGGTGTTATCTCGGCCTCCTGTTTAGTTCTTGCATCCTGTGTAGGTACCAAGGGTAACACCTTACCTCACAGCAGTTCCTGCCTCCTACCCCAACCCCCAAATCTAAACATAGAACTGTCTCCTGGCTTTCTCAGCCACTTTAAAAGTTGTCACTGCCTTCTGTAGTGTTTTATGTCTCTAGAGCACATTTCAACCCACAGCATCCTAAGCAGAGCAGGCTGTTTAATGACACCCATGCTATCTGATAATAGTGAGGGTAAAAAACCAAGTGAATGCCACACCAAATTCTGAAAAGATTCACAGATCCCTGCAGTTCAGAACACTAAGCATTCTGGATCATGGTACTCCTGAATCATGAGATGTTTGGAGTTTAATTTTTCCCCTCAGAAAATTATGGTTAAAATAGCTCAACCTGAAGGTTTTGACCAAGAAATGGTTTCCTGTTGCTCCTGGAATTTTGGGTTGACTATTTATACCCTTGTCCTGTGTGGACTGAGCCCACTGTAAAATAGCATTTCCCATGGTACACCTGCATTCCACCTCTTGGCCAGAGAGAAACAGCAGAGCTGTCATGGGGTACAGCCCAGTGGTTGTGCTTGAAAGAGAGTGACAGCCTGAGACACATGATCTGTGGTCTCCTTCAAGGCACCAGTGACGTTTCAAACTCTGATGGTTCAAGATTTGCATGTTCCAGTTATGAATGATCAGATTTAGTTACAGTTTCACTGTTTATAGTTGTAGTTTTTAGTTACAGTGTTACAGTTTAGTTAGTTATAGGCAGTTCCATTTAGTTATGAATAGTCAGATTTTTGTACAGACTCTTCGCAAAGCTTGTTTAGGCAAAAGCTAAATTCAGCAAAATTCAGCTAAATTCAGCAAAAGCTGAATTCTCTATCAAACTGTAGCTTAGATAGAAATATCTCTTTCCCCTTCTCCCCAGTTGTCTGCATGCTCAAATACTTGGTTAGAAAAGGAGAGCTTGCAATTGGCAAGATACAGGCATGGGCTGGAGGCATGGTAGCCCCAGAGATCTGCCAAATTGCTAAAGCAAAAGTGTTTCACCTTTGTCTGGTTTTGTGCTCACTTAGGAAAGAGCCTGTGTTCTCTATTGATGACCAACAATACGGGGAGGAAAACCAGACAACCAACAATCCCCAAAAGATAAGGTACCTTGGCCAATTTTCATTGTATTTCATGCATGTCCTATCTCTGGATCCTACATCCAGTGTAACCTGCATCCCTGAGTGGTGACTGGGACTCTCCCCAGTGCCAGCAGCTCGGGGTGCAGCTGCCATGGAAGCTGCAGGCTGTGCTCTGGGTGGGGGGACTGGCTGGAGCCCCTGGCAAGGGGCTGTGACCTGGTGCCCACCCTGAGCCTTACAAAGGACACAGGGACCTGCGGTGCCAGGCAGGGGGTGGCCCATCACCTGGAGACTCTGTGGGAGCTGGTGAGCAGCGAGGTATTTCAAGGGGATGGTTTAATTTCATTCTCTCCTCATTGATTCTCTCAAGTTTACAGCCTTGTTTGAAATCCTGCAGACCTGGCTGATTGATTTCTTTTTTCCCCATAGACTGACAGACTGTAATTTTCAAGCGAGTGACCTGAAGAATCTGTGTGCAGTCCTGAAGGAATGTGGCCGCATCTCCGAGCTGGAGTGAGTCCTCCTGAACTCCCATGGTCTTTCCCTGCAGTTATTTGGGATGCTGAGAAAATGCCACTTGTTAGTTCTGCAGTGCTGTATTATTGTAGATAATAGAGCTGATGGTGGGTTTTTTACTGTCGCTGTGTACCGAGAACGGCGAGTAACAACACAATCCAAGTTCAGAAAGAAAGTGGTTATTTAATGAATTATAATTTGATTTATATAACTTGGTTCCCAAAGATGACAGGAGGTTATTGGTTCTTCAACCAGCCACCCCCTGTCCTATTGGCTAAAGCTCACATCACCTACTTCAAAATATTATTCCACTGTGTACCATAACAACTCTGAAAAACAGATCCCAGGTGCACAGATAAAAAACTAGTTTACAAAAACCTGTAGCAGTGTTTATCGTAGCTTTCATGAGAAACACAGAGCTCTCACAGAATGCTGCAGAAAGCTGAAAATTTTCTCTGCCAAAGCTTTTCAGCGTCTACATTTTACTATGAAAATGAAATGCCTTTCTTTAAATCCTAGCCTATCACATAATTATCTGGGAGATGAGGGAATTTTGCAGCTGTTTCAGTGCCTGCCAAAACTGAAAATGTTACGTTCTCTCAAGTGAGTAACTCCTGTTTTTTCTTTATGCCTGGATTGGGTTTTGTGAAGTATTGTTTGTGGAAGCACAGTGCACATTTGGGAAGGGCTCTTCAGGATCAGTTTCAGTAGTATTCTGTGTTGGGCAGATGCACTGTGCTGTCTGGTCTGTCTCCACCTCCAGTCCAGAACAGATTGACTCCACTTGAAGCTTGATTGAGTTCAGTGCCTGAGAGCCCCCGTGCTTGCTCCTCCATGAAGGGGACAGGTGTTCTTGTGTCAGGGGTGGCACCTGGTTCCTGAAACAGCCGGGGGTCTTTAGCAACTCGCTGAATTTTTCCTTTTCACATTCCTCATTGGGAGGGGGAGCAGTCCCCCCTCTCCTGAGGGGAACAGCTTTGAAGGAAGGGAAGTGCTGGGAAGCTTCAGCTTCAGTGATGGAGTCTGAATTCATCTGCAATGGTGGCTTGTGTTTATCTGGGTATTTCACCTGGCACTCCCATTGCAAGTGCACTCTACAGAACTGTGGCTTAAGGAGTATGGCACCATTCTGCACTATTGAAAGAAATATTTATTGTTCCTGTTCGATTAATTGAATTGTTCTCAAGACAAGACTGCTCCAGTTACAGACAATCTCACTAGAACAGGTTGCCCTGAGAGACTGTGAATTCTGTCTTTGGAGGTGTTAAAAACCCAGCTGTACAATGTCCTGAGCAGTCTCCTCCATGCTAACCCTCCTCTGAGAAGGAGAGTTTGACTAGATCAGCTCTAGAGGTCCACTCCAACCTCAGCTATTCCGTGATTCTCTGAACACTAAAAGTGAGGGATGAATTTAAAATATATGGGAGTGAGTTGTGCTGGCAGAACTGTAGTTGGAAACACAGGCAGAAGGTAGCAAAGAAGCAGCCTGAGAGTGCTGCACAAGGATCACTATTCTGACAAGGATCGCTGTTCTGTAGCATGGTGTAAACTGCTGTCAGTTTTGCTTGCAGCAGCTGATTTCATCTTTTCTTCCTGTAGGTTTAACAACAACCAGATCTCCCTGAATTCTGTGTTTTTCTTAGCTCAGTCCTTATCTACATCGCAACACATTAAAACAGTGAGCCTCAGGTATGACCAGGAGTACTTTCGCTATTTTTTTGCTATTTAAAACCTCAGACTGTGGGTTTTGAGGAGTGCTACAGGACCTTGTGTTGTCAAACTCCATGCTGATGATGTTCTTTTCTGGTTACAGCTTAGGAGACACGCAGGTGGTTCATCTGACCTTTTGGGAAAGAGTCAGGTAAAATCATACCCACTCATCTAAGCCCTTTAAACTTCTTGTGAAATTCTAAACAGAAGGTGATGTGTGGGTCCCTGAAGTGTCTCAGTTAAAGAGCCCCTTGGCTCCAGACTCCAGCCAGGGTGGGAGACACACAGTGAGCTGTTTCACGGCTGGTGGATTGACAGCAGCTTGAGGGCATGGCACAGCCAGCAGCATCCAGCTGCTGATACAGGCTGCAGTCATTCCCTTGCTGGGCCAGGACACAGCCAAAGCCCAAGTGCTGAGTGCGTGCAGAACTCTCTGGAGGCTGGAAGAGGGATAATAAGGCTCTTTTTCTTCTGGGGAAGGGGTGAGAGAAGGCAGATTGGAACATGAGGCCACTGCCTCACCCCCTTCATGGGGAGTTGGCTACACAGGGGCAAGAACATCAGCACAACTCATGGGCTAAACGGTTCTTTCCCCAGAAGTACCAGCAGATGGAGAAGTGGTTTCCTGGCATATCCCAAGCAGGAATCAAAAGGACGGTGCTTTTGGTATGGCAGCCCCAGCTTCCCTTTGTCACCAGGACGGTAGGGAGAGATGATTGTGGGGGTTTGTGTCTTTAGTGCAGTGTGGTGTGTGGGACAGACCCATCCCTTCAGCTGTCTCCTCAGAGAGGCAAATAAACAGTGCACCTTTTGCTTGGTTTGAGGGAATTGTCTTGCTTCCCAACAGAGGAAGCTTCTACCTATAAATAATGAGAGACAGATCTGTCTGGCTACTACGTTTGTCCCATGGAGACCTGCCGGTTTGTCACCCAAAAAGGTTTCTATTATTTCCTTTTTGGAGAAGGACATAGGAGGCACCATTTCCAGCCTTCCTCTGGGAGAGCTGAGACAGTGCTGAGCAGGGAAGGATGCTGGCTGGTCTCCTGAGACAACTCAATCACCAGTGACGTGGCTCTAGGGAGGCAACACCCAAAGTACGGGTATTTTGGTGGACTGCCTCTCTCGAATCAGCTCAGGGATGATGAAGCCATCTGGTTGTCACAGGTTTTGATTTCTCAGTCCTAGACTGAGGGTAGCAAAAAATATATATAATCTATCTACCTATATATATATAATATACATAGTGGAAGTGAGAGGGTCACTGTGGGCCTTGTCCTGGGATGTGAGGCTCTGGGATGTGCAGAGAGTTTTGCCATCCTGTGGTCATGTTCAGCTCCTGAGTGCTTTGTTTGCTTCAGTCTCAGGGACTGCAGAGTGGGCCCAGAGGATGTGACCAGGCTGTGCCAGATCCTGGCTCAATGTCCCCGGCTGACAGAAATCGAGTAAGTGTGGTGTGCTTGTCAGCCTGTCTGTCTGTCTCCCCAAGCCCCAGACACAGATTTGATGTTCAGGGGTACATCAGCTCTCCTCTCACCACACCTTCCCAAGAGTCCCCACTGAGCTTCACCCAGATACTTAGGTAAACCCAGACTTCCTACTGCCCTGTTTCAAAGAGACCTTGGCCTCTCCTAAGTCTACCACAGCAGTGTGTGAATACCCCAGAACACGTGTGTGTTCTCGTAATCTTCCTCGGTCCTGTGTCTAGACACAATTTTTGTCATCTATTCCTTGAGACCTTGGCTTGTATTACGGCCAGAGCAAGAGCTCCTGGCCCACTAAGCCATGAACTCTGCTCCTGAAGAGGTGGTCACTCCAGGCAGGAGCTTGGCACCAAGAAAATTAGAAGAATACTGGTCAGAACAAAAACCAAGGAAGAGCAAATAAAAATAATACCCCTATTGCCTGCATGAAAGATATCAGTAGCATCATTTCATAAATGTACAGTAATGGAAAAGAAACACTCTTGAAACTGGAATGCTAATTGGCTGTAGGATGTAGAAAAACAGAGATCAGGCTGTAAGGACTAAATCTTGCCCAGCTTTCCTGGCGTTTCTGGACCTGTCCTTTTACAGAAGCTGCCCATAACACCGTGTGTGTGTGCATGACCATGTAGATGTTATAGAAGTAATTAGGGATTGAACCAGTTTCTCCCAGGTTTTGTTCCCTTCCATGTTTTACAGTCTGTCTGGAAATTCGTTGAGTATCCAGAGCATTGAGAGATTACTGAGCTTTCTGCCATCCCTCTGTCATCTGACACTACTGAGGTAACGTTTGGGGTCCCTGCTTTGACTGCTGCCACGAAACATTGGTTTGGGAAGTGTTAAAATCACAGCATATCTTAGGAGCATTAATCAGTAATTGTAGACTAACAGGCAAGGCAAAGAAAATGCAGAAATGCTTTCACACCCATTCCTTTCTTGTTTCTAGAAGAAAAGCAGCACTTTAATGCTATTTAGCAGAGGGGAAAAAAGGACAGGAGGAAAGCTATCTGCCCTAGGCACAGCATACCACATAATCCTCCCTTAGCAGGTCCCACGGAACATGACTTCCAGCATCCACCACAAATGTAGGAAATGTTGCTTGACACACGGTGACAACGCACCACCCGTTTGTGTGGTCAGTGTCTCACAGCTCTGCCCCTGCGTGGATCTGACATCCTGCCACACTTGACACAAAAGGTGTTTTCTGGCAGCATATCAGCCATTCAGGCTGGAATTTGGGCCAGAGAAGTGCTATCAGGGGCTAGTGTACTCCACTGTGTGGACAGAAAGCCCAGAAGGAGCTTGGCCATCTTTTACAAGGTGTTGCAGCATGGAGGAGCTGCAGGGTCTCATGAGACTGAATTTGCCCAGTCAGGAGGTTGCTTCTAGTCTGGGGTGCCTCTAGTCCAATAGCCCCAAAGAGGAGTTGTTCAGTGTAAGCCCTTGGTCTGTACCCCCTTTTTAGTCAAAGGGGACTAAAGGAGACTCTCCTTCAGTTAAAGGAACGCTGGGTGCCAATGCTCAAATCTTTAGGTCCTTGCTCCCTGATCCTGAGTTAAATGGGATGTATCCAATGTTTTGTGTCTCAAAATGAACAATGTGAAACTTGGGTCATGTGTATGGGAGCCTCTCTTCTTAGGAACTGATTTAATTGTTTCTTCTTTCCCCTCCTTTACAGTATTAGGAAAAACCCCTTGTCCCCACGTTGTGCTGTTTTACTCCTCAACTCCATCAACCTCTGTGAGCGGGTCAGAGTGGTGGAAGTCCGGTAAGACACTCAGACTGTTTGGAGCCCGGCAGCTCAGCCTTAAAGGGACTACAAAGCCTGTCATCTTTGAAGGTCAGTGCTGAAGGACTGTCTTTTGTGTCTGCTTCAGGTCAAGTGAAAATGCCTTCTTGCACTTAGGAGCAAGCATGCGAAGCCAAAGGACATTCTGCAGGTACTGGCACAGAACACTCACTGTAATTCACTTGTGGTTGGGTTAGAAGCACTAGTGCAGGGAGCCAGATTTCCTCTTGTACTGAGAATTCATGGGCTGGTGGCCAAGGAGCTTGGGCTAGTAGCTTAAGATTTAGGGCTCAACTGCTCTGCTTAAGTGCAATTCAGAACCATTTGGATGCATTGGGATGGCAGAGACCCGTGCTTTTCTCTTTTCTTCTGGACTGCTTATGATCATCTTGAGCTGCACCAAATTCTGCTGCACAAGCACCTGAATTGAGCCCTCATCACTGCGTTTTCCAAATGTGTGCCCCAAATTCTGGGTGGTGATCTCCATATGAACATCTGCGTGATGTGAGGTGTGTCTGCAGCCCCGCTGGGAGCAATGGTTCCTAAGTACCCCTGGAGAGAAAACCGTCGAGTGTCTCCATTCCGGCACCAAGGAGATGGCAAAAAACGTGAATGCTGCACAGAGACTGGTGTAAAAGTGCAGCTGCTGGTGGGCAGTTCTCAGTGCTCAGGCCGAGCTGGTTGCTGGCCATGCTTTAACTCTCCTGCTGTCTCACACAGGCTGACGGGCTGTGCCATCGGGGAAGGGCAGGTAGAGGAGCTCTGCAGCGTCCTGGAGCAGCACGGGTGGCTGGCAGAAGTAGAGTAAGTAGGGCTTGGGGTGTTACCATGACCTTGAGCAGAGTCACCGAGGGAGAGCTGTGTTTGTGGGGTTCAGCATTGCCTGGAGTTTCCCAGCCTGTCTGTGAGGGTATGTGTGCTCATTCAGACTGCTGAGAAACACAACCAGGTGGAAATAATACACGTCCTTTAGTGCTGGTGGGACAACTTCCTTGGGATCTTCACTCCATGACTGTTTTGAGGCATTTGTTGCTTCACCTGAGCTCTTCATTTGAGCTTGCTCTGGAGCTTATGCATGAGGTAGTTTCATAAGGCAGTGGTTTGTTTTAAACAGACCTTTATTGGCTAAGCTGGGATTTAAGTCCAGGAAATCTGAGTTTTTTCTTCAAAGCTTCTCAGAGGAGCATTGCTGTTTAAAAAAAAATCACAGAATTATAGAATAATTTGTTTTGGAAAGGATCTTTACAGGCCATCTAGTCTAACCCCCTGTCATGAGCAGGGACATCTTCAACTAGATCAGGTTTCTCAGTACCCTGTCCAACCAGGCCTTGAATATTTCCAGAGATGGGGAAACCCCCACCTCTCTGGGCAACCTGTTCCAAAGGCTGAGTTTTGGTTGGCCACATTGTTCTTCTGCCTTTCAGTCTCTCCAAGAATCAGCTGGGAGATGAAGGCCTGAGGTGCCTCTTGGACCACTTGCATCGAGTGCCCGGTACCTGTTCCCTCAAGTAAGAGAACATACAGTGAGTCTGAGGCGCCCCAGCAGAAGGGTGTTGGTGTGATCCCTCCTGAAGATGGTGCTGTGCTTCTTGCCCCCTCCTGTCTTAGACTCATGTCTGAGTCATGAGCACAACTTGAGACCTCCAGACCATGGTGACTCAGGGTCTGCTCCAAAACCTGCTGAAATAAGCAAAAGTCTTTTTATTAGCGTTGATAGCAATGACCAGAGTGGGGAAGTGTGACTTAAGTTGACCCAGTCTCCAGAGTTTTCAGTTCATCACTTTTCTCTGTGTGTTGTCCTCTTTGAGTAACTCCAGACCCACAGGTGCTGTGAGCTGAGCTGTGTGAGCTGAGCTGTGTCCTGTAGCAGCCTCTCCCCTTCCCTTTCTGGTGGGGCAGTAAATGCTCCAGCTGCTGCTGCCTCTGAAGTGCAAGAAACAAACTGCATTTGCTGTGTCCTGGAGGGGTTCTGTGCATTGACCACAGCTGAAGGGGCCCAGCACCCCTCAAACTGCTCTACCTTTGGTGCCAACTTGAATTTTGCCTCTGTGGCTGAGGAGCCTGGGGACAACCCTGACTTCTGACACATGAAAATCCTTCATTCTCTTCTGCGCAGTCTCAGCCATAATGGGATTTCTCAGGATGGAGTCCTGCATCTCATAAATGCCTTTGTCACATCTGGAAACACCACTGAAGTTCAAGTCAGGTGACTGTTGCTCTTCATTAATTCTTCCCTGCTTATTTTCCTTTTAATTATTGAAAGTTTGTGATTTTCAGGTAATAATGAGGGCTACGTTTTCAACTACCTTTATGTCCCACTGCCTAAAGCATTTGTTTATGTCCATTTCTAATGGCCAAACATAGCTGCCAAGCAGAACTACCATTCCACAGGGCCAGGTTATTTTTGTGTATAGACACACAGATATTCAGCTGTACCAATTATTGTCATGTATGTGTCTGTTAATGAACCTCTTCAGGGCAGGAGTCAGCATTTGCTATCTAAGGTTCTCTTCCGTATGTTGAGATTTCAGAGGCAAAAGAAAGCAATTTCCCATGTTCTTTACTTGGATTTGCATCTTTATCTCCTTTCCTCTCAGGCAAAAATATCCCATGGGCTCTGGGCCTGTTTCTCTGGCACGAAGTGTTTTTCTCACAGATTCCAGTCATGAGACTGGGCCATGCTGCACATCTGTGGGACCTTATCAGTGTTTATGTTCATGGGAGCAGTTGGTCTGTCCTGAGCCAGTTTTAACCAGGGATGCTTCCATTCATTCCTGCAGTTACACATGGGTGCTGAATCTTTGGGCTACTTTAAAGCAGATAAGTCTGTCTCCTGTTGTACCTCTCCCCAGAGCTCAACTGAGAGTGCAGAGGATGCAGATAAAAGCAGGACAGGTCAGGATTGCTTCTCCGAACACCAGTGCTGCTTTATGCCAACTTAGCATTAGTGAGAGGTTATTGAAGCATTTCCCTGGGCTGGTTTATTTCAGGGAGGGGTGAGCTGGGCCAGGTACCTCTGTCACTGCTGTGCTGAATCGCTTTCTGGAGTTAAGTATCATTAAATTCTGATCACTGGGAAAAATAGTGATTATCCCTCCAAATCTCATACTTGTGTCTTCTCTGTGCAGTTTGTGCTCCAAAGCAACTTTAATCATCAAGCTGGCAAGCAGAGATGACCCAAGAAAGATTTTGAGGTAATGTTACAGACTTTTTGTGGTGATTTCTTTGGCAAAGGTGGTGTCCTTTTTCTAGGGACAAGGCAGACAAAACCTCTTTTTGCCCCTGGCTGCTGGCATGGAGATATTTTACATTAATAGCTGACATGTTTCTTTGGACTCACCTTCTGAGAAGAGCTTTCTCACATCACAGAGAATCCCACATCCCTTTTTCTCTTTGCTTCCCCACTGCCTGTTCCTCACCTGGGCACCTGTAGGTGTGCCTCCAGTCCCTGTCATAGTACAGGGTGCTACAAAAACCAGTGCCACTATAGCACGCAGGAATGTTCTAGAACATCTCAACAGATGCTTTTGAAGTGTTGCCACAATCGTTTTTTGGAAACCCTTAAAGGTGTTTCAGGTTTTTGTGCCATCCTTCTTTCTCTGTGGGGTTAGGCTGTGATGCCTGAGATTTGTGGATCAGAAAGCCTGAAATGTGATGAACTGAGGCTGTTCTCTTCCTCATCCTTTCAGACTGGCAGAGTGCAACTTTCAGCCAGAGCACTTGGAAAAGTTGTTCTCGCTCCTGGAAAAGTGCACTGATCTGACAGAGTACACGTGAGTTAATGGCTCTTGGACCCGTTTGGGTGGGCTCGTTTGTGAGCTGTTCATTACAGTGAGCTTTGGTTCTAGGTCCTCAAATAACAACGTGACAGTCCAAGCTGCAGAAAGACTTTTGCATTCCCTGAGTAAAGATCTGGGGCTGCTGAAAATCAGGTACTGTTTCACTGTTCTTTTTTAGATACTGGTCTGAGACTGGTCTGATCTTCTAAGATCTCCTTTCATCAAAACCAAAAGTGAACCATGCTTCTTCCAAAGGCAGGAAGCATTGGCCTGAGAAATTGCCATGGCTGACTCTGTTATTGGTATTTGGCTTTATCTCCCTGATTCCTACTGAGCCTTGTGTAGAGCTCTGGCCACAAACTGCTGTCTCTGTAGACCACTGCCAGCCTTACAAAGAAGGGTGATAATTCTGGTGGACACATTCCTACTGCCAGAGCATCCTGCTCTTTACCTGGGTAGAAAATTCTCCATTCCTCTGCAGGGAAGCTGGGCTACTTCTGCCTGCTCCCAGTTTGCAGCCTGTTTCCCATGAAGACATTACTCTGCCAAGCCAAGCAGCCTTGCCATGTATTGAGAGTGTGGAACACTCACCTGGCAGAGGCAGAGACGGATCCATGCGTGTGAATAAAGCAGAGCTGCTCCCATTCTCCTTTGCAGCATAGAAGAGCCGTGGGTGTGCAAAGAGAGAGTCATGAACCTTCTTGAGCTGGCTGTCCAGGCCTCTGGAAACATTACTGAGATCACGTAAGTGGCACCTCAGGTTCTGGTGTCTTTCAGATATTTTCTTTTAGCCTGATACTCTTAAGGAAATGGGATCGAAGCCAGCACTGGATCTTCTGTTCTTTATTCACTGTCTCCAGTGCATTTGTGAGCTATTAACCCACTTGAAGCAATTTTAACCCAAATGGCTGGTGGGTAGAAGTGCTTAGAAGGTTTGTGGTTGCACAACTCAGAAGGTTTAATGGAAAGGAGCCCATGTTTCTGGTTGCACTTGGGAGAAAGGGGGCCAAGATTAGGCTGGCTTTGGAGCTAGTTTAAACATTACAAACCTCTTCAGAGATGGATGATTAGCTTTCATCTTCCAGCACAGTCCTGTCCCATCTGGTTTTCCTGATTTTTCCTATGGAAAATAGTATTTTTTCTCCCTCAGGAGTTCACAGTTTTATGATGTTCTCTAATCTCTACCTTTTCAGGATATGTAAAGATAAAACCCTCTTCCAATTAGTCATAAGGTTCCCAAACTGCCTGGAGAAGGTAGAATCAGTCGTTAGCAGGTGAGAAAGCAACTATTTATCATTATTTGCTGCTTGCTTGGAATTTCACTGTGGGATGAAAAATACTTTCAGAGTGTCTAAGGCTCTGGTCTCCATGGGTTCAGTCTCAGAGTGCCTCTGTGCCACACATGTGGAAGAAATCTTGTGCATGTGTCCTTTGGGCTGCCCTTCTTCAGGCCCATACTGGACCTAAACAAGTAAAAAACCCACCTACCTTCCTGGGAGCAAACGGGAAACAGGAGCACTTTGAAGAACCTTAAGGCATGTTGGCTTCTGCATGAGTGTGCAGAGAGAGCAGCAGCAGTGTCCTTTTGTGCAGCTGAAGGAAGAGGCAGCTCTTGTCCTGGGCAGTGGGGACAGGCTCTGTTTCTCTACACTAAACAGTGACATAAATGGGACATGGCAGGAAAGCCCCAGGTGGGCACTTGAAAGCCCTGATCTGTCCCTAATCGTGTCCCTGGGGGGCACCAGATGCTGCAGTGGGCTCTGCTGATCCCCACTGACAGTTGTGTTGTGTATTTGTATCCTGCAGACTGAGTCCGTACAAGCCAGAAATCAAGAACTCCTCCTTCTGCCAAAGGCTTTGTGAAAAATGTGCTCAGCTTCAGGAGCTGAGGTGAGTTGCTGGCATTGTAAAGCATTTTTTGGGAGGGGAGCAGCTTGTCCTTGTGAGTGTAGCACACTGAACACACAGCAGGGCATGGGAGAGGCCAGTTCAAGGTCCCAGTCCCTGCCCTTTGGGTCCCCTAATTGGAATGTTTGAATGGAAAATAGAAAAAACACATAGACCTGGTGGCTTCCTGGCGTATCCTTTGAAATCATCTAAATCTCCCAGTGCTCAGCTCCCATGGGACTTTGCCAAGTGTCAGTGTTGTGTCACTCCTTCAATGTCCCAGCACTGCTGTGCTTTATCTGTGAGCTTGGCACAGACCTTTTGCTACCACTGGACACAGCCCAGACCTGTCATTGCCTCCTTGCAGATGGTCTCACGTGGAACTCCATGAGGATGAAGCAGAAATGCTGGTCAGGATTTTGCTACCCCTTCCAGAGCTGAAGATGTTTGGGTATGTCCCCAGCTGTGATCTTTTCCACATATTTATTATTTGCTCAATCCTATGCCTCACACCATTCCTCTTAGTCCTTCCTGCACACAAGGGACGTGGAAATCTCTCCAAACTTACTGGTCCCTGATGTCTGTGCTGTCTGGGATTTGGGATGGGGCAGTTTGCCTGTCAGTGGAGTAATCTCCTCTTTCTCAGCGTGCTGAGACCTAATCTTCTCATTTGATCCTTGCTGTTTTGCAGGCTGACCTCCAGCAGTGTTACACCAGCTGGAATCGATTATTTGATCTCAGGCTTGCAGAACTGCCAGGTCATTGAAGAGCTCAAGTGAGTGTGCTATTACCAGGCTGTCTAGAGGCTGCCAGGTCTTTCTAGAAGCTTTAGCTAAACTTCAGCCTCTCTTCTGCATGTACTGTGGACAGATGTGCTTTTCCTGATGGCTGGAGGACTTCAGATAGGGAATAAGCAACAGTTCTTTTTTATCTGCAACGAACAGTGAGTGAGACAGAGATCAGTAGTCTGGGTCAGGGAATTCCAGTGGAGAATCAAACGTTTTGGTAGTGGTTTTTTGCATGGATCTTGTTGTCTTGTGGTCACAGTGGCACCTTGCTCCATGAGGGGCTGGGCTCTTGCTCCAGAGGTTTGGGATTCTGTTGGTATTTTATCAGGTCCATTTGAATTGCATTAGAGAACAAAACTGAAATTATTCACAGGGACTGGAATACACTTCCCCATCTCTCTCATCCTTGTTCTGCTCCCCTCTGTGCCGAGTGCTCACACGACTGTCCCCGGATAGTTGATTGTACCTTTGTTATTTCATCTTTCAGCCTGGAATACATGAAACTCAGCAGCGCTGCCATCCCTGAGCTTGCGCTGGGGCTTTGTGAGATGCCATCCCTGAAAAGGCTGAGGTAAGTATGTGACTGCAGCTCGGCTCTGGCCTGGCTGGGGATGCTGAGTAGCAGGGGTTTAATGTCCGTTTTCCTGGGGATGTTGTTTCCAGCTTGAACCACAACAATATTGGTAACGATGGCTGCTCCAGACTCGCAGGAACCCTGAGGAATATGCACAGCATGGAGGAAATCAAGTAAGTTTCTCCTTTCTCGCAGAGAGGTGACCATTAGTGCCAACATTTGGAGAGACTAGATGTGCCTATACACGGTGGTGTAACAAAAGCAGGGAGGTTGCAAAATGCTCGTGTGTGAGGTACCTTGGACTAGAGGAAATCAGAACTTGATGTTCAGAAAATGAAACTTTGGTCTTACCCCACTCTGCTGCAGTCATGTAGAAAATGGATTAAACAGGATCTAAATCTTCCCTGGGATCCAGAATAGGACGAGAGACTCCCTTCTGTCCTGGGAGAGCCTCAGACCCAGCATTTGCCTGGTCTGCAAAGATCTGAAGTCTTGCTTGCTCTGCTTTCTCCCTCTCTCTCTTGCCAGATGCTGTCCATTCTCCACTGTAGCAATTTGGAAAATAACAACAACCCCTCTTCACCCTGTCTTGGTATTCTGGCTGAAGTAATTTCCCACCCATCAACAGGATCCAGTGATTTTAATTGTTCTTTGCAATTTTTTAAATTCCTCATTAACACCTATTAATTTTTTGTGAGACAGTTGAGACAAACAGCTCTTTGATTCTGCTGGCAAGGCCCGAGGTGTCATCCAACAAATGGGACACATTAAATAAGATCTTGTACTTTGCCTGGCACTTTCCTTTACAACACAGCCTTCCTTCTCTTCTTTAAAGTTTAAGCCACAACAAGATTGGGGATCCGGGCCTGATAAATCTTGCTGCTGTCCTGCTGGAAATGAAAAACCTGAAGAAAATCGAGTGAGTCCCTTTGCTTTGGCTCAGCTGTTTTGGTCATGGCCATGGTTGGTGGGGAAGCCTGTGCTGCCTTCTCTTAGACAGTGTTCCACCTTCCAGCATTTTCAATGCACAGTCCACCAAAGCAGTGGAAGGTGATCCCTCTCCTGCCCTTCCCATCTACAGCCAGGACTGGCCACGACTTTCTCTGCAGAGCAGAGGCTCCCTGAGGGTGAAGGTTATGGTTATGTCCTTGTGCTCCAGAGGCATTTGCCAGCCCTCACCAGCTGTTCAAACACGGAGATCTCTGGCTCAGCTGTGTCCTGGAAAATGAATCTGCAGCCTGTGGGGAATCGTACAAGTCTCATATCCAAGCAGCACCTTTCCTTGGGGTGTGTAGGGTTCCCACAGGGTTCCTGTGTCCATAAGGTTTTGCCCCCTGTGTGTCCACACTGCTTTCTTTTACTAGAGCAAGTAGAGGTGAAATTGAGAATTTGTCAAAGCCAGGACACGGCCTCTAGGCAAGGCTCTCTGAGACATGGATTCAAACTGTTCCTTCTCCCAGGGAACAGAAATCAGAGCATCCAGGCTCTTTGTTAGGCTCAGCTCCTGGGGTAAGCCTTGTAACTTTTTGAAATTAAAACCCTGGAAATGACTTGAAGCAAGAAAAGGAAATTCCCAGTTCTGTCTGCGAGAGGGAAAACTGCTCCTTCCCCCAGTACCTGCAGGACCAGGAGTTACTCAGCACTTGACAAAAGAACCTAAAAATCCCCAGACCATTTCCCAGAGACCCAAGGCTCCCATCACAGCAGGCAAACAGTGAAACATCTTAAGCTGGTACATTCTGGTTCTCATTTAGTCACTGAGAGTCTCATGCTTATTTTAGCCTTTCAGGGAATTGTCCTAGTCCTGCTGGAGGGGAAAAGCTGATGGAAGCTCTTGCCCATTGCAAGCAAATCAAGGAGTTACTGTAAGTGTGTCATTTCCAGTGTCCCTTTGGGAAGCTGGGCAAAAATCAAGGCATAGAAATCTGATATGGCTCCAATAAAGATCAGATCAGTTTTACCACTGATTCTTGTGAGAGCAGGGTAAAAACTCTGTGCTACACACCACAGAAATGTGTGGTGCTGGGTGTGGAGGGTTTGGGGATTGGTTGCTGGATTGTCTTAAAGATTTCTAAGAACTGTACAGTCTGCATTAGTGGACTAATGGATTCAAGAGCTGAATCTGCAGGTTTATAGGGAGTGTCTCAGGCTGTTCAGTGGCTGTGTTGCCCAAGAAATCACCATTAATCTATGAGGCTGCAAAAATGGAGGAGAAGTGGACAAGTAAAGGCTTTACATATTCAGATATATTGATGTTCTGTTCCAGACCAGTTTAAAGAATGTATGTGCCCTGCCATGTTAAATAAATAAAATTTAAAATAACGAATAAGAAAAAGTTACAGTTAAACTACTGGAACTGTCCATGTAACCATCAGATTACAGTGTGTGGACTAAGGCCACATATGAAAAAGTGCAATTTCAGTTCAATTCCAGCTCAGGTAACTCAAAAAGGGAGACAAGTGTGCTCCAGAGAAGTGCAGATCAGTTTTACTTCCCTGTTTAACTCCTGCTGCAGGATTGCAAAACCTCATTGTTTCTTCCTCCCACCCTCAGAGTCCTTTGAATCAGGGACATTGGGTCCTTTCAGCACAGTCCCAGGCACATGGGTGAGGAATGGGGATCACACATCCATGTGGGTGACACGCAGGTGAGGAATGAGGCTCTGGACTTCACTGCCAGTAACATTTCATTTCTGCTTCTTCCAGACTATCAAGGAATGGTTTTGGAAACAGGACAGCTGTGATGCTTGCCATCTATCTGTCTCACATGCCCAACCTGAAGATCTTGCAGTAAGTGTCAGCCTCTGCACCAGGAAGGCTGGATATCCTGGGGAATATGGGGATCGCTGAAGGAAGGAATGGGAAAAGGCACTGGTGTCTTTTTTAGAGAGCAATTTCAGTGTCCCAGGATTGATAAACCCTCCACAATTACTCTGCTGTAAGAGTCACATAAACCCTTCTTGCTTAATCTCTTGCAGCATTAGTTTTAGAGATGAACCAGGCAGTGACTATGCAGTAAAATAAGCCTTAAAATTGTTTTTGAGTATGTTGGTTTCTGATGCCTCTGGTGGAATGTAAGCATAAAGATGAGCATCTTTTATGGACCTTCACTTTTTTTGTACAGGCACCTCTGAGTAATTTCTTTTCCCTGAACTCAGTGATATTGTATTTTTAAAACTTCTGTGAGAGTCTTTCCAGGACTCTAACATATAGGACTTTTTTGTACTGTTTTATAGTAACAAAGCAAGAAATTGGTGAGCTAGAAGAGCTCTCTGAGCTCAGTTAGCCTAGAGGTGCCTCTTCCAGCCTGTGTCTAAGATGTCATCAAAAGGTAACTTGGAAAAGGAATCTCAGTGGTGGGAGATCACCTCTGGATAGGTTCTTGGCAAGTTAAATATGAGCTTTTGTTACAGCTTTATTCCAAAATAATCCTCCAATGCTTATGTTTCCTTTGCTAGCTTCCAAAACAATAACGTTGGGCAGGCAGGAGGGCTGCAGCTGGCCAGAGACCTGGTGATGTGTGGGCTGCTGGAAGAGATAAGGTAGGACACGGCAGGTGCACTTGGGATGGTGCCAAACATCACAGACTGGTTTGGGTTGGAAGGGACCTTTGGTGATCATCTCATTCCAATCCCCCTGCCATGGGCAGGGACACTTTCTACTAGCCCAGGTTGCTCCAAGCCCTGTCCAGCCTGGCCTCGGACAATTCCAGGGATGGGGCAGCCACAGCTTCTCTGGGCAACCTGTGCCAGGGCCTCACCATCCTCACAGGGAAGAATTTCTGCTTCCTAATATCCAATCTAACCCTGTCCTTTGTCAGCTTGAAGCCATTCTCTCTTGTCCTGTCTCTCCATGCCCTTGTCCAAACTCTCTCTCCAGCTCCCTTGTAGCCCCTCTAGGTACTGGAAGGTCCCTTACTCTCATTTCCTCTCAAGTCACACCAGTCATTAACTCCAGCATAAGTTTTTATTTCCAGTTTCACATCTGCAACACATGATGTGCTGCAGATCTGTCCTTCTTTGACACAGGTATAACCCCATGTTTCTGTCTGCAAGCAATTCCCTGCTGCAAGGACTGAGGTTGTGAGTTACAGCAGGGCTGTCATTCCCATTGTACCAAGCAGTGAACTGACCTAAAATTGCTATGTACGGATTCGGCTCATCCCTGCTGTCTACACAGTCCTCACTTAGTCTGGGTAGCAGTTATTAACTTGCTAGTTCACATAATGACATTTTCACGGTGGCTCTTCTCTGACTGTACCTGCTTTTTCTGCACCACTCAAAGCTTTTCCATCACCCTTACAGTTTAGCAGAAAATCACCTCGGGGAACAGAGTATCCATGCCCTGTCTGAGGGGCTGCCGTGCTTCGAACACCTCCGGAAGATCGAGTGAGTACCGGGGCATTGAGGGCTGCTGGGGCAGAGCGGGGCAGGACGTGGTGCTGTGTTCCCCACGGTTCTGACACCAGCTCACCGTGCTCTCTGTTTGTTCTCTCCCTGCTGCTTCAGCTTGAAATTCTGTGGAATCACTGATGATGCTTCAAAATCACTCTCTCTTGGCTTCCGACAGTGCCCTTCCATGGAGGAGATAATGTGAGTGTGGGGATGGATGGGGAGACACTTCAGCACACACAGGCCACTCCTGTTTTAATGTCTGCTCCTATTTGGAACTGCAGGGCACTTCTGACCCTGCTGAATACTTGTTAACACTTTACACTAAGTACTTTTCGGTGGTAAATGTACCAGTAATTAACTAATTGATGGCATCCACTGCTAAAACATGTCATGGGGTAAAGCTGTGTGCTCAGCAGTCATTTCCATCTTTCACATCTCATTCCCTGGCCGTGTAGGACTCTGAGATAACCACAGTCCACAGACACACCCTGTGCAGGACTCTGAGATAACCACAGTCCACAGACACACCCTGGTGTCTTATCATATAGGGAAATATGTGGTGAAATGGAGGAAACTCCTCAAAATTAAGCTTGTAATCCAGGGGAATGTTTACCTGTCATGATAAGAAGGTGATTAGCTCTTGCAAACAGGCCAATCCACGAGGGGAAATGTCACAGTAGTGACACAAGTGTTTATCCAGACTCACAACTGGGATTTCTTGTCTGCCTTAGACTGTCCTGGAATGCCCTTGGAGATGGAGGAGCCCGAGAGTTGGCCACTGCTCTCCCAGAGATGGCAAAGCTGAAGGTGTTAGAGTGAGTACAGCCCCGAGAAAAACCCTGGGAACACTCTTTTGTCTGTCATTGAGCCTTCAGTCACGGGATTTCTGAAGAGGGGATGGACATTAGGAACAACAGGCAGGCTCCTGCAGTTTAACTTCTTGTTTAGCCTGCTCCATGCACCAAGGGCCAGCCCTGACTGGCTGGTACACTTGAAGTAGCACTGATTTTATTTAAGGTGATTACAGCATGGGACTATTCAGCTGTTTTCCACTCTGGATTTGTTTTGGATTTCAAAATTCTCTTTTGGTTTTTCAAACAGCCTGGAGAAAAACCGCATTGGAGCCTGTGGGGCCACAAAACTAGCAGAGGAACTTGCCAGGTGCCCAGAAATGCAGCTCATAAGGTGAGCAGGTATCGCAGAGCTCTATGGCTGGGTCTTGGCTCAGCAAGGAGAAGTCAGGGTGACCAGTCTGGGGACAGATGTGACCCATGCCCCTGCTGCCCTGGGCTAGTTGGCATGGAATAGGGTATTGCATGGAATACAGACACAAGCCAAGTAAGCTGTGGGGTTTCTACGACAGCTCCACCTCCCAAGAAGGTCCAGGGAAAAAAGGAACTGAAAATCTTGCTGGCTTTAAATGAGGCAAAAATGAAGAGCCAGTTGTGTAATGTCCCCATCAGGAAGTTGTTGCATTTGTTCTTAAAAGTTTTCTTTCTCTCGTTCCTCCTGGTTTCATTTCTGATCTACATTCCTGCCCTGTCCCACTCTCTCCTGGGATCCACATCTTCCAGGTGCTCAGGCACCATACTTAGTCCTGCAGTAACACATTTGCTGTCCTTGCAGGCTGTGGGACAATCCAGTGCCCAAGGGCCTTGCTGAGAGTTTGACAAGCCAAGACTCAAGACTGTGTTTCTCCTTCAACTAGAAAAGAAGACCCTTTGCCTAACTAGGAGTTGCTCTCCATCTCCCACTGCCCTCAAAACTGCACTGAAGAACCCAGGAACTCAAAGTTCCTACAACTGAATACTGTAACTATTGGGCCTTTCTTGGCTGCATTGAGCCAAGTGTGGACACTGGGTTTTTTCTGTTTGTGTTGTGCTGGGTGTTTTTTTGTTGTTTGTTTTTGTTGGGGGTTTTTTTGTTTGTTTTGTTTCTTGCGAGCTTTTATTTTACAGAAGAGCAAACTACTGTAAAGAATGGCTGCTGAGCAGGCAGTACAGTATTCTTGGTGTAAAAACACTGAAACTCTCTTCAAGAGAACAACTTTCTAGGAAGTTATCAGCAAATAGTGGTAAGAATGCTTATGTACTACACACTACTTATTTATGTATTGCCCTAGTGAAAAAGGGACAGCATCACCTCCATCCAAGCTTCAACTGTGTTAAAAGTTAAATACTTAGTCTTTATTTTGAGGGAAGGGCAGTGAGTGACAGACCCAGAAAGAATAGAGGCCATAATTAAGTTCTCACACATGGTCACAAAAAAGCAGATATGAGGTTTTCTCAGAGCTGTGAGATTTTGGAGTCACCATCCCTGGAAGTGTTCAAAAAACATCTGGATGTGGCACTTGGAGACATGGTTTAGTGATGAACATGTTGATGCTGGGTTAAGCGCCTGACTCAATGATCTTAGAGATCTTTTCCAACCTTAACAATTCTACGATTGCATTATTCTAGGATGAGATGCACCTTCTCAGGCATTCAGAAAGCCAGCAGAGTATTTCATTATCCTTAATCAAGATTACAACACCAACAGGGTGTTGCAATAAAAGAATACACATCCCCCAGGAGAGGATGTAAAATTATTTACAAAATTGTAAATTGTTGGCATTGTTACAGATGAACTCCAGCAGGCTGCTTGAAAATCATCTGTAACTGTGTGAAATTCCTCTATGATTTTTAGGAAAAAAATCATAGAATCGCAGATTGACTTGGAAGGGACCTTAAAGACCTAGTTCCAAACCCCCTGCCACGGGCAGGGACACCTTACACTAGACCAGGTTTCTCAAAGCCGGGTGGCCTTGAACACTTCCAGGGATGGGGCAGCCCCAGCTTTTCTTGGGAGAAGAAAAAGAAGGTAAGAAAAAAAACAATATTTGGGTTTGTTTTCTTCATATCAGCCTCCTTTTCACACAGAATTGCCTCAGTTTCGTGACAAAAACTTCGGGACATTTGAAATTTCAAGTCATTGCCCAAAAATGATCAATATTTATACTGTGGTAACAAGGAAACGCTGATATTACCATGAATTTCAATGAGAAAATTTAAAGGACTGATGTTGGAAGCCTGGGTTTTAGGTATGGTTGGAAAACAAGTTGTAAGAAAACCGACTGCTCTGAGTGAGAGGAATGTGCTACTACTGAGAGGAACGTGCTACTACTGATTATTTTCATGTGGGGTTTTGTAGAGCTTTGTGGGGTTTTTGGACTGGTTGCACTAACCTCTTTCAGGGGAAGTGAGGGGTCAGTTAGCTTGAAATGTTGCCCACATGAAAGATCCTTCAAGTCTCTACTGTCCCTGGAACCCCGAAGCCCATGTGCCGCTGGGCAGTGGATGCTGGACCTGGGGGAACTGCAGGGAGAAGATCCCAAACACCAAGTTTGCTGCTCCTTAGAGGAGACAGATTGAAACTGCCCTTGGACTCGTGGAATTCTGGCTTGTGTCACGGGAGTGCAGCCACACTGTTCTCCTCTATTACCCAGCATTATAATGTTTTCTTTATGTGTGTGTGCTGTAAATATTTTAGTCTTGTGGTGGATTTATTTATGGAATTTTGTTTGCAGCACTGTTTGCCTGGGGAGATGTAACTGATCTGATTTGGGCAGGGCAGGCATCTGGAATGAGCTGGAAACGCTGGTCCAGCAAACCTTTGGGCAAATGGTTGTGAACAGCTGGTGCTGGTTATTCCTGGGGGAGCCGCTGTCCCTATTTAAAGATCGGCATCATGCTCTGTGACGTGATGACGTGGTGGTGTAAAAGTGGGACACATTTTGCAGAGACTACTCTGAACAGGGTTTAAAAACAAAAACAAAGGGAAAAAGAGGTAGTGAAATTCCTCATCAGGACATAATTCAATGGAGTAAGCAAGTACCTCAGATCTAAACGCTGGCACTTAGGAAAAGCTTCACCAAATGTGTGGAATAGATATGAGGAACAAAATCTTCCCAGTGAGGTTGGTGAGGCCCTGGCACAAGTTGTCCAGAGGAGCTGTGGCTGCCCCATCCCTGAAAGTGTCCAAGGCCAGGTTGGATGGGACTTGGAGCAGCCTGGGATAGTGGAAGGTGTTGCTGCTCATAGCAGGAAGTCGGAACGAGATGATCTTTAAGCTCCCCTCACACCCAAACTATTCTATGATAAATGAGATCTGAGATTTGCCCCCTGCAGTTCCCCTGATTCCTGAAGTCAGGAACTCTACATCTGTACCGTGAGGTTTGCAGGGACAGAACACAGCACGCTGCAAATAATTGACTTGAGATGTTAAAAGAGGGACTCTGAAATCCAACTGCACACCTGCATTTCTCAGGGTCTTCCCCAAATTCAGGATTCCAGCCTGACCTGAGAGAGCGGCCATCCCAACGGGAGCCAGGGAAGGGAACGTGCAGGAACACACAGCATCTTTTCCAGAACAGCAGGTGTCAGCAAAACCTCAAAAATGGGGAGCAGTTGTCTGTAATCCAGCGGTTCCGGATAAAAACGGGCTCTGTGCTGTATTTTGGGCGCACGGGTTGCATTTATTTAAAAATCAGAGATTTGGACCGAGTTGTACATGGAACACAACAACAAAATCGGTCTGTGGTTCATTTCTTCCATGTCATGCCAAGGACTCCTGGGCCGTGCTTCCCACTTCCATTGTGCTTGCAATGTCCATGTTCCAGCTCGTTTCTGAAAGTTTCTGAGGGGAACCTGGGGGCTTTGTCCAATTTTGAGGGGTTAAATGAATCTTCTGGAATGCAGGAAGACGTGAGGCTATCAGGGATTGTGTGTGATGGCCGAACACCAAACCGATTCCCAACCACCTAATTACTGTGGGCCATTTTTAGAGCTGTTACTATTAGGTTTCGGATTTATCATGGTCCAAAAATGGAAATGCATCAGGACTCTCTGCACAGCCCTATTGTTTCAGGCTGCCTGCAGTCTCTAGAAGACAATGTCTGAGCTAGTCAGTACTGGTTTCATACACAGAAGGGATTTTGCCCCCTGAGACCAGATCTTTAGAGAGAAATATTGTGCTGTAAATAAACATGCTGCTGGAGGGCGGGAGGGAGCCTGGATTTTGTGCTGGGGAGCAGCTGGAGCCAGGCTGGTGACACGATGGCGGCAGCTCCAAAGAGCTGGAAATGCAGCCGCTGTTTCCCCTCTGCTAAAACCAGTTCCAGGTAGCCCTGAACCTGCTGTAACTTGGGGGCATCGTGCTGGCAGGAGAGAAAAGACAGGAGAAACTGATCTGGGAGAAAACAGGCATATTGGCATTTGTGAAATACCGTCTGCCTCTCCCTTTTCCCCTCAAAGTGACATTTTAAGCCTCAGGCAAGGAGGTAGGAGGGCAGGTCTGGCACAGACCCCACTTCTCCCACTGAATTCCTCTTTCAGGCACAACCTCATCCTTTTCTGTGATGGTTTCTGGCCAGGTTTACACAGAAAGAAAGGGTTGCTCCTAAACACTAGGCTCGGCTTTTAGTTGGATGTTGGCTGTTGTGTTGCCTGCGCTGAGCAGGAGCACTGGTGACCCTTGAGCCTGTCCCGTGTCCACTGCCCCACTCCTGGGGCTGGGAGGGGAGTGGGGCTGGCAGAGGGAGCGCCTTCTGTGTGCTAAAAACGTCGTGCCTTAAAATTCCTCTGCCTTCCACAGCTCAAGCTGAAGGAAAGTATTCCAGCTGGCCAGGGGAATACGGGAGTTGCTTATTTGCCTGTGATCTTCCAAAGCATGAGCAGAGCCCATAGTAAAGAGCTCTGAACAAACACGGATGGTTTATTTAATCGGCAGCCTCTGAGGGAGGCTTTCAGCCGTATTACCCTATCTCCACAGCAAAAACGTCTCTATAAACATCCCGGACACCTGATGATGTGTCCACCAAGCATCGGGTGAGGTTGCTAATGGCACGTAGGGGTCAAACCCCAGTGGTACCAGCCTTGAAGGGAACACACACCAGCTCCTTGGGGTGAGTAGGGTGATGGGTCGGTGTGACACTGGCCAGCCCTGTGGCTTGGGTTCCCCTTCACGTCTGGGGTGTGCATTTGGGCCTGCTTGTTTTCCTTCTTTAACCAGCTTTTCCCCATGGGAAGCAGAAGCAGGGGGACACGGTCCAGGCCTGGACTGATTTCGGCACCGGGAGCACCCACATTAGCTGGGCAGGGAGAACCCTGCTTACACCCAAACAGCACAAAACCCAGTGGTTTTGCTTAAAACTGATGGGTGTTGATCCAACAAAAGTTGTTTTCCTTGGATCTGAGTGCATAACACGGAAAACAATTTTCTAAATGTATTTTTTAGGCTGTTTTTAAGCGTTCCCTTTTTTTTCTTTTCCTTTTTTTTCTTTTTTTTTTTTTTTTTTTTTTTTTTTTTTTTCCCCCAAACAGCGAAGCAAAAGCAGCCAGCGAAGAAGTTTTGGGGTGGATCTTTTTCTCCTTTTTTTTAATCCGAAACGGATGATGCTGGTTCCGGGAGGGGGGAGCCCGAGCACGGCCGCGCCCGCCGCCCGCCCCTCGCCATCACCGTACGGGGCGGGTGGGCGGTGATGGCGAGGGGCGGGCGCGGCCGTGGGGAGGTTCTGAGCCCGCAGCCCCGCGGGAGCTGCTCGGCCCGGCCCGGCCCGGCGGTGAGTACCGGCAGCCCCCGAGGATGCCCCGGGGATAACGGAGCGGGGCTGCCCGGCGGGATCGTCTCGCGTGGGTCGGGTGGGTGGTGGGATCCCGGATAGTCGGGTGGGAGGGGGGCGCTGGCCGGGACAGCGTAACACCGGTGTCAGCCGCTGGATGGGGACTTGCAGGGCAGTGTCCCGCACTGGCTCGTCCCGAGGTGCGTGGTGGCGCTTCTGCCCTCTATCCGTTTGGACAGATCCTCCGTCCTCCCAGACAGACCCTCTGTCCCCTGGGACAGACCCTCCATCCTCTGGTACAGACCCTTCATCTCCAGGGGCAGATCCTCCATCCCCGAGACAGACCTTCATTCCCTGACCATCCCTCAGGACAGCCCTCCTGTCACTTTATGCTCCCCTTCCCCAGCCCAGGTCCCTTCACTCATGCACGGTGTGGAAGTTGTTCTGTTCCCACTCTCTGTGTGTCTATATTCACTTCTAAAGATGTCAACTGGGCATGACATCTTTAGAAGGCAAATGCCAGGGCCTGGTGGCTTCACTCCCCAAGCCTGGGGATATTTGTAGGGTTTTCTCCTGGCAGCTGCTGCAAGCCCCACTCCTTATCCTCTGGCATTGAGTCACAGGGGGGATCTGGCGAGTTGGAGGCTGGGGAATCGCAGAGTGGCTTCTTCAGGAGCTGTTTGCAGCCCGATGCTGCTCCAGCTGGCGATGATATCCTTCATGCCATGCGTTTTCGGGGGACTGGGTGGGTTTACGCTCACGGATGTGCTGCCTCTCTCTCCTCTGTGCCCAGCAAGACGCTTTGTTCTCTGAGGAAGAGGCGAGCAGAGCGTTTTGCTCAGCAGTGTGAGGGTGCTTGGAGGATGGCAGGCAGGGAGGTGTTTTCCTGTCAGCTCTGCCAGCCTGAAGACCTGATGCAATAAGTGTTTGTGCGAGTAACCCTAATTTAGGGAAGTGGCTGGACTAAAGCCAGTGGGGCTGGAGGACTTGGTGGGCAAACACACCCTTTGGAGCTGGTCACCACAAGGAGGGTGGAACAGGAAATAGAGGTGAATAGAGAGCTGAGCTTTAGTGGCAGAAACATCTCTGAAGGGGCTGGGTCCTTGCTGCTGACTCCCCAGGGTGTGAGCTGCTTTGTGGAAAGGAATTGGGAGGATCCTCATGAACCTCGAGGACCAGGTTTGAACCTCCTGGCAATACACCTGAACCTCGCTGGAAAAACTGGAGTTGCAAGCACAGCCCAGGTGTGCTCAGTTCTGATCCTGCTCCCCTGTCACCTGCATCAGCCTCCTTGAGCCAGCCCAGGTACTGGGGCCTGTGATGCCACTGTGCTTTTCTGGAGTCATAAAATTATTTCTTATCGGCCAGAAATAGCCTTCCACTGAAGCCCGTTGGGGGCAGGGAATGGAGAGATGGGAGGAGGAAGGCTGGGAACAAAAGCTCGGGGCATGTGGAAAGGAGCTGTTTTGAAGATCGCAGTCAGTGGAGGATGTTTTCCTGTAGTTGCCTTGGGGAAATGCTGCATTTGCTTTGGTTACAGCTGTCTGATAGCCTGGGACATACGTTTTCTGGTGATGTGTGTTTTTCTTTCCCTGCTGCTGCTGCTGGAGCATCCTGACCGGGATAATGTGGAGGGAAGGAGCAAGGGCATCTAGTGAGGCTTCCAAGTGTCCCCAAAGTTTCATCTTACTGTGGTGTAGGCAGCCCCTAGCACCTGATTTGGGTAGGCACGCAGTCCTGGAGCTGCTCTCTAAGAGCCAACTCTGTCCCCAACCCCCTGGGGACAGAGTTTGCCAGCAGCCTGCCTCCGCTGGCACTCTTGGCGTGTGCCCCATTGTTCCCAGGACCAGCTTGGTCAGGACCACAGTTTGCATCTCTTGAAGGGGCTGCAGACACTGCCCTGTAGCAGTGTGAGGGTGGGCAGGGTTGTCTGACTGCTATGATGCTTCTCCCTCCCTGCTGCCCTTTGAGCTCCAGCTAAAGGGAACTGAGATCCTGAGGATCATCATGTCCTGGGGACAGCCTTGCTCCCAGGGTCTGTGCTGGGGGACAGCAAGGGACTTCATGCTGGTTGCTGACAAGCTGGTTTGTGAAACCATTGCTTGTCGGGGTTAGACTACTCCAGTGCATGGCCAGTCTGTGCTGGAGGAGGGGACCTGGGCCCCAGGAACTGCGGATTCCACTGTGGAAAAATCCTTTTCAGATTCAGCTGCTGGAGCTGAGCTGTGAATGAAGATGCTCTTTGCCCTGGGGGGATATATCAGCTGCACAGCCTTCGGCAGTCCTCGATTCTGCTCCTCTTCCAGCGATCTGATCCCCCTCTCTCACCCCGAAACAGCGGGATTTTGCAGTGCTGAAGCAGCCGCTAGCTACCCCATGATTTACCAGTCTGCCCAGTTGTGTACTGGAATTGCATCAGCTCTGTTTGCCTTTAGCAGTCTCAGTGTGGTGTGTGAAGAGTCTGGGAGGAAGAACTCCTGCTCCTGTTACACTTGGTGGAAAGAGTTTCCCACTGACTTCAGTGGAAACCTCTGCCCGGGGGGAGCTGGCCGGAGCCACTCGCGCCGCCGTAAATCAGGGCTTGTTCTCCGGGAGCCGTCAGTGTGCTGGGAACATAATTCCAGGTTAATTGATGAAAAAGCAACACTTGCAGCCTCCTGTCCGGGTTCAGAGCTGCCAGCTCTCATAAGGAACTCTTTATGTGAGAACCTTGGCTGGTGTTCAGAGGCAGGGTGGGGGGATAGAAAGAAAGGTAAATTTTCTGGTGTGGTGCAGTAGCCTGGCGTTTGAAATAGTGCTCCTGGCAGGATGCAAAACCCACAAAACAGTGTGGAAAAAAAAAAAAAAGAATTGAAGACTTCCCCACCTTTTCTGCCCCTGAAATCCTACAGTTTGTCTTTTAACCCTCTGTAAAATACTTGTTGAGGGACCTGAGTCATCACTTTTTGCTGCTTTGGCTCAGTTTCCTGGCTGCTGGCTTTGCAAGGTTAGTTGTTAGGATCATGGGAGCAGGGGAAAAATTAATTCCCAGGAACTCAGGTGAGTTTTGAGATCATAACGTTGTTAAATGCCAGAAAAACAAGAGAGTGTAAAATTCAGCAAGAAGGGCTCCAGTTTTATTTGTCTGCTGCTTTTGCTAAGGCCTTGTGTTTGGGAGCTGTCATATTTTCTGCCTGTAGCCAGCGGGAAAAATCTTGTGTCTAAAATAGTCGCCTTCACCCCAGCCCTGGATTTTCCATCATCACGTGATTCCAGAAGCTGAGGATTTAGGAAGAAACATCAGCTGTCGTGAGGCTGATTTAAAAAAATGAGACAAGCTGGAAACACAAGTTTTGCTATTAAACAAGTCCAATGCTGTGCAGCCATTTAAACCCAGTCTGATATTCCCTCGAGCGGTGTCTAAAGCTATTGAGAAGGGGTCGAGAATTAGTCAGACGTCATTCTCACAAACCACAGCATTTTTGTGTCGCTGGCACACAATTCTGTCTCAGGGTGAAGCTTCACACATCAAGTGGCAGCATCTCTCTGCTGCGAAGCAGGCCAAAAAAATTAAAATTCTGTGGGAAAATGTTGGATCTTAGCGATGAAAATCCCGTCTGTGAAGGGGAAGGGATGGGGGGCTCTGGGTGGTGGGATGAAAGGGGAAGGTGGCTCCAGCCATGGGGACATGAGTGCTCTGCATGACTCGGTGTTGGTGTCCCAGTGCAAACGAGTGTTGCACATAAATAGCCATGAATTAATATTTATTTATCTTATCAGCTTATCTGAAGCTCTGGCTGCTTTAGGGATGACATGGTGCATGGCATGGAGGGATCTGCACAGCTGCCTGCTGCTGGGGCTGTTCTGGCTGGCATGAGGTTAGGCTGACATGCAGTGAGGTCCAAAAGCAGTTAGGGATATTTCTGATCACATAAATGATGATTTTTTTTTTCTTCCCCTCTCACATGTGATAGATGGTGTTGGCTGGGAATAGGAATCCAATTAAGATTCAGAAAGCCAGCATTTTTTGCTTTCAATAGCATGGCAAAGTGGTTAATAAGTTAAACAGCCTGTTGTATACATCGTGCATAGTTAGCATGTGAGAGGTTCCCTCTGCACCTGGGAGGGAGCCCTGCCGGCTGCGTGTCCTTTGCAGCCCAGCCACCCTCCTCACAGCCCTGATCCTTCACATTCCAGAGGGCCTGCCTTTAATTAAGTCCACTTTTTCCTCCAAATCCAGTTTTGAAACAGACCTATCCCCTCTCCTTGTGACAGCGTGCCCAGCTTTCATATGGCTGCTGTAGGATGGGGCAGGGAAATTTTAATACTGGAAGTTAAAATATGCCCCAAATCCTGAGAGTGCTCTGTCCTCCCTTCCTGCATCTCCTGGTTTGCTTGTTTGTCCCACCCCTCTGACAAGAGCATCGCTGCCCTGGGGAGGTAGGAGATTTGTGTTTGGCGTTTCCCTCTTTCGGACAGAAGCTCCCACGGGTGCTGGCAGTGGCTGCTCCCGCAGGACTGAGCCTCCCACTCAGCCGCAGAACGGGCAGCGTCCATTTCTGCCTGGGAACGCAGTGGGTGCAGAGCCAGCACACGAACCTTTCCCTTGGGTCCGCCTCGTAGGGCGGTTGTGTGCAGGGTTTGATGTGATCGCCACGATTCACAGCGACATCACGATGTTTTCTGCCCTGAATCACAGATTTCCCTAAATTGAGCCCCAGAGGAAACTCGTAGTCAAGCGAGAATGTGCAATCCTTCCCTGCGTATCTGAGCCAAATACGTGCGTGCCAGCGGAGACGGGAATGGGGTCGCTCTGTGCGGCTCGGCCATCGCTGTGTGTCCTGAACGGAGGGAGCTGCTGCGCTCTCGCCTCGCCCAGCTCCTCGTTTGCCCTTCCTGCTGTGTGAGCAGCACGCCTGGCAGGCACACGCGGGTCTGTGCGCAGGGCATGGTGCGGGTGCGGGACGGCAGCAAGGCTGGGCTCTGCCTCCTGCCCAGGCACCCCGCTGCGGTTGTCTGGTAGCAGCCGTCAGAGCCCCTCTGTCTTCTGTCCGGTTTTGAGGAAGGACTTTTTCCTGTGTTTTTGTGGGTTTGCTTTTTTTCCCCCACGGTGTGATTTTCTGAGCACACGCCCAGAACGCGCCCAGCCCCTGCAGCTCCTCCCGGCCCGTGTCACCGATGGCGCTGCCTGCGGCCGCACGTCACCGCGGGGTGTGGAGGAGCGGGTTTTGCTTTCGTTTGCCAGCCTGGAGCCCTCGGCTCTGCGACGACAGCTGAGGATCGCGGAAACACCCCGAGAGCTCAGTGGCTCCGCTCTCTTCGGAGCACTTGGCTCTCCTGCTCTTGCGGCCCGTGATTCCTCACCGGTAAGTGGGTTTAGATGCTCTGGGGAACGTTTTCAGACTTCGTCTGTAGAGGGTTGGAGAACAATTTTGATCTTTGCTCCCCAGTGACAGGGCAGGCTCTGCCCGAAGCTGCCTCCATGCCGGCAGCACATGAAGGTGTTCGGTTTTCCTCTCACATCCCTGGCTTGCGGAGATTTCCCCTTTTGGTGTCTCTGTGGGCGTGAGCCCCTCTGTGGGGACCTGGGACCATCCTCTGGTCCTGGAGCAGTGGCCAGGCAGCGGCCATGCCCCTGCTGTTGCAGAGGGACCGTCTTTCACCCCACAGGGATGCTGGCACAGGAGCTCTTGCCTTTCCCGGTGCCCTCCAGCGGCGCACCTGAGCTACAGGATGGCTGCTCGAGGCAGAGCAGCCCCTGGTCCTTCCAGTTCCTGCTCGGATGGGGGAAGCAGCCAGGGTGGCAAGTTTGGTGGTCAAAGGGGGACCCTTAGAATCATCGTCAGGGCTGTGAGGGGAGCAGGGATGCAGGGCAGGGGGAAGACTCTGTGGAGGAGTCACTCCCACCGTGCGGATCCTTCAGTGTGAGCCAGGCTCTTGGCTAATGCCACTGCCTCCCGGAGTCCAGCAGCTGCTGTGCCATGCATGGGGTGGCAGAGAGGCTGCTGGAGTTGGTGGATCCGTGCTTTGCATCAGCAGTGGCTGTCTCAGCTCTGTGTTGGGTACAGGAAAGCGCTTTGCAGTTGCTTTTCAGGCGATGATAATTTCAAAATGAGGTGAGCCACTTTGGAGGGGTCCAGCTCTGGTGCCGCAGGGTTTGCCTTGGAGTTTGCTTGCGATTTGTGACTCCCAGGGCACCTCGAGTGACTTCTCAGAGCTCTGCTGACCGCCACGCCCTGGGGAAGCTTTGCCGGGTGCTGCCCATGTGCCAGTTGGTGCAGACACTTGGGGTTTCAGCAGGATGGGTCCTGCCCTCACTGGCACCAAACCTGCAAAAACCTGGTGGGTGAGAGCTCTTCTGGGGACAGCAGCAGTCTGAGAGGAGCTGGTACTGTGGGTGGGGACAGCCCAGACATGAAAAGGAGAAGCAACCACTGTCACACCAGTGGCCACCAGCCCTTGAGAGGGAATTTTGCGGCGCCAGTGTGAGAAGCCCAGCTGTCGGCATGAGCAGCATTGTCTGTTGTAGCCCATTAGGGACAGGTTCCATCAGGAAGGGTTTATCGGAGAAATCACTTAATTAGGTTGTCCTGAAACACTTTGTCCTTCTGTATCAGGTGCCAAAGCATCTCAGTACAGTCCCTTTGGCTTCAGTAGGCAGGACTGTGGGACTTGTGCATCAGGCTGGAAACACGAGCCCTGCCTGGGCATCTCTCTCTGCTGGGTTTACCCCAAATCTCTGTGAATTTGGGAGCATTTGAGTTCAGTCCCAGATGTGCTGCCTATGCTGGGATGCTCAGAGGCAGTTTTCAGCCTTTCCTTGCCTGTGGGAGAGATGAAGATTCTCTGATGGTAGCAGGTCCCCAAGGAATGTCTACAGGGATGTTATACCAAGCATCCCCTTTCTGCCTCCCAGCCTGCTCACCTGTGGCAGAGGCACTTGCTGGGGGACCGGCAGCAAGGTGCTGTGTACATGACTAATTGCAGGTGTGTGCAGAAGATAACGAGGCTGCTAAAAGAAGCAGGTGCAAGCTGTGAATCCACTGAGTTGCTTGGGTGGGACTGAGAGGCAAACATTTCTGCTTTGCAAAAGAATGCTGGAAATGACTTGGCAGGAGAGAGCAAAGTGAGTTGTGGTGGTGTGGGGAGCTGCCTCGGGCTTCCATTGCGGTTCATCCTGACTTTTCCTGGCATTTCCAGCTCCATGTGCCCTGTGTTTCAGCTTTTCTGCTGCTCTGGGCAATGAGCTTCTGTATCCTCACACTCCTTTCCTGCTTCGATCTTCTGACAACCTGTTTTCACCTGCTCTTAATCCTCCCTCGCATACCGCTGCTCTCCCTCTGTGCCTCCACTGCCTGTGAGCTCAGATATGTGGTTTATAACAACCCCAATTTACCTCTTTGATACTCGTCTCTCATTTTTGCGTTCCTGAAAGGAATTTTGCTTCCACAATTGCAGTAGGGTGTAGTGGGATAGCCTTAGTGGGGAAACAATCACAGGTGACTTTTGTGGGCTATTACAGAAACCATGGATCATCCCAAAGAAGGAACTCTTGTTCCCTGGGACGGACACAGCAGGATCTTGCATGGTATCACTGCTGGGTGTCGGTACTTCTGGGGCTGTTTCAAATATGCCTGGAATTGGCTATGAAAAGAAATTATTTCTTTAATGAGAGAAGATCACTGAATTTAGGGCACTATTAAGATTGAAAAAACAACCAAAATGTTTCACCTAAATCACAGCTTTATTTTTTCCCTTCTGTTTTTTCTTGGTCATGCTTAAAACAGAGCTTTAGCATGACCTGAGGAACTGCTGCTCATGGGGCTGCTCTTCTGCAGAGGGATGGGACCTCTTCAGTCACGAGTTAATTTGCAAAATCTCCTTCCCCTCCTTCCCTTTCAGACAAGAGAGGAAGTAAAGGTCTGAGGTTTTTGTGCTGACCCTTTTACACTTTGTAAAAGTGCTTTGGCAATCTGCCATAGAGATTGGGGTGCCATGGGATGAGGCTCTGCTCTGGGACTGCTAGATGTTCTTAGATATTCAGGGTATCCCCAGGGCTTGTGTGCGCCCCCAGCCAGCAAAAACCTTCTCTGTGGGACGTTATGGACATGGAGCAGCTTGGAAGTGACCAAGCCATGGAGGAAAAAGTACTTGAAAAGTTATAAGCACAAAGATGTCCAGTTCAGAAGGTCCTGGAAGCTGGAGCACAAAAAGGCTTTGGTGACCGTGTCCCTCTATTCTGGTCCTGCTCTTGTGACACCTCTTGATAGCAGGTGGGACCGTGGGGCAGTCAAACCTTCAGGCGTGTCCCCGAGACCCCTCATTGGTAACCTGGCCGTGTTTCGGTGGGTGACCACGTGTCTGCGTGCTCGGCACGGAGCCGGCAGCTGGGATTGTACATCAGGAGAATTTTTGGCTGCAGATGCTGAGCGAGTCACAGGACTTTGTTCAGGGCAGCGGTTGTGGGGAGAGGAGAACAAAAATGGGAGGAGAGACTGGAATACAGATGATGGTGTGCCGACTCTTTTCGTGCCAGCTCAAATACCCCCTGAATTTAAAGTTTTTGTGGGGTGTTAGAATGGTGCTGGCTCGCTGATGATCTCAGATGTGAAGCCTCTGAGCTGGGGGGACCCGTGGCTGCTGCTGAGGCAGCAGGGGCTGAACCCACACCTGGCCCTGTGGAAGGTGCTGGGTCCATGCGGGTGTAGCAAGGGGAAGGTGCTGGATCCATGCCAGTGCAGTGGCAGGAGAGGTGGCTTTCCAGTGTTTGCTCTGGCTGGTGCTGGCCATCTCCTCATCCCAGTGCCTGTCCTGACTGTGTGCACCGTGGGGAGCCGGACAGGCTGAGCTCAGGGGCTGGAGCATGGGTGGTGTGCTGCGCACCAAGAGGATGTTCTGGTGTCTGGCAGCCCTGGGAAAAAAGGTTTTTCCACTGAGTCACTTGCTGCCTCTGCTTTTTATGAGACAGCACTGAGATCTGGGGGAAGGGGAGATGGAAAAACCCAGCCCAGATCTCCCTGCTCCGGCAGGACCAGGCCCATGCCAGCACAGCTGCCCCGTGTTTGCTTTTCAGAGGGAGCAGCAGACAGACAGCAGCATAAATAGAACAGGCTTGGCTATTTTAAGACGTCGATTCCATGATCTGTGCATTAAAGAAAAATAATTAAGTAAAATCTTCACTTCAGCTGCAGCTGGCAGCATGGGCTTGGGTGGAGCAGAGGCAGGGACGGGCACTTTGGAGCTGGTCCCCCAGCCACCGTGGATGAGCCATGAGGACTTTTACTTCTCCATGTGTTCCTCCTTGAAGCTGCGGTACGTGGAAGGTTGTCCACATGTGCCACCGTTCTGGTGTCGCACTGCCACAGGTCTGGTGTCGCACTGCCACGGTTCTGGTGTCACACTGCCACCGTTCTGGTGTCGCACTGCCACAGTTCTGGTGTCGCGCTGCCACCGTTCTGGTGTCACACTGCCACAGTTCCGGCGTTGTGCTGCTGTGTGCGGGCAGCGATGGCACGGGACAGGACTGGTCTAGGCAAGGAGGAGCCACACTTGGGAAAGGGACACGGGTGCTGTTTCGGTGATGTACATGAGTGTGTGCAGCCAGGGATGGGGATTTCCTTCTTCTGGAGAAGTTTCTGGGCTCTTAGGGAACTGGGATGTTCGTACCACTCTTTCCCTGAGCAGCAGGCTGGGATGAAGAGCTTGTGTTTCCTGGTGGGGGTTAAAACCAGGCTTGTTTCTGGTGACTTTGTGCCAAGCAGAGATCTTGGCAGGCAGGAGAGGAGGGCTCCAAGCCTTGGAATCTGGAGCTGTTTTCTGCTCAGAATTCATTGCAGAAGGGCTGAGCACTCAGGACAGCCGGTGGTGAGCCCGGAGCTCCCTCTCCCACAGCCCTGCCAGGATCACCCTATCCCTGCCCTCCATCCCCATTCCAGCTTTGGAAGCTGAGCTGCAAGGGAAAAGGGCAGCAGCCCAGCTCCCAGCAGCACAAGGGCTTGTAAATACTCATACCCGGGCAAAACAAATAGATAATATTAATTGGGGTTTCAATGCCAAACAGAAGCAGATGGTTTATCAAGGTGGAAGAAGGCAATGTTCAGGGCTTTCAGATAAAGTGAATGAGCCAGGAGCCACTCTTGTGAAAAAAAAGACAAAAGGTATTGAAGTAGCTGCTGAGAACAGCTCACTCTCTACTAGCAACCACAGCCACAAAGGTTTGTTAGTATAAATTAATCTGAAAATGCTTTTTCTTCTCTTTTTTCTCCCATTTCTTCTCCACTGCACACCAGTGGTGGTTTGTGACAAGTAAGATGTACATGAGAAGTCAAGACTGTCCTGTGGGATGGGGTTTTGCACTAATAATGGTATAAAATGCATTTATCTCTGCAAAATGGCTTTGGTAGCAGACTTTTGATAAGATTTTAAATGGATTTTTAGTCAGGGCCCCGTAAATCGTGCTGCAGGTCATGCAGCGGTTGTCACATTTGCCTTACGCTTCTCATCACTTTTTAACTGCTGCCAGAGCCACTGTTCTCTGCTGGCCTGGGAAGCCGAGTGGAGATGGGGCTGATCAAGGGCTGGAGCTGCCCTGCACCACACTCGTCCTCACAGTCTCACCCCCTTCCCTATGATGATTTGCAGGGCAGAGCTCTGTAGCTCTGCCCCTTGTAGCTTAGGTCCGTGGTCTCTTGCTTGGGGACAGCCAGACAAAAATCAGGTTTGTGCTGAAAGATGCTGTGGAAATGTGGCTCCTCACCACAAAAAAAAGCCCAGCATGCTGGAAGAAAAGTTTGGGGAGTCCGCTCTCCCTTGAGGGGATAAGCAGAAGATGTTACCTTTCCTTGAAAATCTGTTATTTATGGAGCAAACTCACAGCAGGTCGTGGGTGCTCTGCTGGGCTCCCACTCGGGACACCTGGGAGAGGGAGCCAGGAAAGCCTCGTGGCTTAGATCACGTGTGTAACTTGGAGCAAGAGGCTCTGCCTGTGGCCGCTCTGTGCCCAGCTCAGCAGTGCTGACAGGATGTTTGCTGCCTCCCAGCACTGAGGTTTGTCCCTGTCCTGCTGTCCCACAGACTGCCTGGAGCTGCTGCCACTGGGGTCCATGGCGTACACCATGACTCCCACGCCGGCGGGGCCCATCGGCTCCCAGTACTGTGTCTGCAAAGTCGAGTTGTCCATCTGCGGCCAAAACCTTCTGGACAGGGATGTCACCTCCAAATCCGACCCCTTCTGTGTCCTCTTCATGGAAGTCAACGGGAAGTGGGTGGAGGTAAGTCCTGATGTTGTGTGGATTTACTCCTCCTGTGGTTTGCTCGTGCTGGTGTCCTTCTCTCTGTGCTCGTTCCTTCCTGAGCAGAAGTGGAAGCTTTTCTGTTGCTCCTGAGGCTGTGTGTGGCACCACTGTGTAAATTCCTGTGTCACAACTGGTTCTTCCCCTGTCAGTGCTTTCTGCTTTGTGCTGGGCAAATTTTAACTGCAAATTCTGTTTTACGCCTGCAGCTGGTGGTTGGTCTGGGAGGGAGCAGGGTAGGCAGAGTATGGATGTGTGATGGAGACAGGCACGCACGTTGGGAGCAGCAGAAAATGAGCATAAATGGGCTCTAAGTTACACATGTGATTTGAATCAGGTAAACCAAACAAAAATTTTCCCAGTTCCAGGGAAATTAGGTGGTCTCATTTTTTCAGGTACTTGGCCAAGGAGCTGGTGAATCACCAGCACCGCCTCAGGTGTTCAGCAGCTGATCTCACATTCAGCAGGGAAAGTGTAGGGGAAAGCCTCACCTTGCCATGGTCTGCAATTAACTTTTTTCAACAGCCTCGATGAGACTAATGAGCTTTTCAGCCTTGAAAGGTGCCATCTCTGACCTAATTCTGCTTTTCAGGAATTTCTGTTTCTGTCAGTAATGTCTCAGACCAGCGGTTTTGATCCTGAACCTTCCTTTGCAATATAAATGTGTGGTGCTTTTAGGGTTTTTTTTTTTTGTTTTCCTCTGCTATTTTTAGCTTCTTTTTAATTGGCATGGTAGGCACTGGACGTGAGCCTTGGGTGGCAGCTTGCTCGGTGCTCTGCTGCCGTGGTGTCAGCAGAGGTGGAATGGGCTGGCAAGGGGTGTTGGCGTGAATTGGCTCTGGTCAGTAGCACCTCAGGGACACCGTTGGGATCGGGATCCCACGTGGCAGGGGTGGTGCGTGGGTTTGGGTTGTGGCTGGGTGCCGGGCAGGGTCAGGAGAGGTGGGATTACCCATGAGAGCCTCGCTGTTTGGGATGTTTGATGGACTTTTGGCAACTCGTGCTGTGTGGTTCAGAGCTACTCCATTGTTCTGCGTGGATTTTGGCCACACAGACGTGCCCCTTGCCCTAAGATGAACCTCTCCTGTCTGAAAGTGATGGTCTTAATAACACAGCTGAAGTGTAGGGGATGGATGAGGACAGAATAAGCTCATTGGTGTGAACCCATCCCACCCCACTGCTCCTTGGTCCTCCACACCAGATTAGAGACGTGTCCTAAGCCTTGGACCTGGTTTGGATGGTGGGTCTCCTCCTTTGGCACCAGCCCTGGTGCTGGTTCTGAGCTGGATGGTGGAGCTGTGGCACCAGCTGATGCCTGCAGGAAGATTTCTGCTCGCTGTTCTTTCTAGCTGTCACATTTGTTCCCAAATACAATTATTTTGTCTCGCTGAGCTTAATAGGAATTAAAAAATCTTTGTGAATCAGCCTTGGAGGGGTGGGGGAGGGAGGGAGAGAGGGACAATAAACCACAGGCTGGGAAGTGAAGATGGGTGATGTTTAAATGTTCTGCCTGGTGATGTCATCTCGCAGAAGCCGTGAAAGAGCTGACCTGTGGCACCAGGAACAGGGACAAGGGACACATGACTCAGCCCTGCAGCTGCCTTCGTGCCACTGAGTCATCCAGGCCGTCCTGCACCTTCAGCGTGAGCTTCCCCTGACACTTCAGACACCGTCTCCCCATGTTGGAGCGTGAAGCACCTCCATGTGCTGGGGATGCTTGAAGGTCTCCAGCCAACCTCCCTTTGAACACTGGAAGACTCTCCAGCTGCATTCCCTGAACACAAGGGCTATTGCTGGAGATTATTTCCCGGTTTTGTGCTTGATTTGCAGAATTGTAGAATCGTGGAGTGGTTTCTGTTGGAAGGGACCTTAAAGATCACCTCATTCCTACCCCCCTGCCATGGCCCTTGCTTGAAGCCACATCCAACCTGGCCTTGAACACTTCCAGGGATGGGGCAGCCACAGCTTCTCTGGGCAACCTGTGCCAGGGCCTCCCCAGCCTCACAGGGAAGAATTTCTTCCTAATATCCAATCTAATCCTGCCCTCTGTCAGTTTGAAGCCATTCCCCCTTGCCCTGTCACTCCAGGCCCTTGTCCAAAGTCCCTCTCCAGCTCTCTTCTAGCCCTTTCAGGTATTCTAAGGTCTCCCCTGAGCCTTCTGTCTTCCAGGCTGAACAATCCCAAGTTTCTCAACCTTTTCTCACAGGAGAGGCACTCCATCCCTCTAATTGTCTTTGTGGCCCTTTGAGGCTCTTATCCAAACAGATTTCTTTAATTAGCCTGGCTGCCTCTTAAAAACCCTTGTGCTTTTCTGCTTTTGGGTGGCAAAGGCACCTCTGTTCTTTCCAGGGACTGCAGATCCGTAAGCACTGGGGTGAAGGGGATGGTAGGAGCTGATGGCAGGTGAGGGATGGTGTTTGAAGAGGCCTCGTCTGTGATGGTCACCAGCAAGGTGACTCGTGCTCACCAAACCAAAGATCAAACCTTGTGCAGCTGTCAGCTGGGGCTTGGGATATTGTGTTTCACACTGGCACTAGGCGGGAGATTAAACTGTTGAATCTGGGTGTTGAAGAAAGCCCCATCACTCCCAAGGTTACCTCAGGCTGGCTGGGATTTTCATACCCTTCCTTTGGCCACCTCTTCCAGAATGGAGCTGGAGATGGGACCTCATGTCATCTCCTTCAGGCTGGGGTCTGGGTGTGAAAGGACTGGTTTCCCTTGGTCCCTGGCTTCCCAGTAGCTCAAAGAACATGGAAGGACCTAAAATCCATCTCTGCTGCCTGTGCAGTCTCCTCTCCTAGGCCTGAAGGGGAATTTGTGTGCATTGTGCTGCTGAAATCAAGCAGAGCTGTGGATGCCCTCTGCTCCTGGTCTGCAGCATCCCTGAGCAGATACTTGGCTCCTTCGGTACGGGATGGCAGCAGAGAGGGGAGGATCTGAGTGAAGCTGTGTGGCCCTGGCCAGCTCACAGCCCCTGGTGTTGATGGGTTTGATTCCCCGGAGTGCAGCAGGTGGCTATTCTGGGAACACAGCATTTACTTTAGTCGTTTCTTGGCAATTAAGACAGACTAAGCGAGCAATTTCAAAAAAACCCTGCGATCGTTGGGTGTATATATAGCAAACTCACCACATTTCCACTGAGCCCCTCCAAAACCTGCCTTCTGTGCTGAATTAGTTTCTTTGGGACTAAGGTATGTGTTTGCTTTTTTTTTTTTTTTTTTTGGGAGGCTTTTTTCTGCTCTGCTTATTCCTGGCTCAGCAGCTCTGGCAGTTATCCCGCCGTCCCACAGCCTGGTGCTGCCCAGGGATGCCAGCACAGGGGCTGCTTTCCAGAGAGGTCTTGCCCTGGGATCTGGGATGCACAGGCAGCTCAATCTTGCCCAGGACTGGGTGTCCTGGCTGCAAGACAAGGTGGAATGCCAGCCAGGGCCATGGCATGGCCAGAGGCTTCGTGCTGTCCCACAGAGAGATGGGATGGTCTTTCCAGACACTGAGGGCAGCAGATTTTGATAAAGTCACACTGGACAGTGCCTGCGTTTCCTTCTCTTTTAATATCCTGGGATAACAGGATGATGTGGCAAAATGCCAGTGCTGTCATCACAGCTTCCACTGTACCAGGCTGCTCAGAGCCACATCCAACCTGGCCTTGAACCCTTCCAGGGATGAGGCAACCACAACTTCTCTGGGCAACCTGTGCCAGTGACTCACCACCCTCACAGAGAACAATTTCTTCAGCATACCTAATCTAAACCTGCCCTTTGTCAGTTTGAAGCCATTCCCCCTTGTCCTGTCACTCCAGACCTTTGTCCAAAGTCCCTCTCTAGATCTCTTGGACCCCTTCACATGCTGGAGGGTGCTCAGAGGTCTCCTCAGAGCCTTATCTTCTCCAGGCTGAACACTGATATCAATGTGATACCAACTGTTGCTCTCCTGACAAAGCTTCTGTTTGCTTTCCATGCCGGAGGATCCCAGATGTGGGTGTTTCTTGTTCAGCTCTCAGGCTCTGCTGCCCACGCCCCTCCTGCCCCTTTCAGCTTCCTAAGGGTATTTTGCATGTTGGGCTCTAAACTTGCCCTGGTCTCATGCCTTTCAGGGTGTCTGGGGAGGAATATGGGTCCTGACATTAGAATTCAGACTCTCCTTGCCCATTGACTTCCAGAAGTAAATACACCAGCTTTTCTCAGGCTCAGTGTCCCAGTTTTCCCAGTTTCTAACACTTTGGCCAAAACCTTGGGGGTTTGTCTTTGTGCAGGCTCATAACAGGAACCCAGCTGGTGCTGCCACCCTTCCCAGCCCTCCTGCAGTGTGAGTTATGGGGTCTTGGAGGAACATTCCATTACTGGAGGGCAGCATTCCGGGATCTCCATCGTGACTGCCCTCAGGATTTTTTTTTTTTTGGCTCACACAGGGCTTTCTGTCCACCTGTGCCATGCGGTGTTGTAAACCCATACTTCCACCAGCTGCCTGCCAAGTTTCCTCTGCTCTTATCACTGCTCTTGGCCATGGGATGCTGCAGAGAGCCGTGGTGCTTCCCCTCTGACAGCGGGTTCCCCACATGCCTTCCAGTTTCCATCATCCTCTCTCTGCCTGCCCTTCCAATTCATCGGGGACATCACTGCTTCCAGCCTGCTCCCAATAGCTCAGAGTGACAATGTCTGTTGAAGTTTTGTCTCTGGGCCCTCCCTGCCTCTTGTTTCTACTAATGCTTGATGAAATCTATGAAAAAGGGACTGCGGTGATGTTTTTTTATCTTTTTTTCTATGGAAGGCCAACAAGGAAGAAACCACGTGGATGTTTTGGTTTGAGGTCTAGAGGGAAATGCTAGAGAGTTGTGTTCTGGCTCATGACACTTCTTGTTTTGCTTGTCCTTGTTGCTGGCTGCACAGCCTGGAAGAAACAAGTTTGGCACTACATCTGTGAGGGTCTGGTTGAGGATCAGAGGTGTGTGAGAGCCTCAGCTCCTGGGAGATCAGGGCTTAGAAACAAATGAAGCAATTCTGGCTTCAGTGATCCTCAAACCCCTGCTGAAGCCTGGCTGGGTGAGTGCTTCCATCCTGCCTGTTGGACGGGGAGGGTTGTCCAGCCCTGTGTACCCCATCCTCAGGGAGGCAGCTCTGCACGACGTGCCACTGTGTGTTCAGATGGATCCCAGCTTGTGCACCTGGGTGTCACAGCCCATATTTAGGGACAGCTCTGCTGAGGGCCTGGCCTGCTCGTTCTTATGGTCACCACTGGGTTTCTGGGTGGCTCTGGCTGAATTCAGTTTCAGTGACAAAGCTGTGATGCACTTGCCTAAATGCCTCTTTTTCTTTGCAGCTGGACCGGACAGAGACAGCTGTGAACAACCTCAACCCAGCTTTTGCCAAGAAGTTCATCATTGACTACCACTTCGAAGAAGTGCAGAAGCTCAAGTTTGCCCTGTTTGACCAGGACAAGTCAAGCACACAGCTGTATGAGCATGACTTCCTGGGCGAGTTCTCCTGCACGCTGGGCACGGTGAGTCTGAGGTCCCTGCAGCAAAGGGACCCCGAAACACATCAGCCACAGGGATGTGGTGAGATTGCAGCTGCTCTTCTTACCTCGTGCAAAGTTTTCTGGCTCCTTCCTGGAAAGACAGATTTAATTTGCTTGTCACGCTTCAGCTGTTGAGGTTGAACTGTTCCACATCAGGGCCGCTGTCTATTTGTTCAAGTCTAAGCTAATCATGGTGTGTGGGTCTCTTCTGGTGCTGGCAAAGAGGCATCAGCTGGGGGCTTTTGGAAGTACCTCTATCTCCCCATGGGTTATAGTAAGGGCCCTGATGACCAGTTGGATTTGGGCTTGGGAAACTTCCAGATATTTAAAGTTAGGATGCATGCCTAAACTTAGTCTGCCTTTCTATCTCAGTTTGGTTTTTCTCTTTCTGAAAGTTGTGTCCATTGCTGTTGTGTAGTAAAACATCCCTCCTGCCTGAGCATGTTGGTGCTGGAATGTGTCTTCTGCTCTTCCTGTGGAAAAGCTTTTGGGACACAATGCATTTTATAAGTTTTTGGAAAGTCTTTTCATTCATGAGTCCAGACCCTGTTAGAAGCTGGCAGCTACATTCTCCAAATGTCTTTGTCCTCTGGCTCAGAAGCAGGGAATGAGGAGGATTTTTTCCATCTTTTTGCAGCATCCAGCAGCTGAGGGCTGCTGTGGTACCTGGCACCAATGCAGAGGCTGGGAGAAAGTGCTTCTGTTATGCTCAGTGCTGGGATGGGGAGGAAGGAGGTGCTGTAATAGGTGGGTCAGCATGGGGAGCCAGCCCGAGGTGCTCAGGGAGGCTCATGACCACAATTGCTTTGTTACACAGACTGCAGCATGGCACTGCATGCGACAGACGGGACCAGGGACTTCACCTCTGCCAGCTCAAGAGCTTGACGTGTTGAAAGAGCACTGACATTTACAGAGTTTGATGTTTAAAGGCTGGAATTTTGGAAGTGCTCTGTGATGACCTAATTCTGCTCCTGCGGAAGTTAAGAGACAGTGCAGGCAGCAGCTCTGGCCTCTGTTCAGTGGTTCAGCCCAAACCCATCCTTCACCATTCATTCTGCTGTTAGTTACACATCCAGCTCGAGCGTGGGGCAGCTCAGTAAGGGCTTGTGAAGGTTTTGGCCTTGGTGGAAGCTGCAAGCAGAGAATTCATGGACAGAAGGAAACAGAGCTGAAACCTTGCTGTTCCTGAATGTGGCCCTGCAGCAGTCCAGGGCTCTGCGGGCTTGTGTTGGAGAAGAACGTTATCCGTATGCAGTGGAGAGGAAGGTGGAAGCATCTGAACCATCTCCTCGTGCTTGTTGTGTCTCCCAGATGATTTCAACCCTTCTGGTGCTTGGGAAGGTGATTATGTCAGAGACGAGCCTGGACAGACCCTGCTGGGCTGTGGTGGTGCTGGGGATGGGCAGCTGTTGGCACGTCTCACATCCAGGGGCTCTCTCAGATCAGCTGATGGTTTTGCCATGGTGGCATCACTGTCTGCTGTGTCTTTGGGCACAGCTGGTGGGCTTAGTCTGTCAGAAAGAAGAGAGCTTGGAACTCTGCAATCTTGCACCAGTATTTTCACTCTGCAAAAGAGAACTTGACCTGTGCCCCATTGTTGCAGCAGTTCCCATGTCAGCTTCTTGGTGACATTTAGTCGACAACAAGACACCAGCTTGGAATGGAGGAATCTCTTCATTTCCCTTTTTCCCTTGAAATCCTGTTAGCCTTCTTTCCCTGTGGCCAGCATGGGCTTGCAGCACAGCCCAGTTGTAGAGCAGAGGTGGACTGGAGGGGTGGCATGAGTGCAAGGGTGAGGAGAGGGGTAAAGTGAGGCAGATGGGGGCTTGTGGGTTCAGCCACCCTGCTGTGGGTTTCCCGACGGCTGGAATTTGCCTGGTGAGATGTTTCCATGAGGTCTCAGAAGGGGAGAGCAGCTGTGGGCAGCAGCAACTGCGCAGTAAGAATCTGACTTTTCAGTTCTGAGTTTGCATCGGAACTCTGTCAGATTAGCTGGATTGCTTAGTGCAGCTAATGAGGTCTGTAGTAGGATTTAAAAGAACAGTTGGATCATTCCCAGGCCTGTAATGACCTCTGTGGCCAAAGGAAATGTAGCAGGGATTAGACTCCAGGCTGGAGGGTGTCCATGATTTCTGCTAGGATTGTGAGGAGGTTTGTCCTGCCTGTACACAGTGTGGCACAGAGATCTGGTTGCACTGGCTGGGGATTCCTGTGGATCTAAAGCACTGGGACTTGGCTGGCTCCTCACAAATGGAAAGGGGTTTTGCTTTGAAATGGCAAGAATCACAGGGTCACAGAATGGTTTGGGTTGAAAGGGACCTTTAAAGCTCATCTAGTCTCGAAGGGGACCCAGTAGATGTGGGATCAGGGCACAAGTAGTTCCAGCAGGTTGCTGGATCTCCTTGTGAGCGTCTGCACCTCATAAGGAAAAATTACAGGTTCCCCAGATCTGAAGGAGACTGAAACTCACTGAGCTAGGAAGAATCTCAAGGATTTAATTCATCTCCCAGTTAATTCTGTCCATCCTGTTACAAACTAGAAGTGGAGAACGTGCCTTTGGGGATGCTGGCCCTGCACAGGGGGTCCAGAATGATGCTGGGGGAGAGCATCTAGCTTGTAATCAGGATCCACGCATGGAAACCTGTCCTGCAAGCCAGGTGCTGGCAGGGGTCATGTTAGATGTAAAATGGGGTTTGAGAGATTGAGTGCTGATTTTGCTGGGAACAAATTGCAGTAGCTCTGTCTGTGTGAGGGCCCACTGATCCCTCCACTGGTCGCTGGGTTCAGTGGGCAGTGATGCTTCAGCCTCCTGTGCCATCACCTCTCTGCATCGTGCACCCTGAGGGCTGGGCTGTCAGTGGTGATATTCCCACTCTCATGGTCATCCTGGGATATTGGTGCCTTTCTTCTGCTGTTGCCAATGCTTAATCTGAATTAACTAACATGAGCAATGATCAGTTGCTGATGAGTCTGCTTTTGATCACTTGTACTATCATGGCTTTATTATCTTTGGCTTCTCTAGATTGTCTCCAGCAAGAAAATGACACGGACTCTCCTCCTGGGGAATGGCAAGCCGGCTGGGAAGGGGATGATAACGGTGAGTTTGCTCCTTTATGTTATCTCTGACTGTGTAAAAGTGGGTGGGGGCAGTGCAGGACACTCACATGGGGTCCAGGAGATTGGGGTGTATCTCTTGAATATTTTTTGCTTTACCTCTTGTTTTCCTGGCCACTTTGGTCTGTTTGGAGGACAGTTTATTTGGGACAGGGACAGTCTTGCCCAGTGTCTGTCTGATGCTTCGCACTGCGAGTCTTCAACTTCTGCTTCAGTCTCAGAAATAAAAAAGACCTCAGCCTGGAGAAGTACCAAGTAAATCTATGCTGCTGTTGTTTGTTATCTGGTATTAGGTGCCTGCTCAGACCTCTCTGGTGCAGTGACAGGTAAGAGGGCTCATTCCTTTTCCAGGGATGGGTGATTTTGTTTGTAGGATGAGGATGTGCCATGGCAACTCCCATAGCAACAGCCTCTGAGTCTGATGCAGGCCCCTTCGGGCAGTGGCCTTCCTGCTGCGGATCTCTTTAGTGATGTTTTTTTTGAAAAGAAGAGACTAAAATTAGGTGTATTTCTGTTCTACCACAGCTCCCATCATTTTCGGATCTCGGCTGTGTTACGGGTTTTTTGAGAGGTACAGCTGGGCTGCAAAATTGTGGAAGGAAAGGCCAGTAAGGAGTTAAACTTCTGTCAGGTTTAAAAGCACTGGGAAGGTTTAAAAGCCTGGGACCTGGTGCATCTCCACTGCTGTTCAGAGGAAGATATTTTTCTCTCTTAATTGCTGCAGTTAGTCTTTAAATAAAGCCGCAGTGAGGTTTAGAAATGGGGCCATTCCCAAGGCTCTCAACATCCCATCCGATGATTGAGTGGGAAGAGCTGGAAAAGTTTCCAGTCAGGTTCAAAGGTTACATGCTTTAGAAAAAGGAAGGTCCTGTTCTGTCAGTAATGCGTCATTAAGCATCCAAGGGGCAGAGACCTCTGCTTCGGTTTGTACATCTGATACGATTTCCCGATCTGGGGATTTTTGCCCTGGCCTGGACTAGGTGATGACAACAGGGTCGTGTGTGGTGGGCACCTTTCCTTGCTGCTTGGCACAGTGCTGGAGCACAGGCTATGGACACCACTGGAGGAGCAGGCTTCAATGAGTTTGGAGCCAGAGCCTGACTTCCTTGCCCTCATTCCCTTCAGTTTTGCCCAACTATCCATTTTCTTAACAGATGCCACACGCGTGAATGCAGCAGAAGAACCTTGGCTGAATGGATGGGACTGTGTGGGGGTCCCTAGCTTTGAAGAGAAAAGATCCCAAAGCAAACCTCTGTGTTTGTAGAAGTCACTCCTAAAATCTTGCTGCACACCTCCTCTGGACATAGCGGAGGGGATGTTGTCATTGTCCGTGCTGGCCAAGAGAAGATGCCACCAGCAACCTGTGGCAGGGTGGCACAAGGACATTCCTGGCTCGTCTGCACAGCCTGGCTTCTACACAGCCTACAGCCAGCCCTAAAGTGCTGGAGACCAACTGAGCATGCTTTGTGGGGCTCAGGAAAGGGCAAATTTCACCCACTTCCCTACAGCTCCTCTTCCTCCTGCTGCTTTTGGTGACTGTTTACACCCACCAGAGACTAAGTGGGAGAGAAAAGTAATGCCATGGCATGGCAGTAGGGAACTCCTGTATGGAGCAGAGGGGAAAACTGGGGTTCGTATGCAGTGAATGGATCCTCTGTGGACCAAAGAGTTGTGTCTGCCATGGGGAGGCCGGGAGGTTGTCCAGGAGCCGTGGCTCATCTCCTCACCCAGCTGCCCAGGCAGATGCAAAAGCTGCATCTCTGCCTCCTCATCTCTGCCAGCTCCCCAGCTCTCCTCAGTGCCAGTAACCCTCTGATTGCTCATTCTGTAGAAAATCATCCCCTGGAGTTCTGCAAGTTTTTCTAAAAGCCTTGGTGCAATGACACTGCGTAACTTCAGTGCAGGACAGCCCCTTGTGAGAGCCAGCAACCAGCCATGCTTGGGACACTGTGCACAAGGACAGTGTCCGTGCTGTGCTCCTGGCTGTTCTGGTGCTGGCTCCTGCCCTGGGAGAAGGAGGATGCAGCTGGGAATGCTGGGGAGCAGCTCAGCCCACCCCAAGAGATCAGAGGAAGGAGAGGTGGGGAGCAGATGCTTGGGCAGGAAAAAAAAGACAAGTGATTCAGAAAATGGCTTGTAATAAAAGTGAATAAATGTGGGGTTTTGTTATAAACATTCCCTTAAAATACCAAGAGACTGATTAGACCATATTCCAGACAAAACTGGCCTGCTGGGGGTTGGCAGCTGAAGCCCTTCTGGAGCACGTGTGAATAAAGTCTCTTAAACTGAAGTGGTCTGGGCTGTGCTCCTGCCTGCTGCAGGTCCTCAGGAGCAATCATGGAATATTCATCCTTGGAGCTGCCTCATCAGGTGGTTTTGTGGAGACATGGCTCAAATCCTGGGTTCCACCAGCATCTCCTCTAAGGGATGGGATGACTGGTTTTGCCATTCCCAGCCCAGGAAGTGGAGGATGAGGTGGCACATCTTGCTGGTGAGGGTTTATATGGCTTTTCCTTCCTCTGAGCTGCATCCTTGGATGCTTCTCCAGGTCCTGAATGAGCCCTGGTGCAGAAAAGCCATGTGGGACCAAGTCCAGCATGACACCCAAAAAAGCGGTTCAGTTTTTTACCAGAAGCTTCATTTTTTGTGCTGAAAATGAATGCAGCCTTCCCTTGTCTTTCAGATAGCTGCCCAGGAGCTCTCGGATAACAGGGTGATTACTCTGAGCATGGCTGGCAGAAAACTGGATAAAAAGGTGAGTGGAGCTGTGTCTGGGGGATGCAGTGTTAAACTTCTGTCCTTGGATTTAAAGAACCCTGCTTTGGGTGTAGCAGTGACAGAAAGCAGTCCCGCTGGAGATAGCATCGGGGTGAGACTGGGTGAGACCTGCTGGCTGCTGGGTACAGCTGTGCCTCAGTTTCCCCATTGTCACGGTATTTCTTCCTTCATCACACATCTTGAGGTGGAAGTATTCTGTGTGGCACGGGAGCTGTGTATCACCATGTCTCAGGGACAGCAGATTTACTGCTTCAGTGGCAGTTGTTTGGAATTGCCTCCTGACAGAGCTGGAAGTTTTGATGACTCCGTATCTTAGATGTGCTGAGAGCTCCTGGCTTGTCGCCTTCAGTCTGTCTGGAAAGGGAGCAAATATCTGCTTCTGTATCAAACTGTAGGGCCTGTCTTCTCCAGGGAAGAAGTGTGGATCTCACAGAGGCAGGTAGCACATGAGCTTTGGATATGATGCACAGGAAGCACCGAGCCTCTCTGAACAGCGTCTTCTGACCTTATTTACCAGGCAACCAGAGCTATTCCTCTTGAACCAGTGCTGTTGCTAAGCAATCGATGGGAATATTATTTTTTCCTTCTTCCTAGTCTCTCCAGAGCTTGTTTTATTGGCAGGATGGCCCTCAGTTTCTTTGAAACCAGGGTAAAGCAAGCAGCCAGGCAGAAGGGTATTTGGCAGGGCAGAAGATGTGGTCCATCCAGTCCCTTTGTTCAAACTGGGCAGATATCTGGTTTATCCAAGTGTTTTTTCCCACCTGTTGGAAATGGCTGTTTTCTCACCCTTCTACTTACCTTGTCTGGTGCAAGGAGCCAAATGCCCCTGTTAAGAGGTAACAAATAACAAGCAATTCCATTGCATCTCTAGGTGTCAGCAGAAAGATTGTGCTCAGTGACCACCTGCTGTCACCAAGAACTAACAAGGTTTCTTTGCCAGTCCCCATACTGCAGGACGGAGTTGCAGTGCTCAAAGTCCTGCTCCTGAGCAAAGGATGCTCAGGTCACCTCATGCAAATTAAAATGGCCCTTGAACAAGGAAATTGGATGGAAAACAGTATTTTTGGGTCATTTTTGGTTATGGATCAAATGCAGCTGTGGGAGCTGGGTAGAACTTGTTTAAGCTTAGGAAAGACAGTGAAAAATTGAATAAACAAAAGAAAACCAAGGCTAAGGTTGCAGCTTGGGGAGTTATAGCATCCTGTACCACACAGCATGGAGCTGGGGAGCATGCCTAGAGGCTCAGACATTATGGGAAGGGATTGGATTTCACAGGATTTTGTGGTGGGGTCATGGGATCATCTTTGGTGCACACACCGAGCTGAAACTGTGGGTATCCCTTACTGGCAGCTGTGCCACAAACCCAGCCCGGAGCTGTGCTCAGCCCCAAGCAGCTCCTTCTGCTGTGGCTACCCTGAGGCTGGGACCTCTCTGAGGCTGCAGGCAGGGCCTCCTCCCCATCACATTTCCATTCCCTCCACCTACAGCTCACTACCTTGATTTAAATGTTGAAGCTGCAAAGCGGGAGCATGTCAGCAGCAGATTCAGCCTGAGGCTCTTGTACCTTATGTTAGATCAGTTCTTGGGAGAGTTGTTGAAAGATAAAATGTCTTGCAGAAGAGGAGGTCCTTCCACCTGGGACCAGCCGTGTGGAGCCCAGAGCTGTCCGTGCCACCACAGCGGTGGGGACAGCAGGAGGTCAGTGATGCTTCAGCATGGCTGGGGGACAGCAAGCGCTGCGAGCCAGGACTGCTGCTGACGGCTGTGATTTAGGGAGCTGTATCTGCTGGAAGTGCCAGCTCTGCCCTCCTTCTCCATGGTGTGTAAAAACCAGTTGGGGTCATTTAGATTCCTGGACCAATTTGCAGATCGATCTGGTCTGCTGAGCTTCTTTGGTTGCTCAGTTTCCATCTCCCGCCAGGTTTGCAGGGGTGAGATGTGTGTGGGTTTGATGTTTTAAAACAGCAGCCCACAATCTTGTGGCTTGGGGGCATCTCCTACCCTGCTTTGAACAGAACAGAACAGAGCCGACCGGGCTTGCAAGCCAGGCTGATCCACGTGGGATGGCAGCAGACATCCTTCAAAGCTCCCTGCTGCCCTCGGAGCTGCTGCCTCCACCAGCTCACGCTGGGCTGGTGCTGATGAAGCTGCCTTGGGTTAGAGGTTAAGCCAGCACAGGCAGGGTCTTGCTGGTTCTTTAATCTATCTGTGAAGCCTGAAAGTGCCAAGGTCGGGTGGTGGGCGAGCAGGATCAGAGCTGTGCTATAACATTATGCTGCAGAAGGAATGGCTTGTGTTTCTGTCCTATAAACGTGTAAAAAAGGGTAGGAAAAAAATAACCTCATCTCACCAGAGAGCATCCCTGTGAGCCCTTATGGTCTGCTTCTCTGCAGAAGAATTTCGACTGAAGCAGGTTGTAGTATCCCCAAGCCAAAAGATTTTGCAGTGATTTACTTTTCTGGCTGGTGTCAGAAACAGGATTTAGATAGAAATGTTGACAGATTTTCTGCTGGGACATCGCTAGAACCCATGTGCATCCCAGCTGCCATCTCCTGGGCTGGTTGTGGACAGGAGGTCCTGGAGTGTCCATGTTTCCCCCTCCTCCATGCACAGCCCCTTGCATCCCCACTGCATCGCTCAGAAGCCGAAAAAGCTCCTGTTCAAACCCACAGAAAGTTCCTCCGGCTCTTTGAAGGACTCAGACACCCACCTCCCTCTAGGAGGAAAACCCAACTGAAACAACTTGAGTTCTCGGTAGATTGACTGGAATACTTGGGACTTGGTTTCTTGTTAGCAACTTCTTGGTTTTTTCTGAATGGGAATGAAGTTCTGCCTAGACGAGCTGGAGTTTCCCTGTCGGTGCCACCAGCGCCTCCCGCCTCCCCGGGCTGCGGGTGCCGAAGCAGCCCCCGTGCTGATTCCCAGCAGGGGCGTGTGTGTATGTGTACATATTCCTCATAGAGCAGCAGCCCTTTGTCGGGGATTATCTGAGGAGACGCTGGCAGGAGAGGCAGCACACACTGACTCAGGGCTGCGTATCTCGGAGGGTGTTACATGATCTCTGTCAACACCAGGGCAGCTCGCTCCTTAAAGATTTCCTCTGCTTATGCTTTACTGCTGTGTGTAGGAGGGTGGATTTTTTTTCCTTTCTCCCCTAAGACACTTCATAATTCTGTTCTTCCTTTGAAGCTTTGGATGTTTTTCCAAGCCCAAACGCAGCTGCCTCCCAGCTGGGGTTGTTTTCCGTGGCATCTGTGTCCAGAGAGCTTGTCGGGTACAGGCACACGCCAGGGTGCCAGCACACCCACCGCACCAAGATGTGGTGGGGAAAATCAAGGGGATTCACACAACCGGGACAGGGAGGTGGGCAGGATGCTGGCTGTGGGTGCTGCCTGTTTGCCAGTGTGCCTGACCCGGCCCCATGAGGACAGGAGAGTGTCTGCAGGGCTGGCACTGCCAGGGTGACATCTCTCTTGGACCTCTGCTGCTTGCAGAGCACCACGTAACCCATACTGTTCTTCTCCCTCCAGGACCTTTTTGGGAAGTCAGATCCCTTCTTGGAGTTTCATAAACCAGGTGACGATGGGAAGTGGATGCTCGTTCACAGAACAGAGGTGAGCAGAACTCCAACCTGAGCTGCTGAGACATCTCCGTCCTCCATCCTCACATCAGCTCCTCTTGCCTTCATGGCATTATCTCGTCCATCACCTGTAGAGCAGGGTGGGATCCAGGGATTTCAAAACCTTACAACTCTCTTCCTGGTGTCCAGCTGAGGCTGCTGGACTCTAGCAGAAGAAGATTCACTGAGGTCAGCAAAGTCTTGAGATCTTTTCTGTATATTCAGTGCTGTATCTTGCATGCAGAGAGAGATGATCGTGAAGCCCAAGACAGTCTCTAGGCTCATCCTGGGCTTAGACTGAGCCCTGGACCACTCTCCCTCCACTTGCAGGAGCATCAGGATGAGCTGTGACCTGGGGATATGGTGGAGAGAGGTGGTGTGAGGTGGGGAAAGGTTAAAATGAGCTTTTTTCCACACCTTCACCTCAGCTGGGTGTTCAGGCACCTCCAGTTTCAGTGCATGAGCACTTGACCTCGTGTCTCATGGAGCCAGAGCCACAGCCAAGGAGGCAGAGATCCGGGGTCTTGGTGGATCTGGTCAGGGCCAGCTGACCCCTCCTCTCCCTCATTTATACCTGCTGTGATATTTTGATCTGAGCTCCCTCTGGTTACAATCTCAAGCTGCTAAAGCCAGTGATGTCAGAAATACCAGGCACAGCACGGGCAGGGAGAAACAGGCTGGCTTCTGCTTTAACAATGGACTAATAAGTACTCTTCAACTGCTTATTTTCTTCTTCTCAAAGCTTGTTTCAAGGCTTTTTTAGTTTGCACGTAGTTCGGGCCAGCTGGCAGAGAGAGGAGGGGAGTCACTGGAGGGGGGAGCTCACAGCAGCCTCCGTGGCAGAGGAAGAGAGCTCTGTTCCACCCCATCTCACACCCTTCTTTTTCCATCCCTTTTCTTGTCCCCTCAAGGCCTGGTTAAGGAGCCTGTTGTACCATCACAGGAAACTGCTGTAACAAAACTCAGGGTGAGCTCAGGTGGAAGGAGAAAGTGGTGTTTATTTGCAAAGTCTCTCCGTATGTTCGGTTTTACCACGTCTGTGCGAAGTCCAGGAGGATTTCCTTCACTCGCACACCCACATGCACATGAGCACCAGGATGTGGGTAACACCTTGTGTCCTGTGGTACCAATACAGGCCATCCTTAGAACCCCAGCTCTGCTGTTTATTTTTCGGTGCTTTCCCACACACCTTTCTGTGCATATTTAGTTCATATCAACCTTAGTATTTCTCCCGTGTTTCTGTGGGAGCAGGCTGGGACCTTGCTTGGTTTTTTCCTCATGATTCAGTGTGGGTAGCTGGGCTTTGACTCAACAAGACGTGTTTCTCACATGTGGGGATTTGGAGTGGCCTCCAGCCCTTCCTCCTGGAAGAGACATGGGATTTGGAAGGTGACTGTGCACCAGCCATTGCTGGGATCTCCATGAGCATGTCAGGTTTGTGGGGAGCAGGTGTCTATACTGGTGTTTCCTCTGAGCTGCTGCCCAGTTCCTCCACTGTCCTGTCTCGCTGGATCAAGGTCTAGCCAAGTTTTCTTTCAAGTAATGGATGCTCCAACAGCCTCCACCTCACCAGCCCCGAATGCATCCAGCTGCCCTGAGAAGAATCCCACATTAGGTGACCCATCCCTGGAAGGGTTCAAGGCCAGGTTGAAACAGGGTTTGGAGCAGCCTGGTCTAGTGGGAGGTGTCCCTGCCCACGGCAGGGGTTTGGAACTGGATTATCTTTAAGGTTCCTTCTAACCCAAACCATTCTGTGATTCTGTGACCATCTTTATGTTTTGAGGCTGGATACAAAGAAATAAAGTTCTCTATTCTTGCAGCTTTCGGTGCAGCAATATAACCAGCTCTCAGTCTGATGCTGGCATTTCTCCTGCCACAACGGACAGGGCAGATCTGACAGGGCAGGATTAGTGCACTATTGCAGCCTGTTTTCTCTAAGCACAAGTGTGAATGCTCAGGAGATGGTGGATCCTTCCCCACCCACCCTGGTGACCTGGCAGCCTGTGGGCAGCATCTTGGGGTGTGTGGGCTGCCCCTGCTCTTCCACATTCCTGGAGGAGGTGTTTACAAATTCAACTAAACTGTTCCTGCAGTGTCAGGGTTTCCCCCGCTCTCAGTAAGAGCCTGGCTGTCAAACAGGATGCCCATTCCAGGTCCCGTGCAGCTGTTTGCCCACAGCAGCAGCCGTGGATCTCTTCCTCACTGCTCTGTGCTGTGACTGTTCCAGCTGCAAAGACCCAAGGTCCTCCACGCCAGATATCCCCCATGTTTGCCTTGCACAGAGAAGGGTTAATTTGCTGCTTGTGCCTGACTTTGTTAATATCCATGTGAATCTCTCTTTGTGAGCACCACACCTTTTGTGAAAGAGGATCTTTGCCTGCCCCGCAGGCACCTCCGATGTACGCAGCGTGTGCCTGGAGCCCGCTCGAGTTTGCTTAGGTTTCTACTAAGCGAATGCATTCTCTCAGGAAATGTCAAAAAGCATCAATTAATATTTCTCCAGCTCAGGCAGCAGATGTTACACAGATGAGACAAGAGAGCTTAATGTGCCCAGGGCTGTTCTGGCTTTTCCGTCTTGCTGCTCCATCTTCTTGGTGGTCTGACCCCAGATGGATTCAGGCTGTGTTTGGGTGCTGGGGGGCTGTAAGCAATGAGTGGGGGGCAAGCAGTGGGATGCAGAGGGCATAAATAGTAGCTGCTGGCCTGGGAGTTGTGGGGTGAGTGGCTGTGCCTGTGCTCTGGGCATGGCTGTGCCCATGCTGCCCAGTGTGCCACAGCTGTTCTCTCAGGCAGTTTTGTTTAATTGCTCCCAGAGGCGGATAAATCACCCAGCAATGTCGCTGTTACATCCGAGACGCATAAAGAAAACAACACAGAGTCCAGGCTTGTGAACAAGTGGAAGTGCTTTAATAATTTTCTAACTACTATTATAGGATAGATCGCAAACGTGTGTTGAGTGGCAATGGGTAATTGGTTCCTCGGCCATCCACCCCTTGAGAGGATTGGCCAAGTCCTAAGATACCTATTCCAAAGTATTTCCAAAGTCAAAGCCGTAACAATCTTGCAAAACAGCCTGCAGGTGCAAGAAGTTTATAAAACTGTGACCTTGTTTAAAATAGTTTGCATGGGAAAGACAGTCTGCTCACAGAATATTGAGAAAAGGCTGAAGAATTTCTCTGCTTCTAGTTTTTTAGCACCTACACAGCACAATGAAAACAAACCTGGTTTAACTCACACGTGCTGCAGCCTGAGACGGGGAAGCTGCTGTGTCTCAGTTATGGAGGCAGGAGAGGGTTCAGGCAGCTTGCCTGGCCTGCCCCGCTGGGAACCTGGTTCAGGGTCACTTCTGGAGATGTGTCCCTGCTTTGTCCTGATCTCTACCGGTGGATGTGCCCATTTTAACAGCATCCCTCTGCTCCCGCCCCCAGGTGATCAAATACACACTGGACCCTGTCTGGAAGCCGTTCACTGTGCCTTTGGTGTCACTGTGTGATGGAGACATGGAGAAGCTGATAAAGGTAACGGGGAGCCCTCTGGCTTGTATTGTGGGGATCAGCCTCTGGGACTGACTGTTAAACAGCTAAACCCCCATGGCTGGCTTATTAAAAAACCCCAAAGCAACAAACGTCCAAAAGAACAAAAAACACCTTGTTTGGGGTCTCCAGCAGGAGAGGTTGGGGACTGCAGCACGTTTCCTTGCAGGAGATAGTCCCTGTGTCTGAGGCTGGTTTGTGCTCCTTCCACCCCAGGTGGTGTGTTACGACTACGACAGTGATGGGGGACACGACTTCATCGGGGAGTTCCAGACCTCAGTGGCCAGGTTGTGTGAAGCCCAAGATGCCTCTCCAGTAAGTGCTGACATGCTTTTGGGGAAGAATGAGGTAGGGGCTCCTCAGGGTTGGTGACAGACTTTGGTACTTCCTCCCTCAGCCTGTGCTGAGAAGAAGCCAAGTCCAAATTCCTTTCTCCTTCCACCCGCACCATGAGTGACCCAGGCTATGGCTGTAGCTAAAACATCTGAGCTAGGGAGAGCTAAGGCAGACTTTGCTGAAAATCAGGCTCTGCTGGGATGTCTGAAGCAGCACCCATTATTTGGGGTGCCCTGTGGTTTGGGGGGCCAGAAGGGGAGGTGCGACTTGCTGCTGGGACTACATCTGCAGCAGGGGCAGCCTGGTTCCCAGGAGTGCAGGTCCTATGCAACTCCACACCAGTTTTGTGACAGAGGTGTCCCCGTTGTCCCCAGAAGTGCTGGCCAAGGTCCTTGGCAGACGCCTCCTGCTTGAAGGTGTGTTGTGAAGGCCCATGGATAGCAGGGCTTTGTACTGCTGCCTTCACTGGAATTGCAAACCAGGAGATCTTGGCTGAGGCATGGGGGGGTGTAAAACACCATGTGTGGTGCATTGAGTTTCCTCTCTGAGGAAACTGAGGCACAAAGGCATGAAAGTGCCCCGTCTAGGACTGCACAAGGTGGGGGTGCCAGAGGCAGGCATTGAACCCGTTTTTCCTCTGGATTTGCAACCTATAGCCTGGCAATAAAATCTTCCCTTTCAGCCCTGGAGGGAGGGTACACCCGGGACATGCTGCTGGTGGCATCTGCAGCCACGTGGCACAGCCTGGCACTGCTCTCACACCAGGGTCTGTCTCGTGTGTTACAGCTCGAGCTAGAGTGCATTAACCCCAAAAAGCAAAAGAAGAAAAAGAATTACAAGAACTCTGGGATCATTATTGTCAAGTCCTGCAAAGTGAGTATGTCACTGAGATGTTTCCTTCAGCCCCTGACTGAGCTTGGGTCTTCTTGAGCTCCCCCCATCCCTTCTGTCTCTGCCTCCCTTGTGTTTCCAAGGTCAGGCCCTGCATAGCCTGAATAATGATGACAATTGCTGAAACACTGGTTTTTTGTTTTTTCTTTCAGATAACCAGAGATTACTCCTTCCTGGACTACATCCTGGGAGGCTGCCAGCTGATGTTTACCGTAAGGACTTTTGCTTCTCCCTGCCCAGTAGCAGTAACACCTCTGTAATGGGCAGAACTGGGGAGGGAGGTTCTGCGTGAGATTTGGCACCAGCTTGGGGTGACTTCTCATGGCAGTGAGGAGCTGCCTGTTTTGCTGTTAAACCCTGTGGGTTTGGGAATTCTGGGGATGCTCAGGTACGTCCAGTAGCCTGGAGGGAGCTGGCTGGACTTTGGCTGAAGGCCAGACTTTCAGAAAGACCTTCTGACCCTTCACAAAATGTCAGCAACTTCTCTCCCCATTTCAGGCTTTCACCACCCATAGTTTTTTATGGAAGCTCTCCTTATTCTGAACCCGGATGAGAGGCTTTGGGATGTTAAAGAGATGGTTTTCTGCGTTTTTACTGACATTTCCACCTTCTTTCAAGCTGGACCACAGCTTACCAGGAGTAAATAAGCAAGAACATGACAATCCTGAGTGAAACCACCACAATGCAGAAGTGGGGTTCTCAATTTCTGCAAACTTTCCTGGTGCAGTATCCAGAGAGCTGCAGGCACTCGCAGTTAGTGCAGTTTGTATTTTGTTGTTTTATCTGAAAACATGATGGGGGAAGAGTAGGAGGAGGAGGAAGAGTTGCCATAGGAACAGCAATGATTGGGAGAGCTTTTTGTGTGCTGTTCTGCCTCTGTGTGCTTTGGTCTTGGTGCTGGAGAGTGAATAGAAGAGAAAATCAGTGGATTTATTGGTAGCACAGAGCTCTTGCATGAATTAGGTTTGAATGTAGAAATCTTCCCCCCATCTAAAGATCTGCTGGTTATTGGAGGGCTCCTCCTCCTCCCAAGGCGTCTTTGGTCCAAAGGGTGTGTTTCCCAAGAAACACCTGAGCTGGGAGGAGAATGCTGCACACACCCCCTGCAATTTGGAAAGGCCACTGGTGTCCTCCCCACCAAGGGAGGGGGTGGGGAGAGAAGGGCTGAAGCCACAGAGAAGAGAGTTTTGGGCCCAGTTGCATGCCTCGTGTTGGAAGCAGACCAGCTGTGTCCCTCTCAGACTCATGGCCTGAGTCCTGCTCTTGATGACATTGCTTGCACGAGCAGGGCCCCTGCCTGTCTGACTCTACTGAGCCCCACCCCATGCCTCAGTTTCCCTCTTGCTCTCTGGCCATGGTGGCTTGGCCAGAGCTGGGTGCAGGGGCGTTACAGAAGTGAACCACAGGTTTGGTGAGGCCATACAGTTGTTTGACGAAGAAGTTGGGTCTTCATCCCCAGGGTGGTTTGGGTTGGAAGGGACCTTCAAAGATCATCTCGTTCCATCCCCCTGCCATGGGCAGGGACAACTTCCATTAGAGCAGGTTGCCCAGATCTTCATCCAGCCTGGCTTTGAACACTTCCAGGGATGGGGCAGCCACAGCTTCTCTGGGCAACCTGTGCCTCACCACCCTCATCGTGCAACATTTCTCCCTTATCTCCAATCCAAACCCACACTCCTCCAGTTTAAAAACGTGTTCCCTTGTCCTGCCATGCCTGTTTTACCAGCCACCCTGGTACGAGGTGGTGGCACGTCCTGGGCTGTGATGTCTTCTTGCCCCAGCCAGGCCAAGGTCCCTTCTCAGGCAAAGTGCCATTCGTCCTCTCCCACGATGGATATGGAGCAAAATCTCCCTCAGAATCTCTGAGCTCAATTTAGCCAGTGGAGTTATTTTGGGTTTGCCTCTTCCCAACTCTTCCTTCCCCATCATATCAAATTGTGTGGCTCAGCATCTCGCCTCTTCTGACCAGATTTATCTGGGTCTGAGGCATTTCTACAAATGCCTTTAAATAGAAAGCCTAATTGAGGAGGGAGAAAAATGAGTGCCTTCCTGACAGAGTCCCCTGAGAGCTCAGCATATATTGGTCTCTGGGGAAGCCTGGTGAAGAGCCGGTGTTTCTGCCTGCAGGGAAAGATCTGCTCAGGGTTGTGATTCTTTGGTCAAAGACCTTGAGATCCAATTACCGAGATGGCCCTGGCTGCCTTGGTGCCATGGGGCTGCTCAGTTCCTGTGCACCTGGGAGATAGGCAGCGAGAGTCCTGAGCTGGAGGTGGTGGTGACTTGCTCCAGGAGTAGGGGCTGCCTGGGGACACCTGATGTGATGCTCATTGATGAAAAGTGGAGCTGTAGGAGTGACTGGCTTTGGCTAATGTAGTATTTAATCAGCTTTTTGCAGGGAAGGTGAAGAAATTGATTTTGTTAAACTTTTTCCAAAATTCGAGGTTTGGGGTTTGAGGGAACTGTGTGTGGGCCTCACAGCAATGAAGGCTTGGTGGCCAGGTCTCTGTGGTGGCATCTGCTGACAGAGGATGGGTTTATGCATCTCTCTTGTCCTCCAGGTTGGGATTGACTTCACAGCTTCCAACGGGAACCCCCAAGAACCCTCCTCCTTGCACTACATCAACCCCTTGGGGACAAACGAGTACTTGTCGGCCATCTGGGCTGTCGGCCAGATCATCCAGGACTATGACTCGTAAGCACTGTGCCCTTCTGCCACCACCCCTGTTTTGCAGATGTTTCCCTGGCTTGCCCAGAGGCTTCTGGGATGCATCTGCCTTGATCCAGGGCTAAGTAATACCTTAAGGATGTTATTTACCATAAACATCGGGATGCAGGAGGAGAGGGTTGAGACCGGCTTTCTCCTCTCGCCCCGTTGGTGCTGTGGAGAGGAAGGATCGTTAGCAGAGGTGGAACATCCTCTGCTGGGGGCAGGTGCCCTCAGCTTGCTGTTGTTTACTGTGACCCCAGATTGTCTCATTCCTTAGACATCCTGAGGAGTGGAGAAAATACCAGAAAAATATCACCTCAGACACTGATAGAGAAAACAAAACAGACGTCTGTTGCTCTCACTGTGATGGCTTTTGTGACCAAAATGAGTTGTTTATTTATTAAAAACTCCAGGGTTACATGGCTGCAAGAGACGCCTGTGTTTGGGCAAGAGGATGCTCCCAGTCTCTAAGGGAAACAGAGCAAAGCTGGACTATTTTTTTCTTTAAAGATCACATTTAAGGGGGGATATCTATTCTCGCTGTTCAGCTCCCATTTAAAAGCACTGTATGTTTTGGGAGAAGCTGTGCAAGCCTGCTTTGTGTGTGTCAGTACACCCATATGTTTTCCTTCTTCTCTGTAGAGACAAGATGTTTCCTGCTCTGGGATTCGGCGCCCAGCTCCCGCCAGACTGGAAGGTGAAGTGCTGTGGCCACCTGAGTGTTTGAGATGGGATTGTCCTGATACTGCCTGGGCAGGAGCAGAACTGCCAGGGCTTGGTCAGGGAAGAGCTGCTGGGAAGAGGGGGAATGGGCAGATGTGGAATCTCAGCCGGTGAGATGTGTCAGTGTGGGTGGGCAGCAAGGCAAGGAGGGGGCAGAAGCAGCCCATTCCTTCATTCTGCACCGGCATGAAAGCAGCAGCTCCCTGGCATTAATGGGCAGAGCCAGGCATTGATTCATTTTCCTGGCAGAAGGCAGGAACAGTTCTGGGGAGGGGAAAAGGCCTCTGGATGAATGTGTCAGACGGCAGCTAAGTCTGGAAGGGGGCTGGGAGCAGGGGAGCCTTGATGTGATGTTGCACAGGCAGAGCCTGCAAGGACTGAAGCAGAGGAGCTTTCCCAAAAACCAACCTTGTTCTTTGGTTAGGATTAGACACTGGTCCTGCAAGGGCTGAGCTGTGCATCCTGCTCATCTGGAGGGCAGGGAATGGGACTGTTCCTGCAGCCTGGCTGGCAGATGGGGAGCATCTTCTCATGGCTGAGACAATGTGCTGGGACACCACCATCATTAATTACTGGCTGGGTCTTTTGGCCGCTCTTTGCTCACGCCCTTCATGTGCATTTTCTTTCTGCTCACTGGTTTTGAGGCGTTCCCAGCTTCAGGCTGGGGTTGAATCTCAGCGAGCCCTTTGTGTTCTGTGGGAGGGGAGCTGTGCTCTGGGCTGAGCACAGCGGGGCACGTAAGTCATGAGCAGCTGGGAACTGGGCTGGGAAGCTCGTCACTGCCAGCCCTCGTGGCTGGGGATGTCCTGCCCGCTCTGGCTTTGTGCTTTTCTCTGCTCTCCCGGCAGCCAGAATTCATATGACTCAAGTGGGAGCTCTTGCTGTTTGCCAGCCACAGAAGGAGATCCCTCCATGTGCAGTTTGGGGCTGATTCATCCTCCTTGGCCTGCAAATGCCTCTGGTCTGTCACTTTATCCCTTTTGTTGGGAAAATCTAGGTAGGCAGCTTCCAAGGTCTAAGAGCCAGCTGCTGCCAAGGATTTATTACTTGGAGAAAAGAATGGGAATGGCAAATGCAGTAGGGACGGAAAGGGCACAGCAGCTCGGGATCATCATGGAGAGCATCCCGTTCTGCTGCCCATGTGTGTGAGTTAGTGCCCACGGGAAGGGCATTGCTGGGTTGGAAACAGCCCTTCTGGCAAGACTGGAGGTGGGTACTGGGTTGAGGATGCTGGCTGGGGGCTCTGCATGTGCCTCCTGCAGCCTCCCGTGGGCCTGGAGATGCTCTGTAAAAGCTACCAGAAAAAAACCCCTTGTTTTTCCCCAGAATGATTTCTAAGCCTAAATAAACCCCAGTGGGGAGCAGCTTCTCCCTCCCCGGGTGCTTGGCCCATGCCTACAGGTCACCCATGACCCATCAGTTGTCTCGTGTCATCAGTGGGACCATCCCTCGTGCATCTCCTTGCACCACTCCAGCCTGGGGCTTCATCGCTCCCCAGCGCTCTCTGAGCATCACTGGCTCCACTCGCTCATTAAAGATTTTTTGGCTATCGAGGCTTGTTGGGTAATTTCAAAGCTAAAGCTCTTCGTGAAAACCTGTGACGGTGGACAGAAAGCAGGGACCCACAGACCCAAGTAAAGATTGTCAAGACATACAAGAGGTGTAAATGGTGCTTTGTGCTCCTGTTGCCATGGCTCCCCCAACGCTTCTCAGGCGCCCATCGGAGCGAGATGTTTTGCACACAAAAGTCGCGTTGGAAATGTCAAAGAACATCTTGCCGTGTAACAGCTCTGCAGAGAACCTCGAGTGGTTTCCTGGCAGGGAACAGGAGAGGGGAGCAGATGGGTTGTGGTTTCTGGGGGATGAGCAAAGACAAGGCAGCAGCAGAGAGGGGGATTCTTAATGTCGGAGCCACACCGGTCACCTGGATTTGGGAGATGGGATCAGCCAAAGGAAGCTGGCGGCTTCACCGATGTGCAACCCCCATCCTTTTGCCTTTTATATATAGGGAAACTGAGTCATGGCAGAGGTGGGATTCCTTGGGGGGATGCCAGAGAACCCTCTGTGAGGTTGGTCATACCCTTTGGGGTGGTTCCAAAGTTTCTCCCTGGGAGTTACTGGGGAATGGGATACCTGTAGGTGCTCCATGTACATTTAACTGGACTCCACAGAAACTGTTTTCAAAGTACAAGCTGAATAGGGAATGACATCCTTTCTTTAAATTTTTTGTTATTTTGAAGCCCTCCTGTTGATTTTTTAGCAGATACATATAGAGAGAGATAGATATAGATATATATTTTTATATATATATGTAAAATTCATAAACTCCAGAGGAGGTTTTGCAACATTTCTGCCACGTAGGGGTTCTGCTCTGTAGACAGTGAGGAACGCAGCTTCAAACCATTTCATTGCTTCTTAAAAGAAAGATAAACCCCTCTTTTGCAGTGCAAAACATGGAAATATTTCTGCCTGCCTTGTCTATAAATACTCGTGGCAGAATTTTGAACATCTTCTTAGAAAAAAAAAAAGGGAAGCAAGCCCGTTACAACCGCAAATCAACTGAATTTGGGTATATTGCCCAAAATCAAGGCTTCTGTGAGAAGGGGTGTATGCAAAACACAGTCGTGCATTCAGCTTGTCTCTAACCTGGTGGCTGTGAGCGTTCCTGGTTGTGCTCTGCCAGCCTGGAGAGACCTGAGCAGGCTGTGGCCAGGCAGGCAGCCCATCAGCTTTGCAGCACGGGGAAGACTTTTGGGTGACTTTACTTTTGTTTGGCTGCTATTTCTCACCCTACAGCCTCTTGTAAAAACAGTTTCTGCTGCTTTCAACACAATGCCCAGCATAATTGGAAAGTCTGAATCAGACGAGTGTTGCGTTTGCAGCCTGGGGAGGACTCTGGCTTCAGACGGCGCTTTGGAGGACACTCGTTTTGCCAGCATTGGGAATATGCATGTCCCCAAGCAATTCCCTGGCTGAAAAGCTCAGCAAACCTCCACCCCTCCGAGAGGGAGACAATATCCTTGTTTTGCAATGCTGGCACGAACAGGGTGGGACCTTGTTGTTTCAGAGTCCTTGAGCTGGTGGCCTGAAAGCCCAAATCATCCCTTCAACTTTCAGAGGTGCTGGAAGAGGCAGTTGCACATCCTTGATGCTCCTGAGAACTTGTTTGCTTCTTAGAGTGCTTAAATTGCTGGGAGCAGAGTGAGGAATGCCTAACCCCACACATCTGGTGGCTGTTCCACAAGCAGGCTGTTGACCCACACCAGCACTGGAAAGGTTCATACTGGCAGCCAGGAGCCCTTTCTTACAGCTGGGCTGCTGAGCTGCCTTTGCTGGCAGACAGGTTCAAAGCAACTGCTGTCCAGTGCATCAGGCCAGGGATCAAGGTGTCAGCGCTGTCTGCTCTTGCCAGTGTCCCACAAGACCCTCTCCATCAGCTTGAAAGGAGGTGGTGGAAAAACTAAAGGATCCTGGATGTGCTGTGGCACCATCCTTGTGCAGAGAGATGGGGAATGGAGATGCTGCCAGGAGTGGGACTCCCTGTGATGGGTCTGAATTTTCTGCCTTTATAACCTGCAATAGGATGAAGTCATTTCTCCTAGTGGCTGGTGAGATGGCACAACTGGCTGAGAGCCTCCCTTCTGCCTGCTTCCCCTCTGGGCTGCCAGTGGGAAGCCACGTGGACAAATCTGCTTTGGTAACTGTAGAAGAATGTATGGTGTGGTAATTTCAGGAGACTCCATGATGGGGGCACTGGGGAACTGGTTCATCCTCAAGTGCTGCTCAGCCCTGACCATATTTGTGTTTGCTGTTTGGGTAGCAGAGGGCTGGGAGGTGTCACTGACCCAGCAGGATGGACAGTACCTCTGTGACTACCTGGTTCTGCTCTAGGGAAGCATCGTACCTGAATCAGCCCTGCAGCATCAGCTAAACTGATAGTGAGCTGCCTGCCCTGCACTGGCCCTCCAAGTTAATTTGGGTCTTTTCTTCTCCACAGGTATCCCATGAGTTTGCCATTAACTTCAATCCCAGGAATCCATTCTGTTCAGGTAAGCATCTACCAGGCCTTTAGGACTCCTTAGGTGCCTTCAGTGTCTTTTGTCCTTCCTCTGCTTTTCTTCAATGACATCTTCATCCCTGGAGGTGTTCAAGGCCAGGTTGGATGGGGCCCTGAGCAACCTGATCTAGTGGGTGGCATCACCACCCATGTCAATGTGGTTGGCACAAGATGATCTCAAAGGTCCCTTCCAACCCGAGCATTCTGTGATCATGGGGATCTTTCAAGGCGTGGTCAGAGACAGACATGAGTGGTGAAGCAGAGCACGTGCTAAAGGCACACTCAGAGGAAAGCAGAGAAAATTTGGGGGTGTGTAGGAAGGCCCAGGGTAAAATGCAACTGGATTCAGACTGTGTAAAATCCGCCTTCGCTCTGCTGTCTGGTGTGTCCTACCAGCCGTCTGCTCCCCCAGCAAGGCTGCAAGCAACACAGGGCCTGTTCAGCAGATGGGGAATTCAGACTTAACGCTCCATTTGGCAGCTGAGAGCTGCTCACAGTGATGGCTGAAGGACTGCTCAGATCCTAAGTGGTAAGGGCTACTGTGGACCCTCTCTATCTGTTTTTTGGTTGTGTTCAGAGACCAGGAGTTGCTTTTCTTATTGCTCCTCCTCCTCGGTTGATTCCGAGATTTTTTCACAATCGCAAGGCACGCCTTCATTGACTGTGGGCACTACAAAGGCTTCCTTACCACAGAAGGTCTGAGGACCCACTGCACAGTGACTAAAGAGCAAAGCTTGGGTATTCAGAAATTTGGGGTGGAAGAAACTTGTGGATCTGGATGAGCCAGGCAGGAAGCGGGGGGAATGGATCTGATTTCAGCTCCATGACAGCATGAGCTCGTGATTCCTAATTGGGCTTGCTGTGGTCCTGGGTTGTGACATTCTGTAATGCCTGGTTTCTCTGCTTTCCTTGAAGGTGTGGAGGGCATTGTCCAAGCATATTCTGCCTGCCTGCCCCACATCCGCTTCTATGGGCCCACCAACTTCTCCCCCATCATCAACCACGTGGCCCGTTTTGCAGCTCAAGCCACCCAACAGGAATCAGCATCGGTAAGTCCGTAAGATCCCATGATGTGACGGCAATCCTGATGGCTTTGGGCAGGGGAACACAAAGCCTGAGCTGGGTTTCGTGTCTTTCTCTTCTCTGTGGTTCCAGCCTTGCCAGTGGTGACTAAGGTGTCCTCTTAGGGGTGTGAAGAGTATCGGAAGTCTGCAAGATAGAGCTCCCTTGGCTCCCTGTGGCAGCAGGCTGCCCATGGAGGATGGTGGATCTGGCCCCTGCGTTTTGCTGGCCAAAACAGCTCAGCTTGGGCACCATAAGTTGCATGGCAGGAGATGTTGGGGTAAAAACTTCGCTGATTCCTGCCTGGAGCAAAGCAGGATCACACCTAAAACCTCTTCCCCACGAGGACCTTTTCCAGCCTTGCTGTGAGTGCTGTGCTGTTGCTCTTCCCAGCTCCAGGCATAAGGAAATACGGAATTTGGTTTAATTCAGCACAGATCCAGGTTGCTCCTCATTTTTTCGTTTTCTCTGTTGCTGTCAGTGGGGGAGGGAGAGCCCACGGGCTCAGCACTGAGCAGAGGCGCTAATCGTATGCAAATTGCACCCCTCTGCTGGCACTAATAGTTTAATCAAGGGAGATTTTAAATAATGGGCACTAATAGTGCCGTCAGAGGCAAGCCTGGCTTGGCTCGGGCGTTTTTTTGCCAGCACAAAGCGTTATTGATGAGGGATCTCACTCCCCCGGGGTCTTCTCCTCTTCCATCCCATCTTCAGCTCGTGCATCAAAGCCACCCCTGGTGCTGACGGCTTCAGTGGCTGCCTGGACCTGCCCTCCTCTTCTTCCTGCTCTCGCTTGCTCCCAGCATTTCAAATGAAACCAAAAAATCTAGTAGTTTTTCCATAGCAACATAGATCACAAACAGAGCCCTCAGCTCTTAAGGGATGGGAGACTAAAACATCCTGGGGCTGGGGGAGGGACAGAGGGATATTATACCACTTGTCTCTTGGGGAAGGATGAATAAGCTTTGGGCAATTAAAACTCACCTTTCCAGCAGGGTCCCTGCATCCAAACCGCCCCTTTTCTTACCTTATGCTGTTTAATGCTGCCTAATCCCTTCAAGTCCCGCTCACCCGCCTGAACCTAATTGCTGACATCATTAACAAATGGATCGGGAATCATCCCAGGAGCCCACGTGGATGCAGAGGTTGGCCATGTTAACAACAAAAAGATGAGAAAGGAGGCAGGTGCTGCTGGATTGGTGTGCCATGGACCCCCCAGCCTGGTCCCTGTGCACCAGCAGCTCTGATTGTGGCTTGGCGTAGGTGCCACCCTGGCTGTGTACTGCAGCTGGAGCCCAGAGGTGCCAGCAGCACCCCTGTCCTGCTGTCATTTACTGACACCGCCAAAACTGTCCCTGCTCCTTGGGGAATCTCCCACTGATGCTTTCTGGCAGTGCCCGCTGCTCCCTTGCTAATAGTGATGCTCATCGCCCCTACACAGCCCCTGGGCTTTGAGGCTGATCCCCAGCATCAGCTCTTCCTCCTTTTGACTTCTGAAGTATGTTGTGATAAACATTTGACAAGCTCTGCCTCCCCACCCCTTTTCCTGCATACTTTCCAGCATTTTTCTCTGATCCTGTTACGGATTTCACAGAAAAAAGGGAACAAAGGGAAATAGCCCTTTCCATGTTTCCAGTAGAGAGGCCAGGCAGGGAAGGGGAGAATAAGCTTAAAGTCATTATCAGCTGCTCCCCGCGAGGTTTTATACTCTTCCTCCCTGTATTGGCTCCCAGAAAGGGTGAGGTTCGAGTCCTGCTTCCAGTTATGACCAGTGCAGGTCCTCTCCTGAAGTTTAGTCTTGTCCTCCAGACTCACATGTTGCGGTCCTGCTCTGCAGACTTATGTTTTACCATTATTTGCTCTCAAAAGTTCATATTTAGATAAAAACTAAACCCCGGGCAGTGCTGTGCAGGCAGGGTTAATGCATCAAAAGGCACTGGAGTAGGGAAGGGTCCGGCTTGGGAAAACCTCACCGGTGTCCTCAGGTTGTGTGTAAGCTCTACGCAGCCTTGTTTGTGCTGGGAGTTTAGCACTGGAGAGCATCAGGAGAAGATGAAGCTTAGGGAAGGTTTCAGGAGATGTGGGCTGGAGGAAGACCAGAAAAACAGGCTTGGGGCAGAACTCCCTCCTTTGCTTTTCCAGGACTCTGCAGTAGCGGTTTTCAGAGGAAATGGAAAGAATGAGGAGCGGAACAAAGGGCTTTAATGCTCTTAAGTGCTTGTTTTCGTCATTTCTCCAGCACACGCAAGCTCTGTAATGTGCCAAAATTGAGCCGTTACTTTCCCTGGAGATGAGATTTTGGGGAGTCCACATCCTCCAGATGTGCTGAGCTGAGTCCAGCAGGACCATCCATCCATCTGTTTGTTTGTTCATCCTTCCCCAGCTCTGCAGGACTGGTCCTGGTGCCCTCCTTTTCCCAAGGGAAGGAGAGCAGCCTCTGATGCTGCTGCTCTGTCATCCCCCAGCTTGCTGGTACCCTGTGTGCCTCCCATACCCATGGCTTTGTACAGGAGATGGACAAGCCCTGAACATGGGATGGCCCCAGAGCCTGGCAGTGCAATACGGGAGATGCTTCCCATCAGTGCAGGGAGATGTTGATGGGGAGCACCCCAAAACACACCCCACTGTGTGCGGGCAGGGGGAGATTTCATCTCCCAGCTGGGCTCATGTCCGAGCCCTGAACTCCTCCTGGCCCTGACATAAAAGTCCTGTACAGTTTAGAGGTTGGTTTTTTTGCATCATTAAGTACAGTAAATCAGTAATTCAGAAAAATATTTGGGGGTGGGACCTGGTTTGTTATTTGTTTAAGATCTTGCAAAAGCCGGGGGGAATAGGAACACCTGAATGTCTGGGTTCTGCTAAAGGGAGTGATGCCAGCTGTCCTGGGAAATGGTGAACCTCACTCCCAAATCCCCAGGGGACCTGCCATCCCTCGAGGTGTGAAGCACCCTGTCCACTCACAGCCCTCAGTGTGACCCCTGGCTGCAGTGTGAGGATGTACTGGCATCCCACTGGGTCTGACCCTGTGCCCTCCCCTCCACAGCAATACTTCATCCTCCTCATCATCACAGACGGGGTGATCAGCGACATGGACGAGACGAGACACGCTGTGGTGCAGGCATCCAAGCTGCCCATGTCCATCATCATCGTGGGCGTGGGCAATGCCGACTTTGCCGCCATGGAGTTCCTGGACGGGGACAGCCGGGTGCTGCACTCCTACACCGGCGAGGAGGCCGTGCGCGACATCGTCCAGTTCGTGCCCTTCCGGAATTTCCGCAACGTGAGTGAGGGCGGCGGGGAGGTGATCGCAGGGAGAAATGGGGCGTCAAGCCTGGAAATGACCCTGGAAGTGAACAACCATGGTAGAGGTAGATAGAGACAAGAGGTACCTGCCTGTCTTACTCGGCCTTACCATCCCTCAGGGATGCTCCAGCATGGATCACATAAATCAGCGCTGCAGGCAGGGGCAGAGAGGCTCTGCATCTCTCGTGGGACCTGGGCACCCCTCTGTTTCTCCATCCCCTGTCATTGTCAGACAGGTGGGAGCAAACACCAGTGACTCAGAGCAGGGTCTGGGCAGCACTGGGCTCACGTCCCTCGCCACAGCCCTGTGCTGGTTTTGGTGTCTCCCACACACCGAGGGCTTCATGCTTAATTGTCCTGAGGATGAGTCCTGTGCCCCCTGATCCCCTGTAGGAAGGGGCAATGGTGGCACGTCCCCTCTGTGGGATGGTCCATGGCAATCATCCAGGAGACAGCTCTGGGACAGAGGCTGTTGCTGGCACAGCTTTGATTGCCAAGGATGCAGCTTGTGCTTATCTTCCCCTTTTGTGAAACTTATCAGTGTCTTTCTATTTCACCTCCTGCTACTCATACCTGTTTTTTCTGACCTACCCAGGGAAGGGTAGTATAGAATATAATAATCCCAGGTTTATTATAAACCTGGTATAAAATGCTGACTGTCAGTAGACTCTAGGGGGTATTAAATGAAATGCGAAGATCTGGAGTTGGGGACAGCCCAGACACGTTTGCTTGGTCGGTCCCCTGTGGCTGTCCTAACACTGGTGTTGATTCCTTTTGGCTCACAGGTCCCCAAGGAGACCCTGGCCAAAGCTGTGCTGGCAGAGCTGCCCCAGCAAGTTGTGCAGTACTTCAAGCACCAAAACCTGCCACCCATCAACTCGGAGCCCGCGTAGAGCTGTGCCAGGCTGCACCCTCTGCATGTTGCCGAAGCCTGTTGGTCCTGCCGAAAGCATGTTCCACATGCTTTTAAGAGAAGAATACCCTCCCTGAAACACTTTGTACTTCTTAATTTAAGTGCTAAGTTCTTAAGACTCATCCCAGCGAAACGTCTGGATTCATTTTGTACAGTCTTGGCCCGAGGTAACACTAAGCAGCCAGGCCATGCCTTGGTCCTGCTCTGTTGAGTCACTTTTCAGTATTGAATGTACTTTGTATAATTTCAGTGGTACAGGATACAATTTTTATGATCAAAACTTGCTTTTTCCAAGCAATGAAATGCTTAATATATTATTATCATGCAATGAACTGGTCGTTGTATAGTTCATGTATTTGTGTTGTACCTGTACATCTGTCAGGTTCCGTGTTCATTTTTATACTGTGTACATGTTATATTTGTTATACTCAGGTTAATAAAGAAACTTGGACATTTAAAACAAGAGTCTCCTAGATGGGAAGGTCTGGGAGCATCTTATGCTGTCAGCAGTGCTGGGTGTTTGGAGTTACCCTGACAGAGCCTGTCCTGGTCCCTCAGGTGCTCTGCTGGCTGTGCTCCAGGATCAGCCGCACGCTGTCAACGACAGCATCCCAGAGCGAGATTCAGTGAAGGTGGATATCCTGGGGAAGGCAGCATGCCCTTAATGCCTGCCTGAGCTCAGTCTGTGTGCTTGGGAAAACCCCAGTGACCCCACAAGAAACCATCAAAGGGAGTTTCATGGTTCACTGCTGCTTCAACTCTAGAAAATTTTCCAACTCTGAGTTACAAAAGCTCCCTGCTGCCTGGGAGAAGATGGGCTGGGTAATGAAATCCTGCTCTCCAGCAGCTCCTTTGAGCTGCTCATCAGCAATGTGCTAATTGCTGCTTTCTGCTGTTCCTAACTAGATTAAGGTCTTTTTAAGCTGAGTATGCTGATGAATATCCAGCAGGAATCACCAGCCCTACTCCAAACTCAAGCAGACTTGACCTCCCTCCTCCCCGTTAGTGGAAGCTTTTGAGGTGGGAGGTTGCTGTCCCTATTAATTTCCATAAGACGTGTGTGCTACTGGTTGTGCTCTCTGCCACCGACCACCCACCAACCTTGTGGCTGTCACTGCTGTCACAGAGTCACCAGCACACAGATGGCCCTGGGCAGTCCCACAGTGAGTTGGCTCTAAGCATAGTGCTGGGTGAGACCCCATCCTTTGGGGGAGGTGGGACTGCTCCGTGAAACATTTGCCTTGCAAAACCTCCTGGAAGGGAAAATAAACAACCAACACTGCCCTTTTCCAAAGAGAGAAGCAGCCTTTGAAGGGTGGCTTGTTTAAAAATAATGCTGTATCCAGCTCAGCTTCCAGATCGAAGTCTGCGGCTTTGGAAAAATTACTTTTTTTTTTTTAATTTCCATAAGAGAACCTCACACGCAGCTGCAGGAGCTTGTAAGCTCTTCTGCTAGTAGAGTGTTTGTGGGGGTTTGTCGGGTTTTTTAACACCTCGCTGAAGCTTTAACAACTAGCACAGACAACAAGCGGTTTATTGAGCTGTCCCTGGGGAGGGGATGAAGCACACACCATGCAGCCATGGTTTTTTCTTAAAAATAACAAAAAAAAATGTATCTAAATCCACCAGTGAATGAGAGTTGCTGGAGCCAGCCAAAGCCAGCTCTTCGTCTCCAGCTTTGGCAGCCCAGGGCAAGGTTACTGCCACTGCTGCCCTTTTCGGGTCTGATTTATCCTCCATGCCATGCACTCTTCACTTCCCAGCACATCTCCCAGGGCACTGGAGTATTTTAATGTCAGATGGCTTCTCATGTACAAAGGTAAATGGGACCAACAGATGGAGTGAGGAGCTGGGACAGCTCTGCAGTTTGTTTGCACAGGCCAGGACCTGAGAACAGAACTGACTCAAAGGCATTCCCCAAGTGTCCCCTATTCCCTTCTTTTAGGAATTGGGAGAAAGGCAGAGGGCCTGCACATCTGCTTTTCCTGGGTTATGTATCCTCCTGGCCTTGCATGGCTCAGTATAAACACCATCTCACCTGCAGCCCACCACCACCACATCTACCTCAACTGGCTGGCAACTCCCACTATAAATTTCTGTCTAAATCAGGCATTTTGACTGCAGCTGTGCAAGATACCACTCAGGAAAATGGCCCCAGCATGCTTACAGCTGGGCCAGGTTGCTCTAACTCTACAGTCAGGTTATTGATCTAGTTTAATGCCAGGAAAGAACACCAGCAACTCTCATACCAACTCCTCGAGGCTCTTGCCTATGCAACTTCAATAAAAAAACATGGGGTTTTTTTGTGCACCACTTCCATTTCACTCCATAGCTCAGTAAGATGAAAGTCACCAAAAGCAAAGCATTAGGGAGGCTGCACGAGATTTAATTATTTTCCACCTGAAAGTGCCATAATTACAGTAGCTAGAGAAGAGGCAGGGGCAACTCTGGAGCAAACACAGGAGGTGCCAGGCAGCCCAGAAGAGGGGAGGAATTACAGTGTGTCTGTAAGGATCTAACTGTAGAACAGGGCTGTGCAAACAGAAAGGGTATTTGGCTAAAGATAGCTTCATTGTGAGCACAACTCTCCCCATTTCCTTTGGAAAGTCCAACACTCAAGCTAAGGCATGAAGCCACTACAGGCCTTGTTTTCTCTGCTTTTAGCCCAGCTGCTCCCTCACAAGTCCCTCAGTGTCGTGTCCAGGTAAGTGCCCACTGGTACACACTGACCAAGTGCTGTCTCAAGTGTAGTACATAGAGCAGGATCGCACAAAGACACTTCCACCCCTGAGCAGCCAAGCTGAGCTATTCCAACCCTCCACAGTCCCATGAGCACACTGAGATTGAAAGGATGGGCCCTCAGCCCTACTCCTGGGGTTCTCCAGCTTCTGTACAAAGGCGTTTGGCTGAACAGAGGAATTCCACCCACTCTGGATTCATGCCCTTCAGGACACTGCTGCTGAAAAGCTGCATGACTTGTCAAGCCCCAGTGCTGGAGCAACAGCCTTTGAGCAGAAAAGCCAACTGCAGCTCCTGTGAACTAACTCAGACCACATTTTCCATCACCACTTCTGCTTCTGTGGGAAACTGACCTACACCTCTCCTGGGTGGTGGTTTGAGGGAAGGGCTCATTGGGTAGAGCAGAAATTGATTAATGGAATGAGAACAATTATGAATGGCACAAGCAGAGATAAAAAAATGCATTCAGAACGTCTTTAATCATGTAACACTAAAACTTCTTTACAGTGTCATGGCAATCTACACTTCACCATCTGCTCAAATTTGGTTCTGCCCCCATTTTTCAAATACAGAATAAAAATGACATTTTAAAACAGAACACATGGCTGCTTCTACAAGACTTCACTGTTCAAGTGATTATTTTTTGCCTGTTAGTCTTGTATAAACTTCTTAAATCAACATAATTCTTTCCATAAGAATTGTAAAAGATAAAGCTCTCTCCTCCATACCCTCAGACCTTGCTTACATGGTTAGGTGTGCCTTCTGCTTTAGGATGGCAGCTTTTCTTCCAGGCTCAGTATGCACCCCAGAAATGGAAAGTTGGGGGTGGGGGGAAATAATGAGTTACTTTAGGAGTATCTGAGTGTATTAAAGTTGAGAGGTTAGCTAGAAAGATTATATTTGGGGCAGAAGGATGCAACAAGCATCCACCAGGGCTTTGGAAGATATTCTGCACTACATTACACACGGAGGGATTTTGTTATGGACCATCAAAGAAACTGTTGCCACGAAAGACAGAAGAGACAATCTTCCCAGTGGAATTAATAGTGCCTTCGCTGTCCGAGCTGGACTCCGAATCGCTGCTCCCCGAGTAGGCGCCCAGGCCAGGCAGGATCCCAATGCACACGGCTGCTGAGGGACAATGCACTGTGGAGCCTCCCACTGAGCTGCTCCCCAAGGGAACACAGGAGGGTTTTTCTGCAAGAGAGAAACCTCAGTCAAAAACAGAGTGCAGAAAAGGGCTTTCAATCAGTCCAGGAACCGCCACGTGTCACTCACCTGCTTTTCCCACATAAGCGGCGGATGATTTCAGGATTTAATTAAAGCATAAGGCAGCTCTATGCTGTAATAAAGCCATTCTGACAGGAAAGACTTGCTACCTCAGGGGATTTTTTTTCTACTCATCGCTAGTTTAAGCCCAGCTCTATGCTGCCATTACAGATTTTTTATTCTAAAGTTGTCAGTTTGATGCTTGTCAAGTAGCAAACCCACTAAACAAGAATAAATGGCTCTGCTTTGAGTAATTGAGTATTTTTTTTGCAATATAACAGCATAGTTGAGAAAAAGTTTTATTCCATCGTTCTGCTAGTCAACATCTCCCATCTTCCATGGCTAATTAATTATTTCTGCTGTTCTGAAAGTTTTCTGAACAGAAGGAGATTCAGGAAGCGCCTTGGGTTGTCGTTACACAATTGCAGCTCGCCCGATTTGTGTCAGAGTATCTTGACAGCAAGTCAATTGCAGCCCTGACAGCTAAAGCTGAAACACAACTTAATTTTTCCTTTAGTTCCCCACAATTTTCTGAAACAAATTAAGTTCAGGATGGACCGAATCACTTCAGAGCATGAAGCTGAAGTGGATGTATACAAATACATCCAATGCTGCTGTGAAGAGGAAGGGGACGATCTGTTCTCCATGTCTCTTGCCCACAGAACAAGCATTAGGGTTGAAATGCACCTAAGGAGACTTGCATCAGTTATTAGGTTAAAGTCTTCGAGATTAAATCAGTTAAGTGTTAGAATAAACTCTCTAAGGAAGGTGCACAGTCCCCATCTGTGGAGACTTAAGAGCAACTTAGACAAACATCTGTCAGGACTGGTTTAGGCAGGGGACATCCTGATAACCTGCAGAGGTTCCCTGCAGCCCTATTTTCCATGAAGGCTGTCAGCACCCACACTTACCATTTCCACTGCTTTAAAAGAGAACATGCCAACCAAAGCCTGTGCTGTCTTGCCCAGTGAAGGAACAAGAAGGCAAAACCTCTGTGAGATTTAACCCCAAGTCAACTGCTGCTCGGTGACAGACACAGCTTCCCATGTGCAGAAGCTGGGACATACCTTGATTCTTTTCGTCGTGGTCAGTGTCTAGTTTCAACCTCTTCACACTGTTACCACCATCTGAACTGTGGAAAAAATAAGAAAGTGTCTTGTTCCTTATAGGCAACCACTTAATTACTGTGAAGTCATTGTTACATCTTTGCCTCAAATGCTGCAGCAAATGCCAGCAGGGTCCCCTGATGACCATCACCACTTCCAACTGCCAGTAACTGAGGATCCTTGGGGAGCATGTGGGGTCCAAGGAAGCATCAACAGCTACACTACAAGTATCACTTGTTAACCTGGGAAAGAAACATGCCTCATGGAGTCCTAGTCAAACCCCTTGCACAGCAACCCAGAGCTGCCTATTCAGCAGGATGGGCCCCACAGGAGACTGGAAATGACTACCTGAGCTTCAGCCACCCACACGACCACAGCCTTGCACATATGGATGATTAGCACGCTTGTGGTGCCAACATCCATGGCTTTTCCCTTCCAGGGCTTCCTTCCTCTCCTTCAAGCATCTAGAGAGCCTGCTCTAAAACATCTAGAAATCTTGCACGCAGTAAGCCCAGACAGTTTTATAGCAATTCACACAGCTGCAGTGTCTAGAAAGGTCCTTTTTGGGTCCAAAGTGGCACTGGGAGAAAGGAGCATGGCTTGGACTTCTGACTGTTCAGAGCTGCCATAGTTCTCCCCTGTCACTGCTCAGATTTCCCCCCCCGCTCCTGCATGTTCTCAATTCTAAGCCATCCACATAAACAAATGCTTCCCAGATTCAGCTGTGATGAACTGATGAAGCATGAGCATTATTATGCATTAACTCTTTTCTGTCCCTATCAGAACATGCAGTATAGATGAAAGGTTACTCTGTGCAGAGAGCTTTTAATAGTAATACATCCTTTACAGGAAATTACAAAGCTCAGGGAGCAGATGTTGAGCTCACACTACACTTGCTTTGGGCCACTTTGCAATAAAAGATAAGGTGGCAAAAATAGAAGACTGCAAAGCAAGTCTGCAATGGCACTGACATGCCAGTTAAGATGCTCTCTTTAAACAGATGCCATCTGCAGACTTTAGAAGTACCATCAAGCACATGCCAGCTCCTTTTCTACATCCTACTGGGTTAAGTACTAGTAGTTACAAGACGAAAACAACATTATTGGCTGCTTGTTATCAGCTCAGGGTTTTTCTTCTCTGCCTTCTCAAAACCCAAACTATCACCCAACCCCACAGACATTAGGTGGTGGAAGTGCTTACTTCAGTTTTCAGACATGCAATTACCGCTGTACAGGGAGCTAAACATCACCCTACAAGATAAGCTTCTAAAATAATCTTGCATTCTCTGAGACAATTCGAACACACTGAATTTTGAGATGTCAGTAATCATCTTAAGTATTAGATGATTCATCTGTGGGAACTAAGTCTGGTCCCACATGCCTGGTTTCTCCATAACCTCTAGCACACCAGCAGCTGTGTTTGCAGGCCAAGATCAAAGCAGCAAACACATCACAAACCCAGCTGCCACCTCCCTGGGGTGGAAAGGGTGTTGATATATCAGTGCAAATCACTGAGGAACACGGGAAGTTTCTCTGATGTCCTCAGGACCAAAGTGGTACACAAAGCTCCTCTCTTGTAACCTTGTCTCCCCCATGCTGCCCTGAGCAGCGATTAAAACAATCCATTTTAACCCAGGTAAAATTGGCTGATAAATTAGGCAACCTGAATGAAATTGCATTCGTGAGGTGACACTGATATCTACAAACAGAGACGTAAAATAGATTCCCTCGATCCCCAAGCAGAATTGCCCAAGCCTGGCACTCTAAAATGAAGAGTCTACCCACTTGCTTTACACACGCTTATCTATTTGAATTGCTTCATGTTTTTCCCCACAGTTTGTGAGAGCCTATAGAAACAAGACTGGTCTTTTCTTATACCTTCCCCCTTTTTTCTTTAGGGCTAAGGTTTACACCTCACTCTCTGGAGGCAGTTTTGGCCTGTCTCCCTTTCACTGCTAACTGGGTTCCGTTCCTCATGAATTTATAGAGGTGTGAAACTAACCTTCTGTGTTTCACAGCTCCTGCCAACAGCTTTGCCTGAGAAAATTTGTTCTTGTTTTCCACTGACTTCATGGGCAATTTCTTCTCAGTTTCCTTCTTTGGGTCCATACTGACTCCCACTTTAGTGAGAGTGCTGTGAATTAAGGGTTAAGGATCAACTGGGAAGGAACAGGGAGAACAGACATTTCCTCCCTGATATATTTAGCCAGCTCTGCTGACAGCAGCGACCGAAGTTCATTCACATATTCTGTCAAAATAAACTTATTTGTAATGACATTTAGCTGGTACCCTCGGCCAAAAGAGAAGATACTTCACCCTCTGGGGTCGGAGCTCTGTCAGATATCAGGACCAGCTCTCCCTGTAAAGATGTCCAGGCAGCAGCCTGGGAGCTGCTGTTCTGAAGACAGAAAGGTGGAACACAAGACACCCAGCACCCATAAACATCCACCATGCTGCCTTTTCCTAAAGGCCTTAGAAAAGCAAAAAGGTCAGGCTGGACCAAAACGAACAAACCAAACAGGCAATGCAGTACTTCCCCTTCTATGGGGATCAACACATTTGTAATTCAAATTTGCTGCTCCACACTCTAATCCTTACCAGAAAAGCTAAGTAGCAGTATGTGCACTCACTTCCACTCCTCGAACCATCTTTTTGCTGAGCCCAGCAAAAGATCTCAGCCTAGCAAGACAGAACAGTTCCATTTTTTTTGGGTTTGGTCTTTAGCACTCTACCTTTTCAGCTCATCTCTCTGTAAGGGCCACAAGGCTGCTACTGCTGGTCCGAGCACCAATCCCAAGAGGAAGGAGACAGACTGGTTAAGGGGGAATGTGGTCCAAGATTCACCCAAAAAGATTGCAACTGCACAGAAAAGCTGAGTAGATTTAAACAATGTTAGCAAGGTGGAATGCAGCTGAAACCTATAATGAAGCAGAGAAGCTTAAGCAGGTTTTCAGATGGGATAAGAAGGAGCTGGGTCTGTTTGTTATCAGGGCACACTCTGCACACACTGCACACATCTCCTTCTGGCAGCATCTGATAAAAATGCCCAGCTGTATCTGATGAAGGGGATCTGTCAAAGACCCTGGTTGTAGATAAGGTGCCAGAAGAGTCACACAAAATTCTGCAAAAATTTTAATTGCACAGGCAAAGGCAAATTAACCTAGTTTAAAAGCATGTTTATAAAGTCAAATCTAGTATTCTAACAGTTTCTCCTCCGACTACAATTCCACAAACTGGCGTTTCACAGGTTCCCCAGTCACTGCAGACATATATTGGATAGTGAATTTCACACTGATGGCCCATATATTTGAGGCCATAGCTTTTTTTCTCACTGAACATCTACAAATCAAAAACTCTTAAGACTTTGCTTTGAAGTGACACACTCAGTCTCCAATCACTTTACAGTCAGGAACGTTCAGATGCCATTTCTTATTTGATTTTCCTAAGGACAAAGCAGTAACCCAGACTGCTCCTTACTTCAAGCTTTGAAAGTCTTCTCAGCCCAAAGCTCTGTTCGATTTTATCTGTTTTTGAGATGGCACAGGAGTGCCATCCTGTGGCTGTCCAAAGCCATCTGAAAGCTCCCTGTGCCGAACATGGTTTGACGTTGCCACACAATTCTTCCACACACTGCAGTGTTCAACTTCCACATTTAGGTCCATTACCTTGTTATATTCTAAGCCTGGCTAAGGAACTCAAAGCCTTTTCTTTTAAAAGATACCGAATTACAGGCTTTTTAGCTTCCATCCAGGCTGGCATTCTCCTAAAACTCCTCAACTAGAAAGGTCCAGCACATTTTTAGTAGGTATTTTATACATCCTGCTGTCATTAGCAAATGTAATGCTATACCCAGCCAAGAAGCGTTCCCTCTCAGGAAGACAACATTAGAAATAAACCTCTCAATCTTAAATATCAACTGCACTAAACAAGCTGTCCTTCAGTAAAGCCAGCTTCTTGGAGGGGAACTGCTCCTACATTTAGATAGCAGTGAAGACAAGATGATCTGGTTCTCAAATACTTCTTGGAAATGGCCTAAAAAAAATTGGAGATCTTTATCTGGACAGGGTGGGTCTCGATAGGGTAAGGAACAAACAAACCTAGTTGTTCAAGCAGGAGAAAGAAAAATTCCTATTCATCCATGCATATGAATTTCTTATGCTCAAGAGTACATTAAAATATTCCAAGGCATATTTATCCTGAAGATGTATAATTTTGTGATTGTTCAACCTGAAAAATTAAGGAAAAAAAAAATCTCTGCACTTGAATATTGATGCAGTTTTTACCACGAAATTAATGCCTCTGGGTAGCTTAAATTAGATGCTATACCAGGAAAAAGAGCAAATAATGAAATCCATTGTGTTGACATTCCTCTTATTAATTTGGAAGAGCACTTAAACAGTTCCTATAGATGCAGCATGTTTACCTAGTACACAGGGGGTTTTGTCACTGCAGTGATAAAGCATTAGTAACAACCTGCAAAAGAAGCAAAAAACACTTTTGCATTTCAGAACACCACCAAAAATTTCAAACACAAACAAGTAATTTTGCTCTGAGGCTGCCTGAAATGCTATTGTTAAATAAAAAGAATTTAAAAAAGGAAATTAAATGAGCAACACTTTTGATTTTCTCATGAGATGAGGTGACTACAAAACATTCTCCCTTCCTCCACCCCATCAGCAATAAGTTCTACAGTTTAATTTTTACAGCAAGACTTCAGATTCAGAGCCAGGAATATCACTAAGATTGATCCAAGATGGCCTGTACATCTTGATCAGGCCATTCAGGGATCTGTGTGTTTTGTGGCTAATTCAAGACAACTTAAGATTCCTTCGGGGCTGGTATGGTTCACCCCAGATGTACGTGACATAACAAGAGCTGTCAGCTGCTCCCACAGCCCAATCTTACACTGCACAACCCTGGATCAGCCAGCCCCGCGAGCAACCATCATCAAAACTAAATATATCCCATGAATATCCCATTATTAGATCCAGCAAATCAAGAAAATACTCCAAATCCATTAACTAACTGCAGCCTACTTCTGAAGTTAAAAAAATGCATCAGGATTGCTTTCTCATAAACGTATTCCTGAGCTAATTGAGATGCTCTTCACAGGACACACGCTCCAAATGGTAAATCATTGACTAACACAAGGTAAGACCAATCTTTGTAGTCTCAGCACTATTCAATTTTATTTGCTGACTGGTTTTGGTCACCTCCTTGTGTCCACAAACTCTTTCATTAATACTAAAGCTTCCCTGAGAACTTGTGTCTTGTTCACCTATGACTCAAAACCAATGGAGACAAAGAAACCATCGGATTCTGCATAGGTTCAGTAAACCTCAAAAAAGCAACATTTTGCTTAGCACAGAAATTCTCGAATCATTCCAACCTCCCTTGACTGGCACTAATTAGAGAGAAAAAGCATCCTATATGATTTTCTGGCATATCTTCAAGAAAATTAGGCATTTAACAGCAAAACCAAACTGTCCTGCTCTTAGTCTTGCCTACAAGTGTGTATTACCCAAAGGAGCCAAGTCTCCATGGGCTTCTCCCAGAAGAAAGTAGCACATCTGCACAGACGTTATTTAATTTCTCATCCTGCAGGTATCAGCAAGGGAGAATGTATCTAATACTTCAAGAAGAGTAACAGAGAGAGCAACTCAAATGTTATTTCAAACAGGTATGTTAAAATCAGGCAATATATAACGCAATAAAAAGTGGTATTGTATACAAATACAAAAATTATTATTTAATTTTCCCTAAGAAGACAAAAGGAAAAGATTAGAAATAAGAGGCTGGTTTTTCTTTGTGTTCTCATTCTCTTTTTAGTGATGGTATTTCATGACCCCAATAACAGAAAAAAATCAAACCACAACCAAAGCCCAAAACAATGGAGAGGAGAGAAGGAAAGAAAAGTACCAAAGAAATGGGAGTTGAGGGGGGAATATCAAACACTGCAGTGGTCTATCAAAGCTACAATGAAACCATTAAACTTTGAAAGTGTATCATTATACACGTTCTGTAAAGCAGTTTGATAAAAAGAATGTCAACTGACAGAACAAACCACAGCCCACTCTTCCCCTCCTCTAGGTAACCACCAGCCATTTTAATGCAAAGGATATTCTGTACTCATTTAGTTCTTTCAGCTCTTCTTCCCTTCGTTGCTTTTCTAGTAGCTCTTGCTGCCGAGAAACCTCGTCAAGGAAATGCGTCTCATCTTCATCTAAGCCTCTTACCATATTTTCTGAATAAGGAAAAAAAGAAATTTGTTCTTTTGGTTTCAGACACCAAGTCTAAGTCTGTCTCCTCAGAATGTTCTTAAACCAACCAATAACTAAAAAAACCACATTACTTCTTCCCTCAGAAATCTTGCCTCAAAAGAGGAAGTACATTTTCTTAGAGCAAACAATTCGCAGCTAATTAGTTTTAACACCTGTTCAAAAAAAAAAAAACTAGAAGCAAGACAACTTCTAATTTCCAAATAAAAACAAATTCTTTCTAAACATGCTACTCTACTTTAAGGAAAGTACATGCAGCAGGAAGGTCTTTTATTTCCCGTTCTGCAAATATTCAGCGTCTCTTGAGCAAATGATTTAATTAGAATGCCAGTAAACAGTACGTTTTAGAAAGACCAAATCTTGCTGTTCGTAGTCACCATTAGAAACCTTAGCCCAAACACCACCTTAGTCTTCATTAAAGTTTAATTCCATCTGAGGATTTTTAGGCCTTTACATGAAGTCACCATATTTTTAACCTCCACCCACATAGGCAAGCCCCAGTCACTTTAAGGGCAAACTAGGAAATCCATTTACACTGATAACTGGCAAGCTTGTGTCTTTGACAGAAAAGCTCTGGAAATCAATTATTATTTGAGGTTACTTTATAAAAGCCAATCCCTGTGCGCCTTCCAACTCACGCAGAGCTCATTCATAAATCTTTAAACAGTAACTTGTAGCACTCACTACTACTGCTGAGGGCCCCTTCACAGAGCAAAAGTAGTGAAACTTGGGACATTTTTTGAAGCAAGTGACATGAATTAATTTAATTTTCCGCCTGCCTCATCTGCAAACTAAGAGGAGCAGCCACTGAGGTCCCTTGAGCTGAGGTTTTATTGAGGTTCCCTCCCAGGCACTCTGCAGTAGGTTTTGTTCTCCAGGTTAGCTGGTATCTGATATTCTGCCTTAAAAGCAGAAGTGGGTTTACTTCTCAGGGCTGCTTCTCATTCCAGTATTTGGTTTACCAAAGCAAAGGTGTTGCAGATCTAATATAACTGGGCAAGAAAAACTATTAATTTAGACAGTTATTAGAAACTCTTCCCATTCAGGCTGACAGCAGTCAGGTTTTGGGTGGTTCCTTGGACAAGAATTGCTTAGTCATGTCACCAAAAATGACTGGGATCAAAAGTTTACTGAAGTTAACTGTAAACTCTCCAGCTGGAAAGAATCCTGTAGGCCCCACTGGAGACTTTACTGAATTAATGCTGCTACCTGTACTTTCCACTTTTCAAAGGGCTTTTCTATAAAACCAGAAATTCAAACATCAAGAGAAATTAGGTTCCCATTTCATCAGAAGAGTCAAACATCTACTTTTGAAGAATCAAAACAATGTAAATTTACTTCTTCCAAATCATAATCTTAACTCTCAAATCACTTTCAGTCAAATAATTATGGCTTGGAAATGTAATAGCTGCTCCAACAGGATTTCTTTAATTGATTCAAGCAGATGTGTTAAAGCATGAGTTCAAGAGTCACAAAATAACAATACACTTCCACTTTTCCATTAATTGCTATCAAGTTTAGTTGGTTTTCGTTAGATTTTATTTTATACGCAATATAAGCCTGGTATTTGACACTTTACAGGAAAGCAGCTTTGTAACTGCAAACACCTTTTGAGTTTTGCACTTGTGCAGTGCTGCCTCAGTAACCAGAACGTGTTCCTTTAAAAATCCAGGATTTTGATAATACTCTCCTGAAGCCTTAGTTTCCCTCTCAGAGAGGGAGACAAGACACATAGATATGTCCTTTGGTCAGAAGTTGTGCATACAACATGTGCAGTTTGCTGCTGGTGCTTACTGAATTTAAATTGCTCCTCAAACTCCTGCTGCTTCTTTTCTCTCTGTTCCTGGAGCCTTTCATACAACGACCGTGGGTCATATGCCTCCTCTGGGCATTCTGAAAGGAACAAATCAGGGAGGGAGACCATATGTTAGAAACACTAAACCGCCAACGGTTCTCAGTTTCTTCATGTAAAAGCCTTCTGGAATTACAGAATACAAGCCATTCCTTTTTATTTCTATTTTCCACAAAAGTGAAACATTCTCAGATCTTCTTCCTGTAATTATTAAAATTTATCCCATACCTTTTGGATCCTCAGGTTTTCGGACCTTTTCCCATTCCTCTTGCCTTCTCTTTCGTCGCTCCTCTAGCTCTGCTTCAGATACAAACCTCTTGTTAATCACAAGGTCAGCAGTACCATCTCCCCCATCCATTGTGGAATAGTGTCTCCTAAAAACACAATATGAAAGATATCAGGAGTCTGATTATGCTTTCCAGTGAGTGAAACATTACTAAATATCCTGAAAAACAGACCTGCTGCCCTTACAATAACTTCAGTTCTCTAAAGAACACTCCATAGTAAGCACTGACTGAGACACCAACTCATTGCATAACTGCTAAGACTAATAAGCATCATCTATTACTCCTTCTTTACTCTTTTTTCATAATTACGTTTTTCCTGCTAGTTGTCTGCCTCTGTTTTTCTGAAAGTCATATTTTAATGGATTTACTTAGCTAAATAAATGTTAAAAAGAAATAAAATTAAACACCCTCATCTACACTCCCATTCTTTTATTTCTGTTCTTCCACGTCTCTGTTCGGGAGAGAGATAAAGTGGTAAAACAAATCCCAAGTTCTTTTTGCCCAACCTATAAAAACTTGAGAAAGCTTGCGTGTTTTCAGTTGTTGAATGCATGTATTTATAAGTGATTAACAGTGAGATTTCAGAAATTAGCAACTGTTCTGGTTTTGGCTGGGACAGAGTTAAACTTTTTAGTAGCTGGTACAGCGCTGTGGTTTAGATATAGTGCGACAGTAACGTTGATAACACTTGCAGTTTTAGCTGCTGCTCAGTAATGCTTGAAGTCAAGGGCTCCTCAGTGTCTCATGGTCTGACAAGTGAGGAGTTACACATGAAGCCAGGAGGGAGCATGGCCAGGACAGCTGTCCCGAACTGGCCAAAGGGATATTCCATAGAACCGTGCCCAGTATGTAAACTGGGGGGAGCTGGCTGGGATTTGCTGATCACTCTTTGAGGACAGGCTGGGTACTAGGTGGTGAGCAACTATATTGAGAATCACTTGTTTGTCTTGGGTTTACTCTTCTCTCTCCTCTTCATTACTGTTATTATTGTTAGTTTATAATCAGTACTATTAGTGTTAATACTGTATTTATTTTGTTTCAATTATTAAACTGCTCTGATCTTAACCCCTGACATTTATTTCTCCCTGTTCTCCTCCCTGATGAGGCGGGGCAGGGAGGGAGCAACTCTGAGGTGCTCAATAGCAACTCATCTCTCCAGCCTCAAAAACCTCCTGCAGCTCCCTGCAGCCCCAGGGAGAGCTGAGCTGAGACAGACTGTGCTGGGGGCTCTCTGTCGGGGTTACCTGGAGTTCAACAGGTGAGTGAGAGAGGGAATTCCCCATGGCTAAAACAGAGCCGGGGTTAGAAAATGAGCAGCACTTCCCCTGGAGAGAGCACAGCCCCTTCTCACACAGTGCAGCCACCCTCTGCTTCAAGATTTCAATACCAGGTGCAGGATGAAGACGCTCCAAATAGTCAACTTTACAAGGTAACTCGTGGTCTTGACACCTGTAAACCCAGGATGAAACAAACTGCTTCTCTAAGTCCTAGGTGTCTCCTTTCAGAATTATTCTGCTGGCTCCACACTACGCAATGAAGCCCTAATGTCTGTTTTTGTTTCAAGCCTGTACATCAAAACTGTACACAGAAGTACAACACAACAAACAGAGCTGTTCATTTAATGACATGCTAACGTAACTTTTTTCTATTTTCTTATCTCCCTGATATAACTGCAGCAAGTGAAGGACTCCAGATGACTGCTCACAGTTCTGCCAAGTACTATTCATTTGGGATCTCACCCTGTCTGCATTTCAGCACAGAAGAGATCCCAGAACAGTTACTCTTCCAAGGAGGAAGGGATGCAGTAACCCAAATACGGAAAGAAACCTGTTTATCATCCTTCCTTCATACCACAAGGAACCACTCCTGCAGGAAGTCTGGAAATCCTTACAAAATCTGATACTTTTATGGGGTATCGTTTCTAACGAAAAAGAAGAAAATGAGGTCTCAGGACAAATCCAGGTTAGAGCACTGGACAAATTCTTGTTACAGCAGGATGCATTCTTAAGGTGGGTGTTATCAAAAGAAGTTAAGACAAAAGGATTCTCTTAATAGCTGGGGACAGGAAGGACAGATCAAGGGCTGGTGATTTCTCTTTTTTTAACTTTTCTTTCTTTCTTTTTTAATATCTAAAAAAAAAATCCACCCTAAGACAAGTCCACTTTCCAGACAGCATGGAACACTTGCTCTTTGAGTGTCATTTCTGAAAGTGGTTCAAGCTGGAAACCTACGGAGAAGATAAAAATTGAATCTCACTGCTGAATACAGGTCCTGATCACAAGGGAGCTGTCCTATCCAAGTACTGCATAAACAACATAATTTGTTTCTCCACTTGTGCCATCTCCACCCATATATTTAGAGAGGAAACAAAAGGTTCCAATACAGTAGTGAGAGACAGTCATAAAAACAAACTGAGAGAGAGGGATTCTACAAGACCACAGTATCCTCTGGGGACTAAAGCCTTCAGCAGCAAACCACCTGGATCTGTCAGTTCACTTGGACAATATATTTTAAGATATGCGAAGTGGATTAGGGTTTAATTATGGCCTGACATGCAGCAATGGTGTCTTCAATACTGTCCTGGAAACGGGTGTCTGATACTGACAACCCCATCTTGGGGCACAGGGACGTGGGAGGGAAAAAACCCATCAAGCAGCATCATATTAAAGTTCACTTACACTTATGAAGTTGGCTAACTTGCTATATTCTTTGCCCTCTCCCATCTGAAGCAAACACACACAAACCAGACTCAACAAAAAACACGTACTTGGCAACTTTTCCCTGTTTATCTGTGTTTTCGTCTGGTGACTGTATTCTAGGGCTCTGCTGTCACTGCAAGTGACAGAAGTCTGTCACAGCTGCAAACTGCAGGGTTTTATACTACCAGATGGTAACACCCCCAGGATCAAAAAACCTCCTAAACTTTACAGCCCTTGCCACCACCTAGGCTCGAACAGGCGTAGAGCAGCGACGGTGTCTTGGGTACCCGTGTGCAGCTTCCAATACATTCAGCCCCCATTAAATAACAAAGATTACTTTACCTACTCATTTCATCAACCCACCACTGAACCAACTCGGGCAGCGCTCCCCGCATCCCGCAGCACATCAAATAACGCTCTGCGTGCCGAGCCTGGAGCCGCCCCGGAGACGGAGGGGATTAATCGCTCCCCATCAGCCTGAACCCGCCCCCGGGCCCCGCTTCCTGCGGTGCCCGCGGAGCTCGATGCGGGGAACCCTCCTGGGCGTGCCGGGCTCGGGCTGCTCCGAGCCCTCACCGCGACCTCTTCTCGCCACCTTCCCTCCAGCCCCTCGTCCCGGGAGCGGCCCCCGGCCCGCCGCGCTCGCAGGGCCCAGGCCCGGCCCCCTTCATCCCTGCACCCAAAGGGCCCCGCGGCCCGGCCACGGCCACGGCCACGGCCACGGCCGCTTTCCCCGCCCCCGGGCGCTTTCCCCGGCCCCGCCGCCCCGGGCCCGCC
>VZTI01004617.1:4158405-4194444 GCA_013397865.1 Struthidea cinerea
CGGAGCTGAGGTGAGGCAGGGCGGGCGCGGCCCGGCGGGCGTGTGCCGCGGGGTTTGGGTGGAGCGGGGCGCGCATTGGGCTCAGGGGAAGGGACAGCGCCGTGCTGGGCGCTGGTGGCCCCGCTTGTGGCCCCGGTGTCGGCCGTGCGTTAGTGAGTGAAGGCACCGTGCTTACCCCAGCCCGCTCTCCGCTTCCCTGGGGGCCGCAGGGGCAGGTCCACGTTGGGGCGGGGGCCGGGCCAGCGCAGCCCCCCCGGCTCCGGGCAGCGGCCCAGGGTCCCGTCGGCTCTGGTGGCTGGTGCAGGTGCCCCCCAGGGATTGTAGGTACCCCCCCGCTGCCTCGCCCGGGCCCCCGGGGCCTCCCCTCCCGGGGAGGGCAGCCAGCGCGAAGAGGCGGGTGGCCAAGGTGCAGCCCCCGGGCTCGCTGAGCTCTCCCGGAGGCCCCGGAGCTGGGCAGAGCTGGGCTCGCGTGTGGAGTTGGGAGGTCGCTAAAGAAAGCGGCAAAAGGTGAATGAAAGGGGGGTTTGGCGAGCTGGGGCGCCCCGAGTCCGGCGCTGCTCAGGGCCGGGAGGGGTTGGAACTTCCTAACGGCGCCTCCCGGGTGCGGGGAGAGCTCCCGGGTGCTCGTATGACTTGCAAAACAAGGGCTTGGCTACAGCGGCTTTGGTTTGCGAGGGGCAAAATGACATCGAATCGCGGAATGACAGACTCGACGTGCTGCCCTGGCAGCGCCTGGCAGCTCGGAAACACGACAGTGTTGTTGAGCCCTTGAATATTGTTACATGAATGTGAGGAGTCAGAATCCTGAAAACTGTTTATCGCTCTCAGTGTAAAAGTATTTCTGCAGAGCGAGTTTTCTGTCTTTACGGAGGAGATGTGAAGGTGTGGAGCGGGCAACTGAATGCACTCATTTACCTGTATCTTTGGTTTTGCATTCTTGAGCGATAGATTAGGCAGCGGCACCTTTGCTACGGGTTGCGGTAACACCTCGGCTCTGCTCTGTTCTCCCACTTCAGTGCTTATGAAGCAGGATTTTTTCACTGCTTGTGTTATGCCCTTATCGAGCATGAGTTTCTCTTTTAAGCCCTTTGATTCTGTCCTGCTGATCGCTGTTTCTATCTCACATGCCTCCATTGACCCCCTCTTTTTAGGAACTGGTGGTTTTTTTGTATATAGGTGCAGTGTCCCTTCTGGATACAATCTTAATGTAGGTCCCAAGAATGACTGTAGCCACCTTACTTTTCATTTTCTGTTTCGTTATTGCAAAGTCTCATGCCTGAGACCAGAGTTCATTTTGGTGCTCAGCTGGTGTTATCAGTTTTTCTCACACAGTGAGACTTTGGTCCATGCAGAAACACAGACATAAGAGCTGCCTTTTCTCTCCTAAATTTATTCAGCCTGCTCTGTTTTCTGAATGCTGGTGTGTTTGGTGGGGTTTTTTTTTTTTTCATTTTATGTCTGCGTCAGTGTTTGTTTTCTTCAATATAAGAGTTTTTTTTTCTACTTAGCACTAGCTTTGCCTCAGGATTTTAGTTTTTCTGTCCTTTGTCTTGCATTGAATGCATGTATTTGTTCTGGTGTTGTTTTCTCATGCTGGTCCTCAGCTCAGTTCTGCTTTTCTACTAATTTTCTCTACATCCATCACTGCTGTGAGGTTATTGTCTTGCGGAAGCCTACATCCACTTGTGTACTGTGACTTTCCCTTGTTTACTTCCTGGTATTAAAATTTTTGCTATTTTCTTGCTAAACTATATAGATTTTTAAACAGTGAATGTTCTCACCACCTATGAGCCATCTGAAATACTCCCTTGCATCTTGTCTCCTCTTGGATTCCTGTGTTTGACTGTGGATTTCCGGAGGACTGTGCATTCTCAAAACTTGTCATATTATTTTAAGAGTCTGTGATGCTGTTAAATGTGTTTTTGTTCTGCATTTATCCAAATGCACAGAATTGATCTGTTCTTTGATCTAAATCTGGCCCATTCTTCTGTAAGCACTTTTGCCTGTGTCTTTGTTCTCTGCCGAAGTCCACTCAGCAAAAGAGGCCCTTTCTCCTCCTGGCACCCATTCCTCTGTCCCTCCTTTTAGGACATTGCTATTATTGCTTTGTGCCCCAATCTCTGCTGTTTGTTCCTATTTATAGGTCTGCTTGAACAGATTGTGAATTTCCCGTGGTGTGTTCTTTTTCAGATGAGTGAAGCACAACTGTAGTTGCGTGACCACTTCTTGTCTCTCCCCTTTCCATCCAGACGTTCTCTTGAGGTTCCTGCTAACTGAAAGTTTTCAGCTTCCCCTGTCCATCACTTGAGTAGGAAGCTCCTCCAGGGTATTTTAGTGCTGTGTTTTGCATTCTGCAAAACTCTTGTCGTAACTCTTGCTGATGCTGATTGTTTATTAGCTTAGCCTTGGTTGTTTACCCACTCTTACATTGCTGATAGACCTAATCCAGCTTGTCACACACCTCCCTTATCAGCTGTGATACCAGTGTGTGCTTGAGTGAAGGTGGGCTTATTGGTTTCCCTGAGGTCTTTAACTTTCCTTTTTATTTACTTTCAGCCTCCTATATGTGGAGTTTGACTGCAACGCTTCATGGTAGCTGCTGTGGTATCCTACTCTGTGGCCTCATAATTTGGTGATCACTCAGTGGCTCCCTTGTACTCTCACTGATACATTATTTTGTGCTTTTCTTAATGTTCTTTTTTCTCCCTCTTGAGGGACATGATGGTTTTCTGCACAACCCTGCAGTGATCTCCCTTGGTACATTATCAATGTTTTCACATAGGTCTTGGCTCGCAGTGCATTTCATTTGCTGTGAGCCTAATGGATAGGATTGAAATAGATCACTTACAATGTTTGGGTTCCCTCCTGTAAAGTAAGACATCTCTCATATTCTGCCCATCAGGTGGAATCAGAGTCAATTTTCCTCAAGCTTTTTTCTTGTTTGTTAAAATTAAGGAATAACAGAGATTTAGTAGTGTAAGCAGTAAGTTAGTGATAAAGGCAGTGATTTGTCATGAAACACTTACTGGCCTGTAACTCTTTAGGTCTCTTCATTCAAATTTCCTTTCATATCATTATCTCCCCTACCTGGCAATGTGCTGTGTTTGGAAATGTTCTCTGTTGGTCATGTAGTTATGTGGTGATGTCCTCACAAAGTGGAGCAAGGCTCATCACGTGCACTGTTTCCCTCTCAACACAGAGGCAGCAACTTAAAATGCTGTCAGCTTGTAGTAAATTGAAGGCCAGCTAATGTCACGATATTTGTCCTGTTCTGCTCTGTTATCAATATGTTGTGTTCAGCATTTCAAACTGTTTTGGTGGAGTTTTTTTCCACTATTAAACTTACGATTACTCAGTAGACTTTGAACTTATTCGTTCATTTTAAAGCAGTGCAGGCAGTGGTGCCGTGCTGGGATTCCTCGTCTTTCAAGTATCTCACATGCTTTGTATTTCCTTGTGTCCTCACAGTATATTTTATTTTCCTGGTCTGTGTGTGGTAACTGTAAAGTTGGCATTGCAGGGCAGTGGCGGTGCCAGCATGATCTTTATTTCCTTTTCTATTCTTCATTATGTTGCTGAGGTCTAATAAAAGTCAAATGTTCACACGTGACTCATGAGGTTGCGTGACTGACCAATGCATCACGATCTCTCTTCAGCAGTGCTTGTAATTACCTGCCCTTGATCTACCATTACTGTGACCAGACTTGTGCTTTGGAAGCACAGCTCTGCCACGGGAACTTTGTGTAGTTGGTGGGCTTTGCCCATGCAGTCGGGAGACCTGGCAGTCCAAAGTCTGGGATGAGGTGCTGCTCCTTGGTTTTTAGCACATTTGTTAGATGGAATTCAGTGAGTTGCCACAATCAGTAACAAGAAATCCATCTTTTTCCTTGTAAATCTCTCCCCTTGGGGAAGGAGTGGTTTCTGAGTAGATGAAACAGAACTGTAATTAATTTTCTCCCTTTCTAAGGCTTTTTTTTTTGTAGAAAATGCTTCCCTTTTGCTCTAAGTATCTGAATATCTTGGTGTTTTGTTAGATGTGAAGGACAAGAGTTGAGGACGTTTTGATCTGAAGTGTTGGCATGGGTTTTTGGATTGCTGGCTTCAGTGCATGTGCACAAACGGATACAATTACAGCTTGAATCATAGGTTAGAGGGCAGCTGGTGAACTAGGAGCCAGGAGGCTGCACTGTTCATGTGTATCTTATACCTTCCTGTAGACAGTCGGATATGCTAGAAAGTCATACTGAAAAAAGGAAATCCAGCAACCTGCTGATGCTTTTTTTTTTTTCTTTTTTTTCTAAAAGCAAAGCTGTCTGGCATGGAGCAGACTTAGAATTGTTCTCCCTGCTTTTAAAAGCATTCAGCTAATGGTGAATGAAGAATGGTGTGTGTTTGCACTCAAACTCTGGTTAACGTATGAGTCCTGAAATAAGAGATTTAAAAAAAAATAACAATAGGTGAGTTATTCTCTCTTTAGAGCATTACCCCTTTGTAACATTTAGTGAAGTGGTGTTTAAACGTAATTATCAAAACAATTTAATCTTAATTCTCCTGAAATTCCTCAGAAAGTTATTTAGTAGAAGCCCCAGGTGGCTGAGACTTTGCATTCCTGGTACTATTACAGGATTTTGAAAGCCTCTTAAATAGTTTTTGAACTTTCTGCCTTTTTTGACTAAACTAGGTGCACAGTCTTGGTTAAACCATATTTTGACTGCCTCATGAGACACGTACATGCTCATCTTCCTCCCACTTCCTAACCCACCTGCACTTCTCCGAGCCGTCTCTTGGGCAGTCGGCCCCCTTCCCCTTCTTTGCCACGGCACATTGACCACCTTCCTCTGGGTTTCTTCCTACTGACAGAGGCCCTAAAACACTGTAAGAAAATACTGTGCACGGCTCAGTGATCGGAGCAGGACACCTGTGAGACCTGGCAGAAGCACTTGTTACACGTGGCTGGCTAATCCACACCGGGATCTCTCGTGCAGTGTGCTTCGCTGGCAGACTTGTGGCGGGGCAGAAAGGAAAGGTCCTGAAGGCAGAATCTGAAGAGACAAATGGGGAGAAATGAAGCTGAGTTCTTGTGTGGGTGGGTTTTAATTAAGTGAGGTAAGGGGGTTCCAGTGACCTGTCCAGGGCTGTGCATCAGGTATTCTTCAGCCCTGGGAGCCCCAGCTAGTTCAGGAATCGCGCTTTCCATGAGTGCTTCCGAGGCAGGTTTGCTAACCTAGTGACCTACATGTTGTATTGGACTCAGATGACAGTCTCTTGAGCAGCTGCCACTGTATCCACTAACAGGAGGAAAGAGAGTTAGTAGGACATTTCCTGCTCTGCCAGTGCAGTCCTGAGCTTTGTCTAGAGAAGAGCAGCCAGCTTTCCATAGCTGGCAGAGAAGGCCACAAAGGTGGCTCTCAACTCTGGCCACTGGAAGATCAGGCCATCCTCTGATGCTACTTCAATTATCAAGAAATGGAACTTTCTTCAGCCTGTTTCTAGACATCATCTGCTCTGTGCCCTGCTTGCTGAGGCGGTTGTCAGACGGCTGACAATGCAAGCTTCCAACCGAGGCATCACTGAGTTTTTCAGCAGTGTTATCAAAATTTTACACTGAAAACAGTTTTTGGACATGTGAATTTTACGTGTTCATAACAGCTTAGTCATGCCGTGTAGCTGGGCTTAGTTCTGTGGTCTACAGCTGGAGACTGTTCTGCCTTCTGCAGAGTAGTTCTGCACCCAATGTTCCTCAGAAAACAAGCCCAGCTCTGAGTTAGAAAAAACAAAAGCACTAAGATTAGTTTAGACAAGAAACAGCCAACCTGTGGGTTGCCACTGTTCTGGCTCAGTTACATGAAGCTGACAAGAATCTGCCCCTGCTTCCACCACTCCCTCCTTGTAGCATCTTCCTGGTGCCCACAGTGTGATGGCTTGGATGCCTGTGTTAACCCTAATTCTAGTTCCCAATGTGACTGAGCTGCTCAGTCTCTTGACTTGCCCCTCAGAATGTTTTTGTGGTTTATATTTTGCTCATGTACAAGGTGCTTTAAGTATTGCAGTTTACAAGGAGTTGATCTTCACATGACTGAAGAGATATCTTTCATTGGTTTCTGGATACTGACATAGATAAAGCCTTATCCTTTCTGAAATGGACCATTGTAAATTTTACTAGAAAAAAGCCTTTCTTTTCCTTTTTATTTTTCCTTTTTTTTTTTGATGTGGTTTCCTTGCCATCTACACTTCTGTTTGCTATCCAAAGAGTCACTTTCCTCCCAACATTGTCTGTTCTGGAATTTCTTGTGGATTTTTTGGGAGACGTTTTGGGGTTTTTTTGGTGGGGTTTTCTTATTTAATTTTGAATCCTGATATCGTGAATGCCTTTGTCAGAATTGTAGTGTTGATAACGCCTTTAACTTTCTGGGCAGTAAGGAAGATTAACTTGAATTAATTGAAAGAGTTATTTATAAGCCTCCAAATGAATGTCTGTGCCAAAACTTAATAGGGTATAGCTAATCGATTTTATTTCATGTGCTTGTATCCCTGCAGTTTATAGGATTAGTGTTCCTTGCCATCTACAGGGCGTTATCTTTATCTTCCTGCCACTTCTGAAGCAGTGCATTATACTCTGCTCCTTGGGCAACTGCTGAGCTCGTTCAGCTCTGCCAGGCCACGTCACCCTGCTGGAGGCACCTCTTGTTCAACTTCACTGGGCTGTCAGATACCACTATCTCTTTGAAAGATCATTATCTCAGAAGTGCTTTCATCTGCCTCAAAGCATAACTGAAGCTCTGTCTCTGATAAGAAATTTAATGATCCATCTGTGGCTTGGGGAGCTGAGAAGCAGGAAGCATGATCGATACCAGTTGATTTAGATGTGAAGCAAAGTTGAGGTTTTCTGGAGGCTGTAGTACAAAGGACAGTTCCACCTAAATGACTGTGAGATGACAAATGATGACCTCTGAGATGGGGAAGCTCAGAAGGTGGTAAATGCTTCAGTTTCCCTTTCAGAAAAAAAGCTGAACAGTCTAATGCCTGACATGTCCTGAGCACTAGTGTCTCTGTATCCAGAAGTAAGGGAAAAACTGTGCAGGGAGGAATCCCTACCAGGCCTGCTCTGGAGACACTCATTTAAGTGAGAAAATGAAGTTCACTTTAAATCCATGTTGCAATTTTAGTGTTCCTGTACCAGCTTTAAAAGGGGTTTAAAGGAAGTGAAAAGACAAAGTAGTGCAATGAGCAAGTGACTATAAAATCTGACTTTCACAGTGAGTCTACAGAAAAAGAAACTCTGGTGGTAGTTACTGTCTGCTTCTTTCTGCTTCTACTGTTACCACATCAAGTCAAACAAGAGATTAGATCCTCCAGCTCCTGTGTGTTTGTGACAAGTATGAATTACCTGGGGAAGACATCAGGGTTAAAGCCTGATTGTTTGCGTAAATCTTGTACAACCCTGGGGGTTTTCACTGATGAGCACTTGTGCAGGAGCTGGAAGGCTTTGAGACACGATGAGTCTCACTTTCTGTGAAACTGGCACACCAAGGTCAGTCTGCTTTCGGTTTAGGGTGTTCTTGCTACAGCAAGAAAGCAACCAGCTGTGGCAATGGCTTTGTGAAATGCTGCATGCCAGTAAAGGCTGCTTCCCATCGAGTTTTGACACCAGTCTTAACCCTCCAAGGTATTTTTAAAGAAAATAGAATTGAATTAGGGGTTTGCTTCAAATTACACAATATGGTGGTTGGTTACCACATGCCAAAGAACCAGCAGGGTATTTACTGGCTCCTCCTGAAGCCTGCGGTCCCCTGACTGCGTGCACTGCGTGGTACCACGCTGGACACCCAGCAGCTCCTTCTCTTTAGTTGCACAAGTCTTACAGGTGAGAGGTTGACCTTGCATGTCAATGGGATCTCCTGAGAAAGTCTCCATTTCACATTCTAGTTGTATGTAATTTACTGGAAATTGTTGCTTTTCACTACTATCCCCATCATTTCAAAGCTGAAAATTCTCTTTGTTATAAAAGCTTGTTTTGCAAACAGCCTTCTTCTTTCTCTTATTCCTGTGTCAAAGTTGATTATCTTGCAGCGATTCATAGCTGTGTTTCCTTCTAGTTTGAACTTCCATCTGACTGGCATCACAAGTATTTCCATCCCTTCCTTTTTAGGAGCATTATTTCTTTGGGAAAGAAATGCTGAGGAAATATTTCTAATTATTTTATCTCCTTAATAGGAAACTGCTGGCCAAAACTCTCACAGTTTTGCTTTTGGAAAGCTGTCTACTTTACTGTATGGTTTGTTGACTGACTTCCTGTGTTACTCTGCTCAAGAGGAGAAATCACTGGTCTTACTCTTGTAGTGGTGGCAAAAACTGGAAGAGTGGTTTTGGTAGCTGAAACCCTCCTCATTTGTGTGCACGAGGGCTTTTTTGTTTGTTTGGCAGTGCACTCCATTTCATGGAAAGAAGAGGCATTTTCCATCATGAGGCAGTGTTATGGTTCACTGTAACCAAATATTTGAGGGGATGAATCACCGACTCTTGGGCTGCACATTGCAGAGAAATGATCCCAGTGCCACTTGGAGCCAACTCCTCCGCTGGCGTGCTCAGTCAGATGAGCCAGAGGAGGCCTCTCTGGGGCAGGCTGGGCATCTGCACTCCCACAGCATCCCTTCCAATGGGTGATGATTTCATCTTTCCCACTTGCACCTCCAGCCATGGCAGGTTGGTCACCCTGTGGAGCTCGTAACTCCTTTGTGCATCCATGCACGTGCTTGAGCCTGCCAGGAGAGCAGTGCTTTCTGTGGTGGGCATGGTCCCAGTTGCCCAACCAGTGGAGGTGTGTGGGGGCACCTGAGGCTGCAGCTGGCAGCTGCTTTTCTCCCATGCAGGGAAGGTGTCCTGCTCCAGCAGCATCTGATCCTGGGGCTTTGTTGAGGGCAAGATGTGCTGGGGCAGCTGTTCAGTGGTGTCCCACAGGGGCTCTCTGGTGCAGAGGAGGGGTCAGGCATTGGCATTTTGTGCTGTTTGGTGAGAGGTATCAGTAGCAGCTACTGATAGAATAAAAACTTGTATTTTTATTATTTTCCTTTGCACTTCAGAACCTTTCTTCCTGCATTCGAGCTCTACCCAGACAAGCTGGTTTGTGAGCAGATCTGTAGCAATCTCTCCTACCTTGTGTCCCTAATTATTTAGCCTTTCAGTTTGTTTGAGGCTTGACAATGAGCTCCTTGTATGTGATGGTGAGCAAGGGCCACGTGAATGCTGTCAAACCCAGCCCTTTACTAAATAAGGGGAGTTTATCCTGTCATTTCTCTCTTCCTGTTATCTAATCAACTTTTATAGTGTACTTTTATTTTCTGCTGTGTCTACTTGAGGGTGATCTGGAGCAGATACTATTGCTTCTCTTCTTCCTCCTGTAGGGAGTAATTTGAGGTGGGGAGTTGGTCACTGCTCTGCACTTGGCGCTGTGGTGTCTGGAATACCGAGGCTGTAAAAACAGGTTGGGTTTTCTGTATCCGTGTCTAGTCCTAAAGCTTGTAGATGACAAACTGGGTTTTGAAGCCTTGAGAGAATTCCCTCTGTAAAGGCTGGAGGTAGCTGAAAATAACAGCACAGCTTGATGTCATGGCAGGTGTAGGGAGGAGGTGGAGTACATCTACCTTCGATGCAGTTTCCAAGTGAATTCTCTTTCTTTTCCTTCTGTCCTCAGGGACTCCTCAGCGTAGTTCCTAGAAGTGGCAGCAGAGTCAGTAATGACTCACTGCCCGCCATAAAGGCTTACAGAGCACTGCCTTTTCCAGATACGACTTTGTGCCCTGGAGGAGAACAATCCACTTCTGCTACAGCACTTTGTGAGCACCCCCAGCCATTCCTGAACCAAGCAAACTTACAGGTGAGTTGATCATAATTACTTGTTTTTAATCACGCTTTAAGTTGACAGCCAGAAAAACTTAGGTTTCAATAATCAGCTTTAATCTTGACATATGTCTATTTTTGTTTCTTTAGGTAGGTTCTTACTCATTGCTAATCTCTAAAATACAGCTTTTTCATTCTTGTTTTGATGACAAGATAGATTCACTGTGTTAACATTTCCATGAGTTACAGAACAACTTTATTCAGATTCTGAATCTGTAAGTTTTACATTTTAGTGTTAGCTTGCTAAAATGCCCTTAAATGACCCAGATTCATAAATATATACATATTCCCTAGGAAGACATGTCTTGCATTTAACATATTTAGTTCTTCTTAAAATCAAGAATGTCATTTGAACCAGTTGTGAACTTAGACAATTCTGTTTGAGGTCCTTGCAGTCTGCACTGGCACCTCTCATCTACTTGTGACTTGTTCACTGAGAAGGTGACAGCTGTATTGGCTCGGATGGAAGGACTCTGAGCCTGATGGCCAAACTGCTTAGGGCCTAAGGCAAGCATGTTGTGATGCTGAAACCCTTTTAATATTCTGTGGTTTAGGGATTTCTTGAACAAGAAGTCAAGGTCTGGTATTTTTTTCCAATTAATATCCCTTGAGAAATTGATTTTTTTTTTCTTAGTTAGCCTCCAGTTAATTTCTTGTTATTGAACATTTCACTGTGCTAAAAGATGATGTACTTCAAACTACAGAATAGCCTGTGAGAGCTTGGTTGCAGTGCTTTTCCAGTGACAGCTGACATCCCAAGACTTGCTCATATGACCAGTGTCTGGCTTCCTGAATGTTGTTGTGATCTTGTCCCAAAGGGCAGCCAGCAATTGCAGAGTTGCCAGTTGGCTCTGATGGTGGGGGCCTTCCATATTTGAAAGGTGTCAGCTCTCTTTGACTTTCTCTTGAATTTCAGTTGCTACGTGTCTGCTGTTAACAAGTATTAATAATCTCATTAATAATAGTTAATTAATCTTTGATTAATTAATAGTAATAACCTATTGCAGGATATTCACCATAACTTCTAGTGGAAATGTTAAATTTGATTCCTAAAAGGATAAAAGTTACTTATTTATTCTGACATGCTTGAAGTGTGTAAGCAGTGAAATTATATCTTTTGTAGGGTCTTATTTAACCTGAGACTTTATGTGAGGTTCTACAGAAATATGTCCTATGGCTTGAAACGTAACTTGTTATGAAACGGGGCTTTGAATCCTTTTTCTCTTGCATTTTTAAGTTAATGCTTGGGAGAGGCTGCCCTGTGGTCTCAGTTGCTACTGGGCCTGTATGTGATCCAAACCATTTGAATGAAGAACAGAAGAATGATTGAATTAGTCTTTGTTTCCAAAAAGGAAAGACTGGTTTGACACTAGATCCAAACAGGCACACAACACCCATTTCAAAATCCCAGTCAGATTTGTAAAATGGTGTCTGTAATTCCTGTTTAGTTCAGCATTGGTGCTGCTTTAGGTGAGAATGCAGGAGATGTAGGCATGTTCCAAAAATGTGTGTTTATGCACAGGTGGACTAAACGGTTCTCTGTTAAATCTATTGTTTGTTGAGATAAACCATAACTGTAAGATTAGTTCTTTACAATTTTGTCTATTTTATAGTCTGGAAATGTTCCTGATGTGTTAACCTTAAGTGTACAGCCTTTATTGGGGTGGCATAAGCCATATGTCTCTGTAAAGGGTAAATGAAACTGGTTTGTTGCTTGACTTAGTATTTAAAGGGTAGCAGTGTGCAAGATTTTCAGACAAACTTGTTCCTCTGCATCCAGAATCCATGAAGGAGCTGGGAAGTAATAGGTAGTGTAAAAAGGAATGGTGCGTGGGCGAGAGCTCCTTACCAGGGGAACTTCCTCCTCCTCCTCTTCTTTCCTTTCCCTTTCCCCACAATAGACTTCAGGTAAAGCCTTGTGTTTCTTAGCTGCTTTATCCACCAAAACTGATTCTGCTTACTAGACTAGGAATTCTGTTGTTCTCTAGCAGTAGTAACACTGACTCTTGTTCTGGGTTTGCTTTTTCAGACCTCCTTCTGGATGACCAACGTGTGTTTTAAGTGATTCTGTTGGCAACTAAGTCTCCAACTTCCCACTCATTCCAGCTGGTAGCAACGTTTATAATGCAAAAGGATCACAATCCAGGATCACACAAACATTTCTCTTGAAACTTCCTAGATGATTGTAGTTGCTTTGGTTGTGTTCTATGCTAGCAGAAGCCTTTTCCAAGGTCTGCTGTTGACTCTAGAGCATCACATTCCCCGTTTCCTGGGAGCCTTGGGGGCTGGCAGCATGGGAAACTCGTGTGTTTGCCGTGACGACAGCGGGGCCGAGGACAACGTGGACTCTCAGGGCCGGCAAACGGAGAACAGCAGAGCACACATCCCTGAAGCAAGAAGCCACCCAAGGGACCCTGTCCGTCCGCCCAGGAGGGGCCGAGGACCTCATGAACCAAGAAGGAAAAAACAGAATGTGGATGGGCTGGTACTTGACACACTGGCTGTAATTCGGACGTTGGTAGATAAGTAAGTACCTCCTCAAGGAATAATTCAACATGAATGAAAATGTTCTTGTCTTCTCTCAAACTGTGGCTCCAGCCTCTCAGCGATCTACACCTGACCCTCCCTGAAGCAGCTGCGTGTTTCCATCTGGAGGCTTAGGAGAGGATCACCTTTCCTAGGTAATAGAAGTAGCTCCTGAGTGCCCAGGTACAGACTCTTCCAGGAGCTGAGGAGCTTTCTCACAGTTCCTGTATGGGCCTACACCTATGTGGGATGAGGAGTGTGCTCAGAATTTCTTACCTGGCACAGATACACAGTTTAGGAAGCAATAAACATTCCAGAGTCTGGGAACTTCTGTCCTAAAAATTGGTTGTTGTGCAGTTTTCTGTCTGGAGGCTGTATTTCACTTCTTTGGAAATGGTGAAGCAAAATAGGGAGCTTTGATCTTTGTTAGCCTGGATAAACAGACTGAGGTTTTCTTTCCAGTTATAAGTCTGACTACTTTTTAAAGATCACATGTTGTGACTGCCCGATTCACAATCCCAGTATTGCATTCCTTGCATGCTCAAAGCATCCATTAAGGGTGTGGGGCTATTTATGGGCCCATCCTTTTTTTTGGTCTTTTTTTGATTTTGTGTTGCTTTCTACAAAGTTTTAAAAGGCCCTTAAAAATGATGGGTTAAGTTAGCTTGTCGCTTTTTGGATTAGGTGCAAGGTAGGAATTGAAAAGACCAGAACTGAAGGAAAAACCTTATTCCAGCCTGACAGCAGGGGTTTGAGTTAAAGGTGGATGACGCTCAGAGTTAAGTGAGGCTTGATTCATATACCTGCATCGACTCTGGAATGTGTCTGCAGAGGAGGAGTTTGCCTTCCTGCTGTCAAAGGCTTTAAGTATAAATACCATGACTGATGTTTTTCATGAACATTTAAGCCTAAGGTGTGTGTTTGGTTGGTTTTTTAACAGGTTTTATTTTGTGCTCTGTCCTCAAATAGTGATGTTAAAATCATGGCAAACGTTTTTTAAAGTCTCTGCCCAGTCTCACACGCTGTCCCCTTTCCCCCAAGTTCAGCTCCCTAAGGTGTTTCACAACACTTTCGAGCACAGTTGATCCTGTTCCTGTGGGTCTTGCAATCAGTTTTGTAATCTTGTAAGCACTTTCCTATGCTATTGAGGGACAATAAGCATAGTTATTTCACTGCCCCTGGAGTCCTGTTTCTGACAAATTCCTGAAGCTACTGTATTTTTACAGGGGGTTTATATAGACTGTAGTGAAATACACTGTGATAAGCAATGAATAGTTGCTTTCCCTGTTTGGTTTTTTTCTTGGGGTTCCTTTTTTTTCTTGTTGTTGTTTGGTATTATCAAATCTCCAAGTTCTGACCTAAAACGTATCTGACAACTGATAATTTTTTTCTGTCCTATCTAGAGATAGCTGCTTTCTAAAAGTTAAATTTCATAAACTCAGAAGGATAAGTTCTAAATTTTGGGGCTTATATGAAAATCTGCCTTGCAAATTCAGAAATTACCAAAATGGCTGTTGTGTTTCAAAATGAGGAAGGTGTGTCCTGGAGGGGATGTTTGGAAATTAAGTGGTTAAAATGGCAAATCAGTGGGACAGGACTGTCCTTTGCTCCCAGTACTGTGAACGTCTGCTACGTAGGACAAAATCAGAAATCCTGCAGATAAAAATTTCATTCTTTTTTATCATAGCCCTTACTTGTATTTATGGTTGGGATTTTTGTTGGGGTTTTTTTCTCCTTTCTTTGAATCTTTCTGTTTTTTCTCCTGATGTAATTCTGCAGTATTGCACTTCTTTTTCCTTCTGAGCAGATTACTTTCCAGAAGAAAGGTGAAGATGCTTCAAGTTAAAAAAAACCACAACCCAACTGTTGGTGTTAAATGTTGTGGCAATATAAAAATGGGATAAACTTCACTTTAGCATTTTCTTGTGGAAATATTTAAGAATACGTTCACCTTTTTGTAAGGAAAAAAAAGGACATGTATTTACATCATATATATTACATCAAAGCTGAGATCTTTCTCTTCTTTATGATTAATCTCTCAAACTAGGTAGTTTTATTATCTTCATAATGAATGTCTGTTGAAATTTTCTAAAATTCCTCTGTATTTCACATTTCCAATTTCTTTTCAGAGCTGTGTGATAGAAATTGAGCGTGGAACATAAAATCTAAGCCTGGGGCTAGTTCTCAGTGCCCAAGGAGCACTGAATAAAGTATTTTGGGACATGCTGCTGGATAAGCTTTTTCTGGACCTGGAGGTGCTTACTGAACAGGATTTTGGGGTCTTGCTTTAGGTACTTTCACTGGCAGTGCCTGCTCAGATACACAGATGTGTCCATAGCTTTGTGTCCTTACTTCAGCAAACTGGACTGAGGAGCTGATCTACTGAACTTTTTGTGGTTTTCATGTTGCAAAGGGGGTTGGGTTAAATATTTTCTGTTAAACTGCCTTAACTATTTCTTTTAACAGCTCTTGCTTGAAGACTATGATGCTGTTAGGTGGCTTCCCTTTAAGTTTTGTGGTGTTTTTCTAATATTTATATATTTAGCAAAGAATTTGAGAAAATCCTGTTGAAGCGATGCCCCTTGTGCGCTGCTCTGGGTTCACTTTGTGACCTCTGACATGCAGTGCCTCATTATGTACTACAGGGAACCTGCTAATGAACAGCACCAAGCCTAACTATTATGTTCAGCTTTTAGACATGCAGATGTGGATCACAATTTCCTTGTCAGCTGTTGCAGACATGCAGCTGTTGATGTTGAGCCAGAGAGAGGCTCAAATCCCATCTGTGTTTCAGATCTGAAAATGACATTAGCAATCTGCAGCCTGTGTAACTTCCTTTTGTTTAAATGCTTACTGGATTTGTTTTCTGTCTGTGTGTAATCATTTTATTCAGTGTATTACGTTGATGATTGTGCGTAAATTTTGACCTGTGTAATATCTCTTTCAGTGACCAGGAGCCTCCTTATTCAATGATCACGTTGCATGAAATGGCAGAAACAGGTATCAAGGCATTGTGTTGGGCATTTCAGTTGTGACTCACAAGCAAAAGAAATAGAACAAACCCCAAGCCCCTCTTTTCTTTGCAAAGAAAAATGTACCGCAGCAGGCTGTGTTAGGATGTGGTGTAGCTCTGTGTGGACCAGAACACAGTTCTGCCCTTCAGAGCTTCACTGAGCTCATTGCACTGGCCTGAAGTTTTTTTGAATTCAGTTAAACTTCCCACGTGAGCTCTCCAGAAGCAGCCAATGGATGGCCCCAAACACATTGTAGTGGCATTAAACTATAAGCCACAAAGAAGGGCTGCAGCTGAGCAGGAGCAACCTGTACACGTACAGAGACGTGGGCTAAGCCAACGTGCTGTGGTGTTGGCCAACAGCACGTTCCTTTAGGTTTGGGTCTTGCTGACCTGAGACCTCTGCTTTACTGATGTATTTGTACCAACCCCTTCCCGAAGTGCTCCTGCAAGACAAGTCATGTTTGTGGCAAGGGCTGTTTTATCTTTGCTACAGTAGAAATTCTCCCAGCTTAAGACTTCAAGCAGACTTCTGGTTTAGGTGAATTTTTATCTCTCTGCTTAGTACTGTTGGTACTGGTCTTAGGAAATAATGTTTCTGTATTAAAGTAAATTAATCAGCCTGGTTAGATATTGCAGCGTTTCAATAAAATGTTTTTCAGGGGAATGTGCTAAGAGAACTCAAACCCCAGTGTGTTACTGCTGTGTTGTTGTTGAGGGGAGCGCTGCTCCTTCTACCTCACTCACTTGTATACAGACTGTCTTTATTTTCACTTTTAAGTGAGCTATTTTCTTGTAACTCCAAATCTGTTTACTTTAAGAGTAGTTTAACATCTTCTATGTGGATTGTTGTCTGCTTGCAAGTAAAAGCCCTTATCTCACTCATTCAACAGTGATAGCTGTTCCTTAGGAAAACAAATGTTCTTTAGACCAGCAGGTATGCAAAAAACCCACTGAGTTTCTCTGAACCTCATGTTACTTCAGGGAACTCAGGAAGAGGGATCTGATTCTGGTTAGAAGAAATACTTCCTCAGTGTCATTGTGCATGCAGCATTTAACACTTAAGAGTTGACGCTGGATGCTGAACTCTTGAGTATCACACTAGAACAAAGTACTTGTCCATACCACCATGAGTATTCCTTCCTAACAGCAGTGGGAACTAAAGGATGCTCTGGCCTGGGGTAGACTATTCCACAAACAGTAGAGGTGTTCACTATTACCCAAGGTGCTGTAAGCTTTTTCTTTCTTGAATGTAAACTTCTAACCTACTGCAAACTAAGACAGTGGTGTAAAAAGCAAACTGTTTTTCCCAATGTCTCTCAGCTCACTGGGTAATTTTGAGGATTTTTCAGTTTACATTTAGGGATGTATTTTGAACACTTCTGGATTGCACTGTTAATTCTGAGTGTGACTTCTGTTTTGTGGTTGACAGATGAAGGCTGGTTGGAAGTTGTCCAATCTTTAATTAGAGTTATTCCGTTAGAAGATCCCCTGGGACCAGCTGTTATAACGCTACTACTTGATGAATGTCCACTGCCAACAAAAGTGAGTCGAAAGCAGATGTGTTTATCTGTGGCTGAATGGCAGTTATTCGTGGTTGCCACACCCATGATCTCTCTGGGTGAATTTCACCAGTGATGCAAGACTGATAGTGGTTCAGAAAATGGGTGTAACATTCAACTTTGAGTAATTTGGGGTGACTTGGTGTCTAAATGCTAATTAATGCTAGGAGCATTCCCGAAAAAAGGTAAATTTGGTTCATGGCGAAGGAACAAGAGGCCTTTGGGTTTTGGCTGCTTTTCTTGACACTCTTTCCTGCCATGTGGTACTTACACTGTGCAGGGAGGGTGTGCAGGTGCTGCAAAAGCTGCACAAGTTCTGCCCTTTTGTTCTCTCATTTGCAAAGCTGCACGTTTACAAGTCACTGTTGAAATAGTTCCTGCCCTGCACGTGAGGAATGCAACACAATGGGTGTGTTAAACTAAACAAATGACATTTTCTAACTATGAAATATCTATATGTGGCTTTGGCAAATGAGAATACTTTTGTTTTACTGGCCACTAATCTGGTTTTGGGTGGAAAGATGACCTGAGGTGTTCATACTGTGTTGGTGCAGGTGTGTAAGTGAAAGCCTCAGGTGTTTAGGATGCTAAACATAATGTTTGTACAGAGAACTTGTCTGTCTTCAAATGTTTGTCATGATCTCGTTTCTTCAGAAGTTGATGATCACATCATTGCAGCTTTCATTTCTCAAGCTCCTGATGCTGCCAATTTTAGTCTTCCATTGGTGGTGTTAGGGATACAAAGAGCTGGTTGCATCAGTGACTGGAGAATTGGTCAAGCTCTCAAACTACCTGAAGTGGGTTTGTTTCCTCTGGGCTATTGATTAAACTTATCTGAGACTTTTAAACAAGACAAATGTATTGTGACTGTCATATAGACTGCTGAATTATTTTGAAAACAAAGCTATGACTAGAAGCTTTGTCTGCTTTGAAAAAGAGATCAGGAAGATCACTGCAAAGGCATCATAGGAAGAGTGACTTTGGATTTTTTGTTTGACTCTACAATGTACTTGGCAATCAAATGATTTGTTTTTCAAAACCCACATGACTTATTTGGGTACTTTTAATGAGTTTGCTATGAAATAGTTATCAAGACAAAAGGAGTGAGGTGCCTTTTTTTCTGGAGTGCTCAGTGGTTTTTCCTGTGTAGTCTCTTTACAGCACCAAGGAGCTGCAGCTATGGGGTCTGCTGGCCACATGGGCCCTAGTAAAGTGTGTGCTGCTGTTCATTTTCTTTCTATACAGGATAAGTTTTAAGTTTTTTGTCTTACGGATTTTAAGTCAGTGCCTCACTTCCATGACAGCTGGAGAACAGCAGCAAGCTGTATTTCATTTTCTGTTATTACAGGCTATAAAGTCCATAAAGTTAAAAGGGCAGTGCAGTAAACTGTTTATTCTATAAAGTCTTTATTTAACTCGAAATAGTTGATCTCTCTGACAGTTCTAATAATGGCTAAAAGCAATATCAGAGTATGTCAAGAGTCTAATTTTAGTGAGTCTTTTCCATCCCAAGTCTGTAGCTCAGTCATTCTTTCTTCTTTCTCTGTTCTTTCCACTTAGCTCAGTGCTGTTCATCAGTTCTGTTTTTGTGGCTTTCCTTTTAAGAACATAACTACTTTTCAGTGTGATCTCTGTACAGACCTCAGACTCTAGCACAGTCAACTGATTTGAGTGTGGCTCAGAACACAGTTCAAAAAACCACATCTATTCAACTTGAGCAGTGCTCATTTTTCCTCCAAATGGCTGCTGATGGCTTCAATATGAGGAGTTCTTCTATTTTAATTAGATCCTTGCCTGAGATTATGCAGTTTCAATCTGAATCAGCTGAAACTTTCATGAAGTCTGGAAAGTTGAGGAGGATTTGGAACTTTTCAGGGTGGGGTTCTCCCTGTGGGATGACTTGTTCTGGCTCTAGATTAACCCCTAACTACCCTGAAAATGCAGAGTACGCTCTAGACCTATCTTGAATTTTATTCATACCATACTGCCTGAACAAAGCAAGTCAAAGCATGACATGTTAGATTTATTACCCTTATTGGTTACTTCCTAAATTTGTGTGACTACAGAAAACCATTTAGGCTCTCAAGAATATAGTTTGACATCCTGTAAAGCTGACAACATCCTAAATTTATCATGGGAATGTGAGCTTTTTGGGGAGGGGGGCATGTCTCTTTAGTCCTGAATTCTAAAATCTGAAATGGTCCCTTTCTTTTGAAAAGGGTGTCAGTTTTAGGACACTGGAAATAGATCAGATGGCAATGGTGCCATGTGTGCTAATTGGTTCCTGTTGCCATGGGGAACTCACTTAGGTATGTCCAGAAGTGTCCTGAGCTGTTGATCACGATGACCAACAATCTGGTGGTAATTTTAAAGCTACAACTCTTGGGTCTGTTGAACTTTTCTTCTCATCTGTCCTTTGTTATCTTCTTATCTTAGAAGATAACCACCCCGGCGCTGTCTGTAATAGGATGCTGACTTTAGTAATGTAGCATAAAAACAATCTGTTGAACCATACTGAATTAGGGGAAACTATCTGTCAGTCAGTAATGTTGAAAAGATTTCTGACTTTTCTTTTGCAGGATGCATTACAGAAGTTAACTGAAATATTAAACTTAAGTGGAGCTGCTGCTTGCCAGGATGCCTGTCACCCCGCCAAGCACCGGAACACAACTGCAGTGCTCGGCTGCTTGGCAGAGAAATTAGCAGGTAAAGCCCTGATGTTCTCCTCACAACACCTGGGGCTCTCTACAACACCTTCTGCTTTAGCACCCATGATGCAGACTAGGTCAGAAGTGTTTTCTTAGAACTGGATAATGTTCTGCATCAAGGGGGTGCCAGGCATGACAGAATCTGGTTGATTCAAATGTCTGAATGAGCCGTTTACAAATCTTTCTGATGGGTGGTTAGTGATTGAGGATCACTGTTTGTTATAGTGCTGTAGCACTGGTAATCGGTCTCTTCTGCAGACCCACTCTGGCTGTGAATCACTGAGGACACATTCTCTAGAGTGTAGGCAGGAGCATCAAGTTAGTGGTCTTGGAGGCTGTGTAGGAAAAAAAAAGAAATATGGATTTTCCAGTAGACATGTCTTATTCTATTGTAGATAGCTGAAAAGATTCTCTTCCGTGTTGCCTAAAAGAAAATTGCTGAGATTCTATTTTAAGGTGACTTTTCATACAGAATTTTTATTCCCTGTCATTCCTAGTACACTGTTGGAAACTGATGATTAAGTTTCCTTCCTGCTGATGATCTGTTTTGTATCTAGTTTTTTGCTCCTTTCCTGAAAGTGGACAGGAAATAGAGGGAAAAACTGGTTGTCCGGTGTCACCTAATGGTTATTAAAACTCAATTACTGTATTTCTGTGAAAAAAGAGCAAGTAAAGAATGAGGTCTGGAAGTATTTTTGTACTGTGATACTTCTACTGTATTATACTTTCATCTTAGTGGACACAGATCTCATTGTGTCAGCTCAGGCAACAAATCTGTTACTGAAGTGTTGGAACCCACTGCAATTTTTTAAGAGTCTGTAGATGCCAGAGTTGGATTCCCTCGTGTCTCTCTCTCTTGATTAAGTGGACACTATTTCAGGGCTTTTCCATTTTAAATTGGCTGCTTGCTCTGGTGCTGCTGCAAGCTGTATAATTAACTATCAAGTTGGCAGTATCAGGTGCTCAGTTTTGCTTATTTTGAGCTACTGATAAATGGAGCTGGTCTTTACACATTGACTCTGGAAGTAAAGGGAAGACAATCTCTTTTCAAAAGTAATGAGCATGAAAATGCTAAGTGGAGGCTGCTGGAGTCTTACTACAAAATCTCAGAAGCGTGGCTAGAACTCTGTACCCACTTAGAGCAGTGAACTGAACAGGACTAATGTGCCAGTAACTGTAATTATTAAATATGCATCAAGTATTTACAGGGAACAATGATAATAGTTTCATATTATAGTTTTGCTTTGCTGTGAAGTTCTTCGGTGTTCTTTAATTTGTTACCTTGTGTTTAAAAGATCTGTGGTGATGGGTATGTGGCAGGTCCCATGGAGGCATTTCATTTCTGATGTTCTTGCAGGTCCTGCGAGCATAGGCTTACTCAGCCCAGGCATATTGGAATATTTACTTCACAGCTTGGTAAGTGTCTTTGATCTTTTTGTGTGTATCCATACATACCAATTATAATGCAATTTTTTTATTATTATTATTGTGAAAAGTTGGAGACATGTCTGCTAAATATCAGTAGTGTACGTTACAGAAAACGGAGATTCCAGAACCTGTGGGATCTCAGTCTTTGGAAATAATTAGAAGTCAATGGAACAAGGTTCTGATCTATTTGAACCAGTTCTCCACAGGAGGGTGGAATACAGGAACTTTGGAGGCTATTTTGAACCTAAAACCTTCTGTGACAGACTTGCAACTCTATCTGTACTGGGTATTTATTAATTTTTTATTACTGCCCATGTTTAGAACTTCCAGTCCCACCCGACAGTGATGCTTTTTGCACTAATAGCACTGGAGAAGTTTGCACAAACAAGTGAGTATTGGCCTGGTACTGCTCTTAACACTATGGCTTCTGCTGCATGATTGTCACTTGCTTTACCTGATCACTTGTGAGCATGAGAGTCTGTATTGGTATTTATTGCTGTAGTGACATCCCTCTACCCCTCAAAACCCTTGAGATACTTGCTGAAACTTATTTTCCCTGTTAGAAATTGCTATAGAAGGATTTGTGAGACGAGGCCTTTGTCACTGATGTAAATCTGTATTAGAGTTGGACAACAGTTAGGATTGGGAGTTTGTAGGCAGGAGAAAATATTTTTTGCTTTAATGACACCCTCACCCAAAAACCCTTAAGAGATTTGCTGGAACTCAGTCCTTCTCATGTTAGAAATTACTACATAATGACTTATGACATGAGACCTTTGTTACTTAAAAATAAATAAATCAGTATGGGAGAGATGGAGAACAGCCGTGATTGGTCTCTTGATGGTGCAGCTCTGTGCTGAGAAGTGGTAAATCTGAATGAAGATAATTCCACATCTGCTTGGGGAAACAGTTTCGTGCTGCTCGTAATACTGAAGTTTAGGTGTGTGTAGAGAGTTCTACTGCATTTGTAGGATGTTACTGTTTTTAACTAAACGTACCCCGAGCTTACAGCAATTATTCTTTTTGCTCTTAAATTGCAGGTGAAAATAAAATGACAGTTTCTGAATCATGCATTAGTGACCAACTGATCTTGCTGGAGAAATGGACAGATAATCCAGACTACTTAAAACGCCAGGTTGGATTCTGTGCCCAGTGGAGTTTAGACAATCTGTGTAGGTATAACAAAGTGATGGATTCATTTAATAGTAATCACTCCTCCAAAGAGATGGAGGAGTGCTTTGTGTTCGTTTTGTATGAGCACTTGGTGTACCTGACTGCATTTGTAATACCTCCTTGAAAAAGAAAACCAAAAAAAAACCCACACCAACAAATATATTCAGTGAAATTGTATGGAAAGAAAATTCTGGCAAGGAAAATGTTTTCGAAAGGAAGGGTTTGTACTCTGCAAGTTGGAGCTGCAAGGAAAATTCTTCTTTGCACCAATTTCTTGTAACCCACGCTTCAGCAAATGTGCTGAGTGGCTCAACAGTGCAGCTCTGTCTCTGTGGAACATCTGGATTGCTGACATGTCCTGGTGATGGCCACTCCTGTGGTCATTCCCCACTGGTGCACTGGCTCAAAGAGTCACTAAAGACTTTTTAAAGTAAATACACTTCTTGATTTTTGGGATCAAAAGTAGAAAGTGTTCGGCAAAGTGCTGCTCTAGGTCAATCTCTTGGATGACTAAAAATCACTAAATTTGCTTGTTTAGTTATGATTTCAAGGGTGCAGCAACTCTAATGACCTTGTATTTTCTAATGCCTTTTAGATAAATTTGGGTAAAAGGTCTGTTGGGCTTTAGGGGCTTTAGTCAGCTTATGGCAAGCCAATGTCAGCTGTGTTTAGTAAATGTCTGTGTAAGTGTTGCAGCAAGTTTGAGTTATATGAAGGGTCCTAAGATAAGATCTTTGACTTGTAAATTAACATGTATGTGTCAGCAGTTTGACACCTGGCAAGAGAAATGCTTCTGATCCTTCCACGTAGAAAGGGCAAGCAGGGAGAGAGAGAGCTGCTGTGGCTCAGTTCAAGTTCATCACCTAAAAATGAGCCAGTAGAAACCTTTAAATATTTGTTTTCCCCTTCTTCCCTATCCCCAAATCTGTTTCCACTGTAATGAATCAGAAAAACTCTGCCCACTGAATATACACATACAATGGTAAATCCTGAAACAGGGGCACCTTGGTGTGAACTTGGATGCCTTCCATTTGCCTGTGGGTTTCCTGCAAGTTCTAATTATATTGTGGGAGTTCCAGTCAGAGGCACAGGTCATGCTTTCATGTTTAGAGGGTATTTAACACACAGTGTATTGGAAGTTGTTTTCATGCAGGCAAAATCTCAGTGTTTTCATTCAGTTAGGCCAAAAATTACCTGGATCCTAGAGAGATTGATTATCAGGGGATGAAATGTTTAAAATCAAGTTTTGCAGCAGCGGTAACTAAAACTGGTTGGGTTTGGGTTTTTTTTCAGTTTTAAAAGAAGGCAGGCAGTTTACATACGAGAAGGTTGACTTGACCAACATTAGGGCTATGCTGAACAGTAACGATGTCAGCGAATACCTGAAGATCTCACCACATGGATTAGAGGTAGGAGATTGTTTCATGTTTTCAACCTGAAAAAGAGGCTGAAGAAAAAGGCAGGTTTTGCTTTGCACTTGCTCCTGGGATTTTCTAGAATGAATCCAAGTTGTCTGCCAGCTTTTTACAGAAAACTTGCTTCGTCATCAGAGGGTTGTAACATCACTACACTGATTTCAGTTGTAGAAATGTTCACACTAAAGTATTGCCTGGGCCCCAAAACTTCAGGGCAGTGAGGAGGATTCTTGAGTCAGATGGCTTTTCACTTACTTTGTGAACAATTTTAGTAAAAATATCATTCTGTTGTTTGTCCTGTCTCATCTTGAAAAGCTCATAGCAGTCAGATTTTTGTCTTGGCCACTTGGGGTTTCCTCCTTCCTCTGTAACTCCTTCTAAAAACTTGTTTGACTACTTAGAGATGAATTTTCATGAATTAACATTGAATTATGTTAATAATTGTCCTTCATACCAGGAATCCGTTAATAACCAATGATTTAGGTTTTCCTGTCTTGGTTGTCTTAGTATTTAAATCTTTAAATTGTTGCTGTCAACTTTCTACTTTTTTTTTTTTGCCTGTGGCTTAACCACTGAGCAATTTTCAGTCTTGCCTACTCACTAGTTTGTGTGACAACTACTGCTATAAAGAGAGGTCACTTTGTCTGAAACGCCTCTAAAATTATGGTGGTATATTCTTACATGCAAGAAACTTGATCCAGGGAAGAAAGGTGTTTGTTTGAATGCTGATTTTGTGGACACTGAATTTTTGTTTGGATTTGGTAGGCGCGATGTGATGCCTCGTCCTTTGAAAGCGTAAGGTGCACGTTCTGTGTCGATTCTGGAGTCTGGTACTATGAAGTTACAGTCATTACTTCAGGAGTGATGCAGATAGGATGGGCAACCAAAGACAGCAAATTTCTCAACCATGTGAGTACCTGTAATGTCATCAAGCTGGTGATGTAACATCAGTATTTTTCTTCTTACAGCATCTATGAAAATAGCTCTGGTTATTCTGTGGTCATAACTGAGTGCTTGCTTGTTTTCTTCAATTTTTCTGTGTCCATGAAAAGCTGTTTTTGCTGAATTTGGTGGTACAAGAAAAGTCAGTATTGTCATTGCTACAGACTGGCACTGTTCACCCAAGTCATCCAGAGCTGCAGCAGAGACAGCTTGGTATCTGCTGGCTGTTGTCTGGAAGCTATAGGGAACGTATTTCTTGTAGCATAATCTCTTGGAATTCTTTAGATAACAGTAGTTCCTGTCTGGTTCTGGAAGTAAACAATAAGTCACTAGGAACAGCAGTTTCTCATGCACTGTCTTTTACACAGGTCACCAAGCAGCCATTTCATCATCCTCTTTAACATATTTTCCTAATAAATTAAATTTCACAAGGGAAATAATTAAAATTCACTCTGGGATAACGTGGTATCATTGGACTTGCTGGTAGCAGCAATATGGTACAGTCTGGGAATGCAAAAGCTTCTTTTTAATTTAAAATAAGGATTACAAAAAGATTAAACCCTGTACCTTCTTGCCTTTTCCTGAGAGTACAGAACAAGTACACTGTCTTATTTTATAGTTTGCTTTACTGTCCTTCTCATCCAGATAATTTTGTATCTTATTGTTAGTTCTAAATATTCTTCTTCCTACTATTTACTTATGTAAATAAGCAAGATTATGTACTTGCTAGCATTAAAGCAGAATGTGCCATGTGCACATGAAGTCCAAACATAGTCAATCATCATGGAGATGTCACTAGATCTTCTTCCTTGTTAAATCTTCATGGTAACTCTGCATGGCTGTTAGAAACTTTGTATGCTTTTTATGCTCTAGTATAACTTGTTTCAGTATTTCCATAATAAGAGTAATGATTACTACCCAAAAAACTTTTCTACTTCAGCTGAGAGTTAATTTTCTGTATTATCAGCCTTCCAAATGACCACTAAAGTTCATTGAAGTGCAAGCTAGAATTTTAGGACAAAAGGCATGTTAGGCCTAGCCCAGTGCTGAGAATGGAAACAGTGCTGGGATTTTAAGTTGACACTTTTACTGGCTAAGCTTGAGTGAGAAATTCACCTGCAGCCCTTCTTTACTGTTGAATTGCATGGTTTTCTGTTCCTACTTGGAGTTTATTTTAGGAGAAGACATATTTAATGTAGAGATAAGCAGTTAAAACTGCTCATTTCTGATTATTATAGAAAAAGTCATTCTACAGCTGAGTCAAATACAGAAGCTAATATGAAGATAGGTCAAATACACACATGTGAGTAAATATTGATTGTGGGGGTATGAGAGAAATAGATTAAGGAGATTAAACAAACACCAGGGGCGAGAAACCCAATGGGAATGCAAGAGTAGCTTCTCTCACCGTTTAATTTAAGTATTCCTGTGAGTTCAGAGGTCTTGCTCTATTTCTTGTACTTATTCATGGAAATAGCATTGTCTTCTGCTGATGTATAACATGCATATATCTCTGTGTCACATCCAAAGTCCAGTCCCACATTTTTAGAATGTAATTGAAGTGTGATTTAAGTAAAAAAAAATAAATAAACCATACACAAAAGGAAAAAACCTCAACCAAACAAAAATACCGTGCAGACCTGTGCTGAGCACAGTCCTTGCAGACACTGAGTGTTACAGAAACTGTCTGAAAAGGACATGTGTCTGCCTTTAGGCTGCTAAGAGGCTTAAAAGATTTTTTTTTTTTTCCCCACTTACTGTTAAGGAGCTTGGTGTATGTGCATTTTTCTGTGAGTGTGTCCTGTACAAGGTATGAAAATGGGAGATGTCATCTCTAAATAGGATAATTTTTCTATTGCTGCAGCTGTTTTGCTGGTGGCCAAATGCTGTTCTTATTCATCAGGTGTGTGCCTGAAATACAAGGATATTATCCTCTGGGTATGTCTCAAACACAGGCCTCAGAAGCCATATGCTCTTTATTTACAGCATCTGTAACAAAAAGACTTGTCCTAAATATGACATTAAACACCCATTAGCTGGGCTTAGCTTTAATTTGGGACATGGGAAGCTTGTGTAATCAGATGCTGTCTGGTATTTGCACTCCAGACAAACCATGCTGAGCATGAGGAAGTTACTTACCTTCCATCATGCTTTTGGGTTTCATGGTTGGGCTCTGCTATGTGACAGATTTTTCTCCCACTCTGAAACTCTTTAGTTTTGTGTTTGCCTTGGACCTTAGGACTATCACTTGATAATGTTTTCACAATTTGAGGGAGGCTGGCACTGAAAGGGACACAATATGCAACAAATTAGGTGAAAGGGCTGTGTGTTTGTTCTCTTTGTGTGCTGTAGGTTCTGGTGGCACATGGATATCTTGTGGGGGAAGGCATTACAAGTTTGGTACTGGGACTTCAAGATAAGAGAGTGGTTATTCTGTGGTGACTTTTTAAGATACAAAAATTTAACCTATTTGGGTACTAGGATTTTTAAATACTTCAAAGGACAGGAGTGATTTGAGGTCACAGAGAATGGAAGACACTTTGGAAACAATATCCCCTTCTCCCTTCCTCCTCACCCCAACAAATTCCCTTTTGATGTGAAAATGAAACTAAGACTAGTTTGAAGAAAAAAAAATACCTTCATGGGGGAGGGAGAAACCCTTCCTGCTCTTGGAAGAGTGGTTTAGGTGAATGAAAATACACTTTAGCCTGTCTGTGTGAGGAATGGCTGCAGGCTGAAATGTTCTGCTCTCTTTCTAAAGGAAGGTTACGGCATCGGGGACGATGAATACTCCTGTGCATACGATGGCTGCCGGCAGCTGATTTGGTATAATGCCAGAAGTAAACCACATTCCCATCCCTGTTGGAAAGAAGGTATTCAGTCTATCTTCTCCTGTTTGTCCTAACTGTAGATTTCTGCACAGGACTTTTTTTTTTCCCCTTGCAGGTGTCTGTTCATAGGTGTGAACAAAGCAGTTACTGCCCAATTCTGATGGTCCTAAAAGTTTCATAATTACTGTGTCTTTAACAGTGGTTTAAATGTGCACAGTGGGCACTACAGTCTTGTTCCCCAGTCTGTGTAAAGAGACTCTTGTTGGTTAAATGCTTTTTCTTTTCAAATGCAGAGTAAAAACCATAGCACCAATTAACATTGGACATTGAATCATTAGACCTTTTTCCACGTGTTTGAAGTCGTACACAACAGGGCTGAAATCTTCCTTTCTGGGTTGAAAGAGTTGTTTTGGAGAAGGGAAAAAACCTTGATCTCTGAATTAGACTTTTTTTTTTTTTTTTTTAAGGAGGAGTTGCACTGTCTTGCTTACTTTAAATTCTTGGATAACTACTTGGACAGCAAAGTTCTGTTCTTGATCTCAGCTTTGAAATCTTGGTAGGATTCTGTGCATGCCATGCTTGTGTGAACTGTGCCGCCTTCTCTTCTATTAAAATTTTCCCCCAAGGATGGCTAAATTAAAATGCCTCTGAAAAATAAATAGCACAAGCATATTGGAAATTTCTCCTCAGAACACCCACTTGCTAAAATCTATCTTCAACAGGTGTAAAATAGCCAAGGAGTGACAGAGTGCAGCTTTCTTCTGGCTTTGGCAAATACTCTGCAATACTTCTACAACTATATAGTATTAATGCTCTGGCAGACTAAAATACTTAAGTTTTTTTACTATTTTCTCTTGGGTTTTTTGGTTTTGGTTTGGGTTGGTTTTTTTTTTTTAGTTGCTGTCTGTATCAATGTTTCTTCTTTTGTGCTTTTGCAAACAGTTCCTTTTAAGTAAGACAACTCACAGTGACATATGTGATACTTGAAACAATAACTGTTTCAGCTGTTGGCATTTAACAGAAATGAAATCTTTATTTTTGTTTTGCATGTAAGGAGACACAATAGGATTTCTACTAGACTTGCAAGAAAAGCAAATGATCTTCTATTTAAATGGAAACCAGCTTCCTGCTGAGAAGCAAGTATTTTCATCTGCTGTGTAAGTATCTGCTCATTTGGAAGGACATGACCTCTGTGGGTAATTGTTTTAATTATATGCAGAGTTTCCAATTTGAGATTTAAATTCATATTTACTTACCTGAAGCCATCATTAAGCAAGTTTCCCTGTTGAAAGTTGCTTAGAAATCAGTAAGAAGGATATAATTTTACAGGTGGATTTCAGGGTCCAAAATAAATACTTTCCAAAGGTAGGTTCAACTCAATGTTTTATACTGTCAAATTAGCATAGCATTAAAATAGAATGAGACTGTAGCAAAGATGAACAATTTTCTGGTGCCTGAGGAATTTATCTTCTGAAAAATAAAGCCTAGCTTGTAAGTGTTGGAGAGGGCTTGTTAACTGACTGCTGTTCACTGGGGCCAGCTCCTGGAGCAGCACACTGAATATTCATCAGAGGATGTCTCTTGGTAGCACTGCAGGCAGGTGTTGGGCTTATTTTGGCAACTGTTGTTAAAATTAACACATGGTGAACTCCTCTAACTCTCATAGGGAAGTTCAGGCTTTTACTTTGGAAAACATAAGCTGGTGTAATACTTGAGAAAGCAGCTTCCTATGCAGCTTAATTAAACATTACAGTACTTTGTCAATTAATCCTACTATGCTAATAATTTCATCCATGTTTTCTTCTCAAAATAAAGTTCAAGATGCAGGCAAGGAGTAATTCAGTTTAAAGAGCTGCTGAGTATCTTCTTTATTCAGCTTTTGTGCTCTGTTCTTTGAGTATGTAATTGATAAACTTGAGTACTTGTTAGAACTTGGGGTATTACTGAACTTTGGCCCTTTCAGCTAATTTGAAAGAGGTGACAGTTGTGGCTTTGAAAGTGTGACTAATCCAAGTTGTACAGTAGGCAGACTTTATTGGCTGACTCACTAAGAAATTCAGATAAATCCTGATAGTAAATTCAGGAGTTGAGAACTAAATAAGGTAAGTATGTGCAGCTGCAACTTGCTGTTCTCCCAGTTAGCTGCAAAACACTGGTATTAAGCTTGTCTCTGTCTCAGGGTATATTTTCAGATGGTAATAGTAACATGTCTGGAAAGCTCTGCTATTATTTAAGTCATTCTAACATGCCTGTTCATCATGTTGCAGATCGGGCTTTTTTGCTGCAGCAAGTTTCATGTCCTATCAACAATGTGAGTTCAACTTTGGGGCAACACCCTTCAAGTACCCACCACCAATGAAGTTTAGTACCTTCAACGATCATGCCTTTCTGACAGCAGAAGAGAAAATCATTTTGCCAAGGTAATCCTCCTACCTTGTGTGTTTGCATGCAGACAGATAAAATGCTTCACTTCTGAGTTGCAAAGTCTTGCCTTGTACTCAGAACAATTAATTTCTTATGGGGTCATACTTCCATAGGTCCCTCTTCTAAAAGGATGAGACAATAGGCTCCAGTGCAATTTCATCAGTAAGGCAGGAGATATGCAAGCAAAATCGATTACATTAAAATATATCTTGTAATATTAAGCTAAATTAAAATGAACCAGTACCACATAGTAAGCTGTTTTAGTAAAAGTATCTTTTGCCATCCAAGAATTATTAGGTTGATTGAGGAGGTATGGTCTTAATTAAAAAAAAAGATGCACTATTTAAAATTGACCTAGTTTGTTGGCAGCATGGAGGTGCTGAATGATTGCAAGTCTTGAAATTGTCCTTTTCTGGTCCTGATGAAAATTTCCCCATTTTTGAATGATAGTACTGACGAAGGTTATTCAAATTTAGAAGTGTTTTCCCACCTAAACACAATTCAAACCAGATAGAAACAAGTCTGGATACATTCTTCTTTAGCTTTTACCAGACTTCTGGCAGGAATGAAAACTAACAGCTCATCTGATTTAAGTTATTAGTAATAAAATAACTTACTGGAGCACAAAGAGTGACAGATGCAGTGTAGTCTGGTATGTACCCTGGATTTCCAGCTTTGTCTGAAGATGGCCCTCAGACCGGTGCTGATGTTTGTGACTGAAATAATCTTAAGTTGCAACTAATTAAGTGGGGGTGAGGTTGTTGGAGGGGTACCCTGGGCTGTAATAAAATTCAGAGACTGGTTTTGAATTATCTAGCTTTGATCAAGTGTATTTGAGGTACTTAAGGATCTTAGTGTTTAAAAAGAAAAGAAAACCCTTACTTCTGGGTTGGAGTCACACATTGGCAAAGTCTGATGCTCAGGATATTGTATTTATGCAGAGAAAAATCAAATGCAACTTACAAAATCTTTTTGTGCTTACATATAGCCAGAGTAAATTTCTCCTGCTTGTTGACTGCAGGTGCTTTAAGTGAGAGTCTGATTTAAGATGATCTGTTAGGTACAAATTTGTCACCCTCCCTTTTAAAATTAAGTGTTCTTCTGTCTTAGTAGTGTCCCACACTGGATGAGGGATTTGCAGTTTCTGGCTGATGCTCAGATGGGATTGGTGTTGTTCTGACACTGCTCTTGCAATAGCTGTGAGAGCTGTTACATGATTGTGCCAAAAGATGAGAGACAAACTGGGGGAGACTGGTTTCCTGTTGATGCCTGACTGGTGAAACGTGGCCTCCTGTGTTACAGACTGTTCATTATGCAATAGCACTGAAAGGCTCCATCCAAGGCTGGACACTGTTGTTCTTTGTGTAAACAAAGATCATCCCTGCCCTACAGCCTGAACTGCTTGGAAATGATAAACCAATCCTAAACTAAAAGATATCTCCTATCACTTTTAAGATTATCAAAGCTAAGGCAAAGGCCTGTATGAGTGCACCCTAATTATCCATTATAGGATTTAACATAAACTCGTGCAGAGTTGTGCTGAATTTAGTGCATCTGGTGTTGGGGCAAGATACATCACCCTGCTATTGAGCAGTTTTGATGAGTGGTGTGTGCGTTCCAGATGGGAAGTGTCTTAGTTCATCAAATGGGGGATTTTTATCTGTTTAGTCTCCCTTATGGCTGTTGCCATACTGGAATGTTGATTTAATTTCCAGTTTTTATACTTTTAAACTGTGTTAGAGCATTATAGGGTTTCTGTATATTGTTGATACATGGGTTTGTGAGGTTTATTTGTTTGGGGTTTTTTTCTTAAGGCCTAGAAGTACCCAGGTACAAAAGAACAATTTCCTTAAATGTTCAGCTGCGGGAACTAGGAGAATTGTTATTTAATCCCCTCTTTGTCCCTTTCTGACAGACCAGATTAGGGGAAGCAAAGACTGTTTTGCAGGTGTGTTGGGTGTGTTAAGCCTTTTTTTGTGGGAAGTTGTGATTGATGTTTATCAGCAGTGTGGTGTAGCATGGGCAAGTGTTATGTTGGCCTTGATGCAATTCTCAGAATAGTTTTGAATCTATTGCTTTGAGTTAAACTAATTTTGGGGGGGTCTGTCTCTCTCCCTTCAGACACAGGCGCCTGGCTTTGCTGAAGCAAGTCAGTATCAGAGAGAACTGCTGCACGCTTTGCTGTGATGAGGTAGCAGACACAGAACTCAGGCCGTGTGGACACAGGTAAAACCTTAAAAAAACCCAAAACCAAAGAAATACGAAAATGTGTGTGTGACATTCAGCTTAGATGAGGCCATATGCAGTCCCTGCTCATCTTGATTGATTTCCCAGGATAAAGGAAATAACCTTCCCTCCTTTTAAGGATGTAACATGCAGAGGTTAAACACAGTATTCCCACTGTTCCCCTCATCCTGGACCTGAGCAGATTGAACCCCTAATTGTGTGTGTGTTTGGGGAAATATTGAGGCTACATCTGTGTGCTGCCCTGGGCTACTGAGTCTTAATTCCCTGATATCAAAGGCTTTACTGATTAGTACTTGATACTGGTGCTGCGAAATCCAGATCACATGAGGAGCGCAGAAAATTTGTAATATACTCACATACTCATTAAGTGTTCAACAAATGGATTGTCTCAAGTCACAAATCCCTTTAAAAGCTAAAAATGATACAGCAGTGCAAGTTATACCATAATAGCACTTTCCTGCCTTGAAGCAGCCTACTAGGAAATGAATCCAGTTAAGTCCAATTCCTTAGGGTTTTAGAACACTCATGGAAGGAGTCTTGCCATGTGTCTAGATGCTGGAAAGTTAAAAACAGATTTGCCTGGTGTGTGCCAATAAGAAGTGGAGAAGTTGCTGCAGGGCACTGGGGCTGCTGCTGTCCAGGCCAGCGTGAGTGCTTGGATTAATGAGCACAGGGAAGCGGGATCCCGACCAACTGCAGGAGCAGCTGCAGGTCTGGGAGGTGCTGAGCAGCAGGAGCTCCTCTCAAAGCCTGTAAATGGATCCACAACACCTGACTTGCAGTGCCTAATCTCGACACTGAGGGACTTGACTGTGCCTCTGGCAGGCTGACTAAACTGCTTAGTGCTTGTATTATTTTGTTGTTGTTGATTAGTTTTTCATACTGTAAAAGCAGGCTTTAACTGACTTTTATTCTCCTTCAGTGACCTGTGCATGGAGTGTGCCTTGCAACTGGAGACCTGCCCTTTGTGTCGACAGGAAATACAAACCCGAGTCAGACAGATCTCTCACATTTCATGACACATGTGGAGAAATACCACAGACTTGTTTTTAATGAACTCCAACCAATACTGAAAGGGGAAAGCATCTCTAACCAATCTTTATGCACATAGAACCATAGCCACGGCCAGATTTCATGCTAACCTGTAATCTGTTTATCTTAAAACCGAAATCTTTAATAAGCTATTTCCAGCTGCCAGCAATGGGAGCTGGTTTCAGCAGTCAGGAGCTATGGCTATTGGTTCCTCCGAGCAAGAGCAGAGGGAGTTGTCTCTTCTTCCCCTTTTCCTTCTCGCCTGTCGCAAGTGCTGAAAAAATTTGCACTGGAAGTACACATACAATGCATTTTAGAAAAGAGAAAATAAGTATTTCCTAAAACAGGGCTGTGCTGTCTTGTGCTCGAAAGTCTCTATTTTTGGCAGAAGTCAGTACTAAAAAAAGAATGCCAATGTTTCCCTGTTTAATGTAGCCTCCTGCTGGTCAGAGACTCTGTGTTTTCCAATATTAAACTGCTCAAAGACTGAATCTGTACACAGACTGATTTGAAAAGACAGTGTGGAGACTGTAGAGAAACTCACAGGTTTTAATAACTTGGTAATTCCAAAGAATGTTCTGATTTGTTTTTAAAGGTTAAAAGATCAGTGGTATTTTCAAGTACATGATGTTTCTGATGCTTTTAACTTCAGTACCCACATTTTTTTGTGAGGTTATAATTTTCAGGAGGTATTCTTAACTAATTATAATGCTGGACTGGAATTAATTTGATATTCTGGGTATTTTTTAAGGTATCATCAAACATCTTTTTTAATCAGTGTTGTTTTTGAAAGTTAGCTCAATTTTTCCAAAGTGAATATATCTTAAAATATTAGAGGAGAATTCTGGACCAGTTTATTTAAAACAAGGTTATTTGGATATCAGTTTCAGTCTTATTCTTAACTCCTTAAAAATGCACCTTGCTTGCCACGTGTCAGTCCTGCTCTGAGCAGGTTTGGGGCCACACTTCCTATTTTTGGTAGGGATCGTACAGTGGGAATCTCTGCTCCACTTTAATTACACATTTGTGATGTTTGTATGTTAAGAATGCACTTCAGTAGGCAGCTCTTGACTTTTACTAGGTTTCTACAAGGAATCAGGGTTCACAGCTGGTGTCAGTGAAGTAGCACAAAAATCGATGGGGTTCCGCTTATTTTGCACCAACTGAGGATATGACTCTGTCTCTTCCAAGTCTTGCACCGGTCGATTTTTTTTTTTTTTTTTTTTAAATTATCTGTCTGTATAGTAGAACTTTACTAATTCACACACAACTTACACCAAAACCATCCCACTTCTTGGCAGTGATTCAGCAGCAGAGGCTGTTGTAGTGAATTCTCATGGTGTGATGTAACTTATTTTTAAAATCATTTATTATCTTTATCGTACTGTGAAGCACTAACAAAGCAGAGCTGAGGCTGCTTCTTCCTGCTGAGTGCTCTGGCTTCCTACTGACCTCGGTAGGAGCTGAGATCTCTGCACACAGGTCCCAGAATCCAGCTCTCTAGCAACTCCTTTCACCTTCTGCCTTTGCTAACTCAAGGGTGCTGAACTTCATCCAGGCATGTGTGAATTAGGAAAGTTCTGTCCGTCATTTTCATGTTGACTTTTGTCCAAATGTAGACTGGATCCAGAAGCAGAGTGCTGGTTAGTGTTTTTGCTAAAATGTGGATTCTCTTCCACCTTGGATGCCCAGTTTGATTAAAGTCAGACTGGCAAATCTGTGCCACAGGGATCTCCTTTCCTCGCTGACTGTACTTTACAGTGTTTTGCTGTATCCATGTTTTCAGTCAGGGCCGAGTCCCTTCTGGCTCGGTGTTCAATGAGTGAACGTGACTGCCATCACTGCCACGAGGGTGTTGGAAATTCAGAATCACTTGAAATGAAGTTTTAAGCGCTTCCAAATGCAATGACGAGTTTTTATCCCTAAGGTACAAAGTTACAAATCATACTTTAGGGAAGAGGTGGGACAGAACCATTTTGAACTCTGCCTTAATAGAGTCTAGTAACTTCAGGGCTTTGGTTTCCCTGGCCAGGATTAACTGAGGTAAAATTTTCAGAAGTGCCTAGGACTCCTCCTTCGTATCAACTGCTGTATGAGATTAAGGTCTTCAGGCCCAAGTCCACAATGGCTTCTAGGCATCTGGTGTCCCCTTGGACTGGAGGTGACCTTAGAGCCTCTCTGTCTTTGTGGACATGGGACTAAGTGCCTGTGTTCTTTGTGGAAAAGATGTGAATGCTTTGGAAAATTTTGCCCCAGACCGTCTTCCATGCAGCTGGTGCTGGGCAGAGGAAGCCAACGGTGGCAGAGGAGGGAGCTGTGTTGCAGAGAAGCAGAGAACTGTCCTGTTCATTTCACAAAGGGAAAGACTGTACACTTTGACTGGCTTTCTGCCGCCATCCACGCCGGGGGCATCTTTGTCGAGCTGGATTCTCCATGACCAGTGCGGTGTCTCCATTGCTCCCTCCCCTCCCCATGGCTTTGGGGACAGGGATGGGAGGCGGTGACTCCACAGGCCCTCACAGAGAGAAATGAATTGTAGCAAAGTTGTCTATTCAACAATAAAAACATCCTGAAGGCTGTTTGTTGTTCTTTAATTCCTCTATTCAGGAAAATTCGTGTATGCGCTCGGGTGGAACATTCGTGCCGGGGCGACCCAGGTCATCCCGCAACAGAGGCTGTCCCTAACCTTCGGAGCTCTACTCTCTGATGAGGAACCCGCTTTACTAACGCCATTAACAAGCAAATCCTGCTGTCTCCCGGTCCCTCCCGCAGGCCGGGGCCCGGCCCGGCCGGGACGCGCTCCCCAGCCCGCCATGGCGGCGGCACCGCCTTGCCGCGCTC
>VZTI01004617.1:4194502-4205752 GCA_013397865.1 Struthidea cinerea
CCAGGAGACGGCCTGAGGGGAGGGGGCTCGGCGCCGGCCTGAGGGCGGTGGGTGCGGGCGGGGCCGCGCGGGGGGCGCGGGGCTGCGGTCCCGGGAACCGGGGGATGTCACTGCCGAGGCGCTTTGTGGAGAGGGAGGGTGACGGCCCGCTGTCCTGGGTCCCTTTGAAGAGAGGGAGAGAAGCGGACTGGGTGCCGGGGGAGGGACAGGGCTTGGAGGGCTTTGCCCCCGCCGGGACTGAGGATGGGGAGGCGAGGGACGCGCTCAGCTCCTGCCGTGCTCGCGGTGATGTCCCGGGGCTGTTCCGAGGGCCGGCGGTGGGTACAGCCCAGCGAGGGTGGCGGGAGCAGCGGGTTCCCATCGCCGGCGGCGCCGGGGTGTGTGCGCCCTGTCCCCGGCATGGATCGGCATCTGCTCACAGCCACGGGCCGAGCGTCCGGCCGGGACACAGCCCCTGGGACCGCTACCCAAAGCCTGGCCTGCGAGCCTGCTCTGGGACACACTGGAGCAGGGTGGCACCTTCATCTTATCTTTCTATAATAGTCAGAGTTGTTCAGGAGAAAAGATGTAGAGGTGACCCGAAACCCCTTTATAGGGTACTGGTTGCATTTTGAGCCTGTTCTCTGAATAGGTAGGAGAAGTTTCTAGAGAATTTGGGTTATTACAGAAAAGGAGTAGCAATAACTTTGGAAGAATGTGATGTTGGAATTCCTATGTTTGAAAATTAAAATTTATCTCCTGATTTGCTCTTTGGGAAATGTATGGCAATTTAGCAATTGAATTTGTATTAACACTAAGTCATGTTATTCTTTAGCACTTTGGTGAAAAAGAAGAAATAACCACTAACAGCAGCAACATACAGATTATCTGTTCTACTCTGGCTGGGCAGGAACAATGGATACTTCTGATGGAGAAAGTTTGGGTGTAGCCACGTGAGTATGCTACATTCTCATGTGTCAGATTTTCAATAGGCTAATTGCTAATTAAAATATCTTAATAGGAATATAATTACACGAATGAATTTACACCATGCTGATTAGTGGATTCTGCCTCGGGAGAACAAAGGTGCAGAATGCAAAGCTGCAAGAGGGAATAACATCAGTGCAGAGTTTAGGTGAAGTCAAACTAAATATCACTGTTATCAGTGTAGCACTGGGTACCTCTGCTGAGGGATCAGAGCAAGCACTATAAGGCTGGAAATTGCTTTTTCTGGTGTTCATTTTAAATTTAGAATTTCTCCTTTTCAAGGGTGTTTGTTGTCTTATGTCGTTGATCGTGAGAGGAGACTCCTCCTCTGTGTTTGAAGTGTGCTCCTTCTAAACCTGAGACCATTCAGAGGTGGCCTCAACCAAATTTCACGCTGGCAGATGCTAGATGCTGCTTCACCCCACAAGTGTCTGCCATACTCTTCTCCTAAGAGTTGTGGCAGAAGGGGATGTGTGACTGTGCCTCTGCCATGCGTGGATTTAACTCTTTCAGCCTCAGACTCTCACAAACGGCCCCGTGCCAGGGCTGCTTCAGCGGCACAGGGTGTGCTGGCCCAAACTGGGTGTGACGAGGTGGCAGGGAATCAAACCACAGGGCTGGTGAGCGCGTGTCTCTGTAGGTGTGTGGATGCACGTGTGTTGTATAAAGAGATGGAGTTGGTGTCTTTTGGAACAGTTAAAATTCCATTATTTGCACGGGCTTAAACCAGGGTTTAAATGAACACTTTTTCTGTTGCTGTTAGGATAAGCTATAAAACTAGCAGTAGCCTTTATTCGGAGGGGGAAAAAAGGTGTGGAATAGCAAAGTCTGCATGCCAAGGGAAGCACTGAACTGGCCAGGTGAGCTGCCCGGGTGTGTCCCCTCGGCCGGGCCGGGCCGGGCCAGCCCCGCTCCCGGCCCTGTGCCGCCCTCTCGTGGGCTGTTCCAGGCCTTGCCTTGGCTCCGCTCATCTCCCAGGATCAGGAATGTTGTTGCTAGGATATCGTTCGCTGAGCAGACGCTTTTTTAAATCAAAGATCTCTTAGTTTTTCCTGATCAGAGCGAGCCTGATTATAGGTAAACTGTTGGCTGAACTACTATTGGATTAATTTCACTGGAGTAGTCTCTAACAGCAAAGTAACTTTAATGAGCTTTTCAAAACTTTGTCTGAAGGGCTATCCTGCTCTGTTTACTGATGAGAAAGAGACATTCAGTTGAATTTAAATAGTGTTTTCACTGATCGAAGCTGATTTTTTTCTTAAGGACAAATATCCCTGTTTCTTTGAGACTTGTTTCCCTCGTGTGAGAAAAGCTTGTCTTTCATCTCTTGGAGAATATAGGAAGAGTTCATCTCCCACTAAAGATGAGCTGTGAATGCCAAAGACATCCTGTGGATTATTTACTGTGTCTGAACAAGTTGCACAATAATAGATCCAGACTCCTGATGCTTGTACCAAAGGTTTCTTCCCATGACTTGAGATCCATAATGGTGTTTAATATTTGCTCATGACAGATTAATCTTAGGAGAGTCTCCCATTTATTTGGGGCACAAAAGGATGTTTCTTGCACAAGAAAAATATTTAAGTTCTTCAGTTATGTAATACTTGTGTATACATTCAGTTTAAGTTGTCCCACAAGACCAAGTATTTAAAAATATTCTCTAGAGTGTCTACAATTCTGTGATCACCATGTGCAGTTAATGCAGGAAAGAGAAGGGAAACTGGTAGCAGCTGGGATTTGTGGGTTGGAAAAGGCTTAATTTGCTGTTCTAATTACACTCTTTACATTCTTTTGCACCAGAACTAGAATTACCTTGACAGTAATGCCAGTAAAACAACATTTATTCTTTCTTGCAATTAGGCACCTTATTGGGAGGAAATAGAGTAGAGGCCTGATGAGAATCTCCATGGAGCAGTCTTCTCATCAGTGCCATGGATTATTTTGTAGGTTGAAACTGGGAAGTTTTTCAGTTATCTTGTAATTACTGGGTTTATTTGTACTTAGGCTTTTGTTAACACTTTTTAATTTTAACTTTAATTTCTGCTGTGGTGAAAATATATATTTATGCAGTCCTGTCTTCCTTTGCTTTCAGCTCCACCACTTCTGATGAGTTTGATGCAGTTGTTGGCTATCTGGAGGATATCATAATGGGTAAGGTCTGCAAGTAGGTACATGTTGGAGTGCAGTTGAATCTGGAGAAATGCTAACAAAACTAATTTGGAACGTGTCAGAGTTTGGAAAGCTGACACTGGTGTCCTTTACCAGTGTTTATAGGTAAACTTTCTCTTTAGACCTGTTCTGTGGAATTCCATGGTGACCTCCCATGTTTATTTTTAGTCTTCTTTTCTTCCACAACTGGAAAAAAATTCTTTGGCAATTGGAAATTAATCTGGGAGTTTCACTAATATTTGTAAATTCAAGGGGAAAAACACTGAGTTCTTGTAGGGAAGAGGTATTCACTTAATAAAAAATACAGATGTTTTGCTTACTTTAGAGCCAGAACAAAAAGAGGTTCAGAATAAATAACTTTATTAATAAATGTAGAGCAGCAGGACTGTTTTGGTAGTATTTCACCAGCAGCCTGTGTCCTCCCACAGATGGGTCAGGAGTGGTGGTTTGGCAGCAGCTGCGGTGCTGATGTGATGAACTCTGCACATGTGCAGGGCTCTGTGGTTCCAGCAGGGAAGCAGAGGACCAGTGAATGTGGGTTTGTGTTACAGAAAGAATGACCAAACTCGTAACTCTGTGCTGCATTTCTATTGTTGTTGTCAGATGATGATTTCCAGTTAACACAGAGGAATTTTTTGGAGAAGCACTACCAGGAGTTTGATGACTCAGAAGAAAACAAGCTCATCTACACTGACATTTTTAATGAATATGTAAGATACCTTTTCCTATTTTTCATATGTATTGCTTTTTTATCTTTATATAGTTCTCCCTTTATAAAATGCTGGCTTACATTGAGCAGATCCCAACATGATTCCTGTCTCCTTCAGAAGCACAGCCATGATCTGTGAGCAAGAAAGGTTTTTTCTGAAGCTTTAGGTTCCTTTCTCATTGTTTGACACAAAATTTTCTAGAGATACTTTGTAAGTGGTGTAGCTCTCTTGAATAGAAATTTAGCCTATTGCTGTAGTAAATAATGTGTTTAGCATGTGTGCAAACAAAGTTTCTTCTTTTCCAGTTGTAGTATATCTTGTATTGGATAATTCAATCATGTCCTTCATGCAAAGCATAATCAAGAAACTAAACCAGTTTACTATTCAGTACCATTAAATTAGTTGAAAATAATTTTTTCCTAGATACAAATAGTCAGTGTTTGTTCTCACCAATATCCCCAGCAAAAAATGTGCAGCTCTGTGCCTCAGGGCTGGTGTGAGAACAGAACCAGCAACACCCACTGAGGAATCCGCAGTTGTGCCCAGTGAGGATCATGCAGAGTGTCAAGAAGGTGTCAGTGTAAGGATGCTTCTGAAATCTGTTGTGATCTTATTGGGGTGGTTTGTCTGGGTTTTTTTCAGATCTCTTTAGTAGAGAAATACATTGAAGAGAAGTTGCTTGATCGGATTCGTGGGTTTGATATGGTTGCTTTCACAGTGTCATTGCAGTAAGTCTCTGCTTTGCTTTTGGTTGAGGGGTGTCTTATGTGCCTCTCAGTTATTTCTTTTTATCTAGATTAAAGCTTAGGTTTGACTGTTCTCCCCTTAGATACTGGTTCCACTTAAACTTAAAAAAAGAAGTGTTCATACAATACAGGCAGTGGCTGACCACTTTTCTTGCCTTCAGCATGTCCTGCTACTCTAAATTTCTGAATTGTCATGCTAAAATATATTGGCTTCCAAGGGGCAGGAAGAGAAATTGGAATGAGAGCACTGGAGGATTTTCATATTTCTTGTCACTTTGAAGCCAGACCCTTAAAAAGCTGGGTCTTGTTTATTTCTTCCAGCCACTTCAGTAGCCTGGTGGTGTTTCAGTCATGTGGTTAAATTCTTTTATTGCAATTTTTGTATGGAGCATTCAGAGAAGAGTTTAGTTTGTGTTCAGCTTTTGCATCGGGTCATTTTAGCTTAACCAGCTTCATGAAGAGATTGTTTTTGAAAGATCACTGGTTTTCCCCTTGAATAAGAAAATCAAGTGTAATTGCGAGCTGAGTATCTTAAAATATTTGAATCTGTTTAATTTGTAATGCTTCTTAAATAAACAGGTTTGGTTTTCAAGGACGGATGTGATACTCTTAGGTCTTGGATTTAGATGTAATATTGTATTTGGATTGGAAATAATGCATGGTAATATTTGGCTGCAGTTTTGCTATATGATAACCTGCAATAACATTCTTGTTTAAATATTGATATTGTTCTACTTGTCCTTTTTGACCTTGTACCATTTTAAAAGAACGATTTTTTCTCACACAATTCTCACTCCCAAACTTCTTTTCTCTGCAGACAACACAAAGATGAAATGCCAGGTGACATATTTGATCTGCTTCTCACATTTACAGACTTTCTGGCTTTCAAAGAAATGTTCTTGGAATACAGAGCTGTGAGTATATCACATTGTTTATTTTCATTGGCACAGTGGCTGTTAGTTTTGTGTAGCTCCACCTGAGAGTGCCGAAGGCAGAGTTACTACAGTAGGTCACAGTGTTTAATCAAAGGCTGTACCAGAATCAAAAGAGAAATTACTTCACTGAGTGGCTTTTTAGACAAGCTGCACCTTTAATCATTTCTAGAAAACATGAATGAAGCTGGCATGTGGAGCAGCTCTTCAGGAACACCACACTTCCTGCATCTGTGAATGTTGTTTTCCAAATGAACAGAAGGGAACACTTTTTCACTGTGAAGGTCTCTGAGCACTGTCACAGCTTCCTTGCCTAGAGAGGTTGTGGAGTCTCCATCCTTGGAGATATTCTCCAGTTGTCTGGACATGGTCCTGAGTGGCCCTGCTTGAGCGTGGGGTTTGGCCCAGATGGCCTCCAGAGATCCTTTCCCACCGTGGCCATTCTGATTCTATAGTTTGTTTTTTTTTTTTTTTTTTATCCCTAGTCTATCAAAAATTAGCTTTTTAAGCCTCTTTCATTTGTTTTCTCCTCCTCTCTGTGCTTAGCAAAAGTGCTAAGGTTTTTGGATGAGGTTTTTCCTAGCAAAACGAAAATCAGTGCTCTCCAGCATCTGTCCAGTCCTGTTCGACAAGGAGCGGAAGAGTCACAGTTGTGGTTATGCCTCTGCCCCTTCCCCATCCCTGTGAATTTTGTGGAAATAGGGACAGGCTGAAGAGAAAGAGTCAGTCCGTGTGTCAGCAGCAGGAAGAATTTCAGATGGGATTTGCAGATTGGGGTCTGCAAATGGGGTCTCAGAGGCAAATGACACTGCAGAGATTTCAGTAGATCCCTGAGCCACCGGCACAGCATTCCCAACCAGATGTGAGCAAGACTCTGCTCTGACATGGGCAGACAGCCCCCTCACCCCAGGGATTCCTGCACAATCTTGCTGGGTTCACATTCAATCACAGATGCTCAAGTAGCATGTAATTTTCTATTGATTTGATGCAGCAAACAGAGAATGTATTGCCTGTTTCATTTTCTTAAATGCTCATTCCAAAACAGTGTGGAGTCACGGATTTCTTTTTTTTTCCATGTTTGTAGGAAAAAGAAGGTCGAAGTCTGGATTTAAGCAGTGCGTTAGTGGTGACTTCATTAAACCATTAAACAAGTCATTCTGAAGGGAGTTCTGTTGTATTTTAAGCAAGGTCTAGTCAGATTTCAGAGGTGAAAGGCAGCGATTCCCGAGAGACGGCCGGGACAGAGGGGCGGGGACTCGGCTTCACGGTGACTCTGAGGGCGGTGGGTGTGTGGGCAGGGCCAGGACTGTGGGCGCGTCTCCAGGGGGTGAAATCAAAGCTTTCTGGAATTTTTTACCCTTTTACAAAGTGGATGGAAGAGACTGTGAGAGGCAGATTTCCCTTTCCCAGCTCTACCCAAACTTCTCCTAACGTGTCTGCCAGGATCTTCTTAGAAGCCGCCGTGGTTTGTCTGGGCGGTTTTCTGCAGTGCCCAGCTGCTGCTGCTGCTGCTGCAGGGAGCTTTTTGCACTCTGATATAAAGTGTCTGAGCTGCAGTTTGAGCTCGTTGTTCTTTGTTCTGTCTGCTGAACACAGAGAACAGTTTATTCCTTCTGTTCTTGCAGCACCATTGTTTAACTGGAAATCATCCCGTTCCAACCCCCCTGCCATGGGCAGGGACACCTTCCACTAGACCAGGTTGCTCACAATCCCATCCAGCCTGGCCTCAGGCAATAAAAGGTGCTCAGTTCTCAGGGCTGTGGTTTTAACTGAGAAGTCAGTGTGTGCAGGGAAGTAGTTTACAAGGTGCCAAGGCAGAATTCATGCTGATCAGCCATCAGCTGCTTTATAGGAACAGCACATCATTTTCTTGGTCACATCCTTCCCAGAGATGCAGATTCTGCAGCCTCAGTTGCCTGGTGATGCAGTTGAATCTGGAGAAATGCTAACAAAACTAATTTGGAACATGTCAGAGTTTGGAAGGCTGAGACTGGTGTCCTTTATCAGTGTTTATAAGTAAATTTCTCTTTAGACTGTGGAATTCAATAGTGACCTCCCATGTTAATTTTTATTAATTTTATTTTTTTATTTTCTTACTGTTCCTGATTTATATGTATGTCTATATATTCATATTTGTGGAAATTTGACCCTTGATTTACTCACTGGCAACCAAATAAAGGCAGATCTGTCATGGGCCAATGCCATGTGTCCAGTTCCTTTTCAGTTCTCACCTTCCAACAATGCAGTTCCATTTCCTGAGTCTGCCTCTGCAGACAACCTGGTAAAACCTCTCCCATGCAGACCATGCAGTAAGATTTGCAGCATAGCTCACCTTGCACCAGCTTTTGAACTCAATGAATTTACTTTTACTACCTTGTACAAGGAGGGTGTGAAAGGAAAAGCTGCTCTGCCTGGCTGGGCATCACTTCTTGTTCTGACAAACACCCAAAAGGTGAATGTGTGGTGTTGCAGCACAGGGGAGCCAGCGTGGTTCTTCCCTTTCCCAAGGCACTGATCCTGCCTGTGTTCCCAGAGCTTTTGCAGACTTGATTGTAATTTCTGAAAATGACCTGCAGCTAATGGGCAAAACTGACTTGCTGGTTAATTAGGTGAACTCGGGAGTGTGTGGTGCTGAGCCAGGAAGAGGGAGTGATCAAAGCCTTGGCACCTCGTTCGTATTCTTGTGGTCTTGGATGCACACTCTGAGCATGTGTGTGCATAAAGCAATGAGAGGTAAACCCTGTGGACTTGTTCCTTCCATAGCTCACATGGAGTGGGAAGGGACAGTCACCTCTGCAGTGACATCTCTGCTGTCCCTGCCGTGCTGTATGTGCTGCCTCCTCACAAGAGTTTTCTCATGACAGACTCCAGTGCTGGATTTAGGAATGTTTTTATTTAAAGCATAAAATTTATATTGAAATTGTTAGAAATCAATACAAGAGCAGTTATGACTGCTTCCTTTGCTTCTCCTCCCATCTTCCAGCTCTGCCCCTGTTTCTGCATCCCGTTAATTGCAATTACTTACACTGTAGCTGTGAATGAGCAGAGAGGGGAGCCTGGGCTTGGGTTAGTGATTTTTAGTACTGGACTGTGCCAAACTGGCTCAGCTCCCTCAGTGGAGCTGCTCCAGCGAGGATCCAGATGACCCCCAGGGATGAGCATGAGCTGCAGCCCCAGCGAGTCCATGTCCCCCGGTGGCAATGCTGGTGGGGTTGTGCTGTGGGCACATCAGCTGGAAGCATCATCAGAAACCACAGGGCAGCGTCCACGTAAGCCAGTGCTGACCACCGCTGCCCACACAGGCTGGTCCCAAAACGAGCCCTGGTGGCACACGAGGCTCCGAGCCACCAAGCCTGGCACAAGCCAGCAAAGGGTGGCCCGTGGCTGGGCTTTGCTGTCCACTCCTTACGCATGGTCAGTCACTTGGCTGGTGGCCGCGTTGCTGCCGAGCCCTTTCCAGGCGCGGAAGCTGAAGAAGGTGCTCACCCCGTAGGTGATCATCGTGACACAGGCGAAGAACTGGAAGAGGAGCACACGCCACGTGTGACCACGGTGGCTGCCCCAGCCCCCCGGCCCTCCCCTGCCCGCCGGTACTCACGGAGGCGGCGGCTCTGCGGTTGTAGTCCCACTGCCGCCAGGACGTCGGCTGCACGGCAGCCGCGCACGTCACGAAGGCGGTGATGTACAGCACGGTGGCCACAGCGTTGTAGATCATCAGCTGGGGAAAGCAAAGACGAGGTTGTGAGGTCTGGGCTCAGGCTCGTGCCTGCTGGGATGAGACAGGAGCAAAAGGCTCAGGTTCCCATTCCTCCCCGTTCCCCAGGAGAACACATTAAATGCTCCCCAGGTTGTGTTGGGAGGATTTTGCATGACACCACAACTGCAGCAGTTGGTGACTGTAACTTTCTGGATTGACACAGGACTTTATGGTTTGAGCATTTTCTAAGCAACTGAGGAGCAGAATGAAACAATGTCACTGTGCAAAGTGCGGGGGACATTGTTCCATCAGCCCAGAAGAGCCTGAAGCCTTCCCAGACTATCTTTCCAAGATGTTTCCCTCTTGGGATCCCCCCTCACTCCCTCTCGGCTACGCACCACGAGGGGCCAGGGGATCATGTAGAACTTCTGATGAAGCTGCAGGAGGTAAATCACGAAGAAAAGGAGTGTTAGAATCCAGAAGAAGAGGGACACAAACATCACCCAGCCGTATGCTGCGTGCAGGTGGTACGTTGTGGCGGCGATGAGAGACCACACCAATAAACCGAGCACCTGTGGGGTGAATCAGGGAACGTGTTCAGGGGCTGGTTCCTGCAGGTGGAACACAGAACATCGCAAGCCCAGGCACACCAGCACCAGCAGCAGCTGGGTTCCCCTCTCTCCAGGAAAGCAGCGGCACACTTGGCAGGAGAAGGGTTCCTTGGAAAGCCGCTCTGCCCCTGTGTAAGCCCGCACCACTTATTGTCATGGAAGAAACACAACAGCCTTTGTCCTGCCCGCGTCCAACGCCCTGGTGCTCAGCCGCCCCGACAATGCCTCCTTGTCTGTCACATCCATTTCTAACACTCGTGATCACAAAATATGTGCTGGGAAGAAACATGTATAGGGGGCTCCTGCAGGAGTGGGAGGTGGCACGTGTGAGCTGCCCTGCTCTGGCTGCTGGCGGGGGAAAGCAGGAGCCTGTTTAACAGGGCGGCCTAAGCAAGGGGCTGGAGAGGTGGGACCAGCTGCAGAGTTGAAAGGTCTCTGCTGCTGGTTTTGCTTCCATCTCTCTTTCCTGACGCTCCTACAAGGCACCCCCAGCAGCATCCTTCCCGGCCCCTTCCCTGAGCGTTTGTCCCTGCGTCACCACCAGCTTCAGCCATGCCCAGGGGTTGGAATCTGGAGCCAGGAGCCAGGTCTGTGCCAGCTGTTCCACAGTGGCTGCTCGGGGCACATCCCACTGCTGCCCCCACAACGCTGCCCCGAGTAGAGGGGACGAGCGAACAGGCTCCCACGCGGCGGTGCGGCACCGTGGGCAGCTGAACACCCACCATTTGCATTCATGTGGCACCCGAGGTCCCGGGGAGAGTACCAGCGGGAGATTATTGTGGTTGCCTCCGATGCTGAAGCAACGGGGAAGTGATGCTGCTGCTCGGTTTGACGGTGCAAAGACCCTTGGGCTCTTCAGAGAGCAGCCGCCAAAGCCTGGGAGGACAACCTGGAGAGCTGGGAGTGTTTTAGGGAGCGTGAGAGCCCCACGAGCAAGCCCAGCGCACCTCAGCTGGAGTCACTGTACTTCACACTCCCCCGACCCACCGGCTGTGCCCTGCGGAGATGTCCGCGCGGATCAGCCCGCGCCTGGCACTGGGAACCACCAGGCATTGAGCGGAGTTACCACCGGCAAGGGGTGTGAGGACAAGAATCCGAATCTTACTCTGGCTTTACAGAGGGAAGGAGGAGAGAAGGGGCTGCGCTGTCTTGGGGTTGGGGATTAGCTAGGGTTAGACAGCGGAGATGGGGTCGGAGTGGCAGCCAAAGGGACCCCGGGCTGTTTCCAGCTGAAGAAAAGCACCGAAGTGGGTGATGCCCTCCCCCCTCCGCTGTGCCCCCTCCCCGGTACTCACGGCCTGGGCGCCCATCAGCCCCCCGAGCGGCGAGAGCAAGAAGGAGCCGTCCAGGGCCGCAGGGGAGCCCGGGGAGGCGCTCCGGGCGCGCGCGGCGCCGGACAGCCCCGCCATGCCGCGCACC
>VZTI01004617.1:4210846-4227061 GCA_013397865.1 Struthidea cinerea
CCCCGCGCCGGGGGGGGGGAGCGCCCCCGCCGACCTACAGCTCCCACAAGGCCCGCGCGGCCTCTCGCCGCCGCCGCCGCCGCCGCCCCGGAACTACGCGGACCACAATGCACCGCGCTGCCGGCGGAACTACCCGCCCCACACTGCGCCGCGGCCCCTCCCGGCGCGCGCGCGCATCTCGCGAGAGGCGGCGGGGCGCGNCCGCAAGGGGTCCGGGAGGGCGGGAGGAAGGGAGGAAAGGAAAGAAGGGAGGACAGGAGAGTCGCTGTCGGGATCGACTATCCCGTGGGACTCGCCCGGCGTCGCCCGCCCGGTCGCTCTCGGTTTGAGAAAGAAACGAGGCCCCTGAAGCAGGAGCGGAGGCCGCTCTCTCACCCGTGTTCGCATTTAATCGTGGAAAATGGGCCGAAACCTGCTGACTTTCGCGCTGACCGAGTACCCCTCGGCGGGTTTAGGTCGCGGCTGTGCTCTGAGGCCACTCAGAATTTCGTCCCTAGGAGGGGTTTAAGATGAAAACCACCCGGGTGATTTCCGAGCTGAATTGTCTCCCGTCCACACGTGAAGTGCCACCTTTGTCAAAAAGTCAGCGCGCAATTTCTTTTTGGAATTCGGAAAAGTTTCTTATCAGCTGGCTGAGCTTGTTATTAGAAGATGGGTGGTGGATGCTTTTGATGTTACAGTCTTTAATAATGAAAATGCTAGTTTTGAATTGCTTGTCTTTTGATTTCCCTCTAGACTGGATCGAGTCTAGGAAACAAGAGTAAATCTGGCAGAAGCACCTTGGCGAAGCAGAGACAGGCAGTGTTCCCTGATCTCAAAAATGGCACGCCACGGCTTCTACTCAAGAGAGTCATGCAGAACCGTAAGTGTCTTTTTTTCAGGAGAATTGAGAACAGAAAGACAATGCTTTGGCAGAGTTGAGAAAACAGGGGGTGTTCCTTAGTAGCCCATTTTCCTTTCCCTGTTACATGGAACAGAAATCAGATTGTTGTACGACTGATATACGTAACAGAGGAGTCACTGCAGGGCAGCTGAATGTGGGGTACAACTGTCTTGAGAGACCAGGCCTTGCACTGGTGAAATCATAGCTTTGAAGATCCTCTTCAAAACCCTCTTCAGTTGGTCTTCTTATCTTGGTGTCTGAGCACATAATCCTGGTGCTGCCTTTGGCTGTAGGATCAGGTGTGAGTTACAGAGGTACATTCTGCTGCAGTGCATGGAGCCCCGTGCTGCCAGCTGTCACTGTTGGCTTTGTCACTGCCAACCCCCCAGAGTAGAACCCAAACAGTTTTCACTAGGTCTTTATTTTAACCCATTAGTAAGTGTAATTTACAGCCTGTAGCATAGATTTGACAGTCTGCTGTGTTTTGGTGCTCTTGCTGTATTGAATTGTGGAAAGGAAATGTTCTGGTTTGTTGGCAGAACCCCAAGTTTCACCTCTGGCACCTCAGATATCTAACCAAAAAGGCACGGAAGAAGCTCATTCAGAAGTCCCATCTAAGAGGGTTTCCAGCATGTAAGTAGGGGTTTTATATAATTTTCACTTTTATTACAATGCCAGGTATAGCTGCAGTTCCTGTGGTGGAATTAGGGAGCAGGACTTCTCTACTTATGTTTCAGTGATCAGAGTTGCATCTTGTTGGGTGGGATTATCAGAAATGTCTCTCCAGCTTGGTTTGTTTTGGTAGGGGGGAGTTGCAGCTGCCAGATGTTGCTGGTGAGGAAACATCTGTCAGCGTGTTCCACATGACAAAGAAGAGAAAGAAACTCAGCATTTCTGAATTTGAGAGAGCAGCAGAGAGACGACTTCCCCAGAACCAAGGTAAGGCTGAAGTCAAGGATTTTCTTGTTCAGTGCTGCATTTGCTGTCAGCTGGTTCTCACCTGCTCAGCTCAGTTGTTAGGAGCTGCCCAGCTGGGCAATTGTAGGTTTGGAATCCAGATTGCAATATCTTATGCAAAGGGGATAATGGAGAAAATAAAAGCCCCTATCCTATCAAATGTAAAATAAAACTTTTTAAGCCAAGTTCTAGGCTCTGCTATGACTGTGTATAACTTCTTGACTACTTTTGCAGCTTGATGCTTTTTGAGTTTTAAGTGTCTCCAGAGGAAGCAATCCCTGTCTTCCTCTCAATTCTAGAAACTTAAAAATCCAAGCAGCTGCATACTTTCCGTTGCAATTATATAAAATAATTATGAAGTTCTTTGTGAGCAGAACAGGCTTGAGTTCCAGTTTCATCAAGAGTTTGTGGAATAGTTATCTGTGCTTCTAAAGCTCTGGATGTGTTTGGGTTGGGTTGCTGAAGGGTGGTTGTGACCAAGGCCTAACATCTTGCTATCAATGTGGTAAAATTAAAGTTATTAAGTCTGAGGGTATGTGCCATGTTAAATTTTCCTTGAAATAATTATTTTCTTACCCTTCCAGAAATTGCTTATTAGATTTCTAATATGCAGTTCTGAAATGTAGACATGAAATAGTGAAGTGACCCTGTCATCTAATTCTGTTCGCATCAAAGTGTGACTTTTGAGGATTGTAGCATGACTGGCTCTGAAAAGAGGAAGATCCATTGGGATGTTCCTGTAGCCTGTTGTGTAAAGGGTAATTTCTCAACTAATGTGCCATCAACTTTTTCTAGCTCAGTCAACGTTGGACAGCACAATTATGACTCGGTGAGTTTTACCCAAAATGTCTTAACTTCTGGCTGTCCCAAGTATAGCTGCCTTCACTGACCACATCTGAAGTGGTGAAGAGCAGTGCAGATACCTGGGTTCCTGTTAAAGACCTGTGTTAATGTTAGCGATAACACATTCACCCGCCCCTCTGCTGATGGAATTTGAAGGTGTTGCACCACACACCTTTTGATTTTCTGGAACTGTGGCTCTGCACTGTATGCCTGGGTTGGTTTAGCTTGTATTGCTACTGTTGCTCCTCTTTTTACTTGCTAGGGTCATTCCTTTTTTCCTTTTGTTCTCATGCTTCCAACAGTAAATCAGTACACAATATACCTTAGAATATTATCCCTGCCTGTTGATAGTCTCATCACATCAGTTGCATCTATGCAGTATTTTCTGGACTTTAAAAGCTTTTTAGTGAGTCAAAGAACTTACTTTCCTGTGTTGCCTGGGTACTTTGCAAATGACCCTGGCCAAAGTCAGCACATTATTTCACATTTCTCACTGCAGCCGTTGCCTGGGATGCCACGCAAGATGCTTCTTGGGGCTGCATTCTGTACTATTGACTTTGAACCCTCTGAACCCCCTTTTTACTTGGGTTGTCTGGAGAGAGGGACAGGAGGTCATTGAGCATGGTCAGTCTCCAGGGTGCTAAACGCCTCCAGTGAGAAATATCTTTTCCTGTGCTTTATGTGTTGCTATCAGCTCCCATCTCAAAACAGTCACAGTGTGTTGGTAGGTGTACTTTGCTGAGAGTATTGATACTAAGTAGCTTCTTTAATTTGTTGGGAAATCCTCCTACCACCCCGTTGTCATCTAGAGTATGTCTTTACTCTCAAACATTTGTTTTCCCTTTTTTTTTGTTTTTCAAGATTTTTTAAATTTATGAACTTTTTGTCAGCTGTAGTGTTGTAGTGTCTCAGGGAGGCTGTAAACCAGTCTGCTTACTGATCTCTGCAATACATATCTTGATGTAGGGTGATACTATGAAAATAAGCAATTCATTTAAAGACTGACATGTAATCTTCAAGGGTTTTTTGGGGAAATTTCTCCCAGTTCTGCGAAATGTGTCACTGTTAGTGCCACCATGTCTGTATTCTGAGGGTAAAAGGGTTGTGTGATTTTGACAGATGATTTCTTCCCTCTTTTTGCAGATCCCTTCATATGTCTGTGGGTTCCTTGATGGCCCCAGACACGGTTGAGAAGAGGGGCTTGCTCCGGAGGCCAAAAACCCGCAAGGCTGTTGACATGCAAGCTTTTCAAGGCAGAGTGGAACAGAACCTGCTGAAGAGCAAAGGTTTCTTTTGTGTTGTTACTTCTCTCTTGGGAGACAGGGCCTTATGTAAAGGGGCTTTTAGAAGCAGTTACTGAAGTGTGGCCTGTATTTCAGAATTTAAAATTTACTAACACATTTGCAGAAATAGAGTGGGATTTGGGAAGCAAGATTAGAATGAGGCTCTGCCTCGGCAGTTCCTTTGGTTCTATGCACTTAAATGTGTGCTTTTCCCAGTTTGGTGATTTAAACGACAAGAATTGTTTGGGATGAGTAAAATTTGGTTGAATGACTGAAATTTTGAATTACAGAAGTCTTGGTAGTAAAGTGTGTCCCTATGACCTTGAACAGTTTTTCTCATAAAATTTGTTTTAAAACTTTTTTAACAGGACAGAACTATCTTGTGGACTCACATTCTGCATCTGGGATTCGATCAAGCATCCTGACAAGTGATGCGGAAATGATGATGAACAGCACTGAGCTCTTTGTTCAGTCCCAGCTGGATGAACAGAGCCAAAATAAACTTTCTGCTTTTGAACCCCAGCTGTCAGACTCAAAAACTTCAGCACAGAGGAGCCCGATTTCTGATGTAGATCAAGAGGAAGCAAGGCCAGAGGGCCTGGTATCCAATGTTGGCACAAATGCGGGAAGGACCCAAAGACACTCCAAGAACTCAAGCCCTGATCTTGGGCATGTTGACAGAATGACACGTGTATCTACAGAAACACCTGTAAAACAGCAAGAAGATAAGCAGGATCATTCCCAGCAGAGTAACCCAATGGAACAGGTTTCTTTTCCTGAAGAGGAAGTGGTTTGCAGTGAGTACTATGGGTTAAGGCTTAGGCTTAGCAGGTGTTATCTGAAGTCAACAGAGTGGTTGAGGTAGAAAGGGACCTCAAGGTTATTTTCTCACCTTTCTGCTCTGGCAGGGCCACATAGAGCAGGTTGCCCAGGACCCTGTCAAAGTGGCTCTTACGAGTCTCCAAGGGTAATGACTGCAAATTCTCTTCCTTCTGTTCAGATGGAGCCTCCTGTGTTCCAGTCTGTGCCAGTTGCCTTTTCTGGCACTGGGCACCACTGGAAAAAGTCTGGCTCTGTCTGCCTTACACCCTACCTTCAGACACTTGTGTATATTGGTGAGATCTGCCCCGAGCTTTCTCTTCTCCAGGCTGAACAGTCCCAGCGCTCTCAGCCTTTCCTTCTAGGAGAGATGTTTCAGTCCCTTAACTGTCCTGATGGGCCTTTGCTGGACTCTCTACTGGGTCCACCTCTCCTTTGTACTGGGACCCCAGAAGTGGGCACTCTAAATTGGTCACAAAAAATAAGGAGATAATATGTAGGACATGTAGACAGATGTGGAAGGAATCTGGAAGTTCGTAGTCCATACCTTCACTGTGATGTGCTCACTTACTTGTCACAGCCAACCTCTTCATCGTCTCCAGGGCCTTAAAAATCCTTGGACAGAGGCAGTCGCCTCCCTGCTCACTCTGTACCAACGCTTTGCAATTCCTATTGTTTGCTAGTTTTCCCCTGGTGTCTGGTACCTTTCTTTGGCATTCATTTCCCTGGCCTAGTCCTGGTTGTGTAAATGGGAACACATTTTCCTCATACTGCTTGGACCAGGCAAAAGTTGTTTTGAAAGGACAGGGGAAGGAATCAACAGAAAAAGATTAGTTGTTTAGAGGAGCTCAATGGCAGGCATTTTTAGGACAAAGGGATAGATAATGCAGAGAAAAGTATGGAGGATGTCGAATAGGGGGCTGGATCAAATGAGAGGAAGATGAGGGGGAGTGAGCATATCTTTAAGATGCTGGAGTTAGTAAGGCATTCATGTCAGAAGTTAATAGTGGCCTAGTTCTCCTGCTCTGCCACAGGAGGCTGCTGTCACTGTTGCTCCTCAGTGTCAACTGAAAAACAGTTGCAGTAATTCTTCCAACTGGTTCCTAAGACTCAATGCAAACTCCCTAAACTGCTTCAAGTACACACAAGTGTTTCTTGTGTGTCTTCTTCTCCCTGCTTGGTTTTTTATTTACCAGGAAAGCTAAAGAAAGTTAAAAAAGCTACCGGGAGACACATTAATGATCTGTTCTAGCTGTTCATAGATGGAGCTCCTCTCTGTCCTCCTGAAGTTCAAGTAAATATTTGGAATCCCCAGTCACTCTAAATCTTTCCAGCATGTCTTTGAGAGAAGTTGTGTCCCATATAATTGAAGACCTAGAAATAAGTGATACAGAAGAAGAGATGATTAATACAGTGAATGGAGTGGAACAGGAAAAGATTTTCCGAGAGGGTAAGAAGTGCTTTGAGTGTAGAAAGGGAATGGAGTATAATCTGATTTAAACAGAGTTTTTCAGGTGACTTGCAGAGAAAAATAAGACTTAATTGTACATAAAATGCTGGAATTGAACATTTCTAGACAAGCTCTCTAAAAGTGGGCTGTGACTGGAAATGGAATAAAGGTTCATATGTTTTGGCAGGTCTGTAGTACTGCTCAGCTTCCCATAGGAAAGATGAAGAGCTCTTTCTTGGCAAAGAATACATCTGGCTAATCTAAGCTAGTTAACATTTCACTTCACTTTAGGCCCTGTGTTGGTGTAAGCAGCCCAATATTCTGGTTAGTGAGAGTGATATAACTGATTTTTGCACCACCTTTGGCCAGATTTCTTTGTGCCCTTCACTTGGGCTTGGGGTCCCAAAAGTACAAGCCCTTGCCACACTTGTACTTTTGAGTGTGAAAACTCCCAGTCACTGGAGAGGATGATCAAAGTGCAGTTTGACAGCTTTTGGTTCTGGACCCAGCCAAGATTTCCAAACCCTTCAGCAAGTGACAGCATTATGAGAGTGCCCAATTTTCTCAAAGTAATTACCTGGGTGGGTTTCTGCTTAACTGAGCTACATACTAACAGATATGTGGACTGTATGTGTAGTATAAAGAAAAAAGGAATACTTAAGTAGTCAGTAGCTCGAGTGTTTTAAGCACAAGCAAGTCATGTGCCTGTATATTTCTCATCCTGCCTGCCAGAGGCTTGTCCAGGATGGTTAAAATCACTCTAGTCTCTCTTCTCTTTGTAATGGAATATATCTCTTACAAAATTGTTTATTCAGAAAAACGGAGGAAATGAGGAGGAGAATCTGAGCACAAACTCCAGGTATTGTTAGATTTAAAGGAAAAGAAATTGGTCTTTCACACAATCACCAAAATTGAGAATAGCCATAGAGATGGCAGATCTGGAGGAGCTCTGCTTACTGTAAGTAAAATTCCTTCATCGGGATCTGGCGTGCTCCTAATTAGGTAGCTGTGCAGCAAGCACAGGAAAAGTTGGGCATTTCTCAGCTGTAAAGGGAACTGCATCTGCTTTTCTTATTCACAGCTTATGGCTGAGTTTATTTAACACAAATAAATTCTAGTGGTGGTTCAACTGTGTGCTGGTGGTTGGTTGGGGTTTTTTTGTAGGTAAGATGTATGATAGAATTTCTTATTTTAGCTGCAGAATGTGGTGCAAGTGCTGGATATTCTGAACATTTGGAGAAGAAACTGGCTGAAAAAGCAGAATTGCAGATAACTGCAGCACAGGACAGCAGAGGTGAAACAGAAATGGCTCCTTCAGCAGGAGAGGAACTGGCAGAAGGCAGCGTTGGAGCCCACGGCTCTCCCAGAGCGGGTGAGGACACCTCTAATGCTGACAGCTATCTCTAGTGCCAAAGATCTCTCATGCTGCATGACTGGCATCAGTGCTGAGACAGAGACTTAACTTCCGTTGCATTCTGGAATCTGGGCTAATTACTGGGGAAATACCAAACCAGTATTGTCATTTTAAGCTGGAAGACTGCATATTATTTTAAGGGAAACCAAAATTGTACTGGTGGTAGTGTTTAGAAATGTATAGTTACAGCAGGTTTCTTTGATTAAAATTTACTAGTGGAAGTTCCAGAATCAGGCAAAGGTGCTTGTTTCAGTGCTTTGTTTTTCCTGTTTTGGAGATCTAGAACATGAGATTACCAAAGGCATTGGAGCTGAAAGTCTGGGCAGGCACTCTCATGCCTTTTCCTCCTTTGATAAACCTGGGATGACTCCATTAGATGAAACTGATGAACAAGGAGATGAGCTACAGGACCAGGTTATCATGCTAGAGCTGGATAGTTCAGTGGAAGAGCCTGCTGAGGATGAAGCTGGACACCCTGCAAATGAAGGTAAGGAACTATTGCAGCAGTAGCAGAAGGCAGTTGGAGAATTTTTTCCTCCTAGAATGAAGAACAGCAGAGGTTAATAATGTTATTAACTGTTTAGTCCATCAGAGAGTCCAGGGAAAACTGTTGGCTGCTGTTTCTAGGGCCAGATCATTGCTGGCTCATCAGGTGCTTCAGAGGCCAAGATCATCTTGTACTTTTTGAGGTGAAGGTAATGGAAGTGCCCAAAACAGATGAAACTGAGTGCAGAGTGGGTTTATACAGTGACACAGGGATATCCTCCAGTCTGTTCTTTCCTTCCTGACTCCTAATTTCATGCCAATTTTTTAATGTCTTACCATTGAACTGGTGTTTCCACAGCCATTTTTGTGACTTCAGACTTGAAACCTAATTTAGAACCCTATATTTTGTATGTGTAGTTACAGGTTTCCTTTCCAGTTAACAAAAGGAGTAGCCCGGTTTTCCAGAAAGCTGAGAGAAAGCGTCTGCTTCTAAACAGTTCTTTGGAAACTGCATCAGTCTGCCCCAAGAGTGCTGATGCCTTTTGAAAGAACAAATACATCAGACTGAGTTCTCTTTGATCAAGGCCATGTTTGAGAATGCCCAGAATGTATTTTAGTGATGTCTCTTGGAACTGGTCTTTGTCTTCTGAAGAACAATACACCCTGAAGTATAAAGCTGAACAAAGGACATCCTAAAACCCCATTGCTAAAATTTTGGGCGTATTCAGCTGTAATGAAAATATCTATGTCTGTGTGTATTTGTGCAGTGTGCACAGACACAACAGTTGAATTGATAGCCACAAGAAAAGCTGTAGGTGTTCTTAGGGTGTCTACAGTTGTGTTAATATGCTTATCTTGTACACAGCTGTATGAAGAGGTGGGAAGATCTGGCTGCAGATCTCGCTGATAGGGTGGAACAGTAAGAGTAGCACCACAGAGGTGTCATTGGACAAGGGGAGGAAGAAAAGGGGAAAAAATTATGTCCTTTTGTCACAAATCTTGCCTTGGAAACCTCAGCATAACCAGTCCCTTTCCATATGTCCTGCTCCCTGTCCTTCCTGTGCACAGAAATGTTTATTCAGAAGAAGCTAATGCAGGCAACCACAGTAGTTTCACCCAGCCCTGCTTTCTCTGAGAGGTTTCTGACCCTTTCAGCTGGGGAATTTTAACTCTCAGTAGTCCCTGAAGCCTCTTAGCAGCTGGGCTTGGCTTCTCTAATAGGACAGGTGTCCAAGCCCATTTAAGGGATCCTTGGGGAGTTGACACCATTACCAGATAGGCTTGATTATTGGGCTGCACTCAGCTTCCAAGGGAAGCTGTTGGGCAAGAAGCCCTGTATGATCCCTCCTCTTCTAGACAGGAAGCTGCTCAGTATTTCTGTTAACATTGTTTTCTTTCCTGCTCTCACTTGTTCAGAAGTGAAGAAGTGCTAGAGTGAAGTTAGACAATGCAGATTAGACTCGGAGGAAACTGCTATGGGTTCATAGCAGGGAACATGTGAGATGCTGATAACAGGAGCCTTGCCTGGAGGGAGTTATGAAAATCTGCAAACAGGGAGAAGTTTGTGTTCTGGCCATCGTAATGTGAGTCTGTAGCTCAGCTTGTCCCTTTGTTCAGGAGAATTTGCCAGTGGCTTAGCAAGATGACAAAGAGGGAGCTTGTAGACTTTGAAGTACTCTCTGGTTAAAAAGGCTGCAGCTTTGTGGCAACCTAAGTTAACCCAGCCATCAGCCCCTGCAGCCTGGCCCTGATTGTATGTGTGTCCCTGCAGCCTCCCCAGCCAGCTGGGCCAGCACAGGGGCCCAAGGGGAGCCACCAGCCTGTGTGGTAGGAGCTGTGGGGGTGGCACTGCAGCAGCCAGCAGCTGTGCTGGCTCAGGGTGCTGTGGGGACACAGCCAGAGCATAGGCAGCGTGACCAGGACCAGGCCTGTGGGGAGGTGGCTGGGTTTCTGTCTGCTGCAGCAGTACTGCTTTCTCCAGGAGCTCTGGAGAGAGACTTGAGTTCCTCAAGTACTTTTTTCCCCAGAGGTTTCCATGAAGACTCCTGCATTTGTCCGTGCTCCAGCGCACAACCTCCTGCTGTCAACTCCACATGTTGCAAAACCTGCTGCTCCCAGGTAAGCCTAAACCACGTCCAGCCGTGCCTTGGCAGAAGTGGGGCTGGGGGGAGAGCAGAGCCCAGCTTTGCCAGCTGCTTGGAAGGCTTTGGTTCTTTCACTGCTGTAGCAGCTGAGTGAAGAGTGAATTGAGTGAATGTCATTGCTCTTCCAGAGCAGGTCTGATGCCTTAAGGCTTTCCAGTGAACATTCTTGTAATGTTTTCTTGTGCTGAAGGCGAAAACTTTTCCTAGGAGTTTTTCAATTGGTAGGCCACTCTGGAGCCATAGACTCCAGTATGGGATGCAGAGGCCCTTGCAGAAGAGGGGGAATTACAGGTGACAAGACACTGATCACATGGAATGACATACTTGTATTGACTGCAGAAGCCTAAAACGGTGTGCAGTTGCCATGTGCTGACTACAAAATTCAGCTCTCCTAGAGGCAGAAAGTGAACCTGTCCTCTGCATTACTCCAAATTAGTTAACATTTGCACCCTCTTAATTAGAAATGTGCTGAAGCCATTTGCTTCATCAGAACCACTAGCAGTGGGTCCTAAGGAACAGGAGGAATTTTCTAGCCCATGACTTTAGATCTTTGTCTATTAAAGCAATAAACAAGAAGACAAAATTCTTGTGCCCATATACAGGTGGACTGGAGAGAGTCAGGTGATCCACACACTCTCTCTGGCGGTTTTGCATGTGTTGGCCTGAGGTTCTATTTTTTTTCTGTTGTTTTCCAATTACATACTGAGTGAATCCATGGATTTCACTTCACTCTTCCATATTACAATTTTTTCTATTTTAGAATGGAAGACAATTGTAACTTCCTTTAGGACTTACAGTCTTGTTTAAGGGGGGGGAAAAAAACCCTGAAACCCACCAAAAAAGCCCCCATCGAAGTTCTTAATAGTGCAGAAGGATTCCCTGCAGAGCAGCCTCCTCTGTCCACAGATGCAGAGGTGACTCATGGTGCCTCAAACTTTGTGCACTACTGGAAAGGGAATACTACAGGGATGCAGTGGAAACTGCACTCATGTGTTGGAGAGAACTCCAGTTTGCTGGCAGTGTGTTACATGAGCACGCTGGAATCAAGGGAACTCTTTGCAAACCACCCTCTTTGGGCATGAGAGTTTTGAAGAATTGGGAGGGAGAAAGAATGAAGAGCTCAAGATAGTTCTTATCCCTTCCAGTTCAGCTTAGGGTTTCTCCAAACTCAGCCTGGTGTTCTCTGCCTCTCCCCTGGCCTTGTTCATTCAATGTGTGAATTTTCAATTTCCCTCAAAGGTCTCCCGTGCAGCTGTTGCAGCCTAAGACAGTTCCAAAGAGATTGAGAACAACCCAGAGGAAACCATGTGAGCCTCAAATGCCAAGGAGTTTGATAAAGGAGATATTCAGACATTTTGTTAAAATGTCAGTGACCAGAGATGCATTCAAAATTGTTGAAAAATGGTAAGTAGCAACAAAGTGCTCTTTCCATTATTTTTAGTGTTGGGATTTTTTTCTTTCTTTCCTGAAGTAATAAATCTGGTTGGAGTGCTGCTGACAAGCTGACAGTCCTCTCTCTTCAGCTGGAAAGAGTTTTGGGAGGCCTGATAAAAACAGGGGCAGAAATGTGCAAAGTGCTTTGGGCTGCTGTATGGGTATCTGATCAATGCAGCCTTGCAGGAGCATCTGGGTTTTGTCCCAGCAAATTGTACCAGTCACAGTCTTGTCATTATCAAGTTCCATGGGCAGGATGGCTCTGGACAATGGTCATTGTGCTGGGCACAGTGAGGGTGTGCAGTGTTCCACTGGAATCCAGGTTTCTCAGCTTTTTGAATCCTTCTACCTTGTTGCCTTCATGAGTAAAATCTGTGGATTTTTTGAACAGTGTCACTGCAGTAGCCAGTAGTCTGACCCTCAGTGCTGATTGCTCTCTCACTGGTGTCAACCCCTGTTCCTGCATGTGTGGGAGGTTTGGGAAAGGTTCTGGTTGTCAGATGTGCAGCAGTTTCACAGCTGCCTTGGCAGTGAGGTTCCAGGGAGCCTGAGCTGAGAAGCCAAGCTTTGTCCGTGGGCTGGAGAGTTCCTTCTCCCCCAGCTTTCCCTGGCAGGCTGGGACCTGCACAATGAGCAGTTCTAGTGCAACTTGCCCTGCAGAAGTGGGTGAGTAGATGGTGTTCACATGCTTCAGTCTGATATGATTTCCCTCCTCATTGTTCCCTCAGCTCCGAGAGATACTTCAAGCAGCTGAGCAATGATCTGGAAGCTTATGCCCACCATGCAGGGAGGAAGACAGTGGAGGCGGCTGACCTGGAAGTCCTCATGAGAAGGTAATGGAAGGGTTGTTACTAATCAGCAGTGGTGGTTGGTGGTGCTTTGATAGCCAGTAACACCTGGTTGTTGCCAGAGTGTGCACCAGCAGTGTTTGCACAGTAAATGTGGGATCTTGAGATTTACTCTGTGTGAGGCCACTTCTGACCCAGGAGGCATCTGTGGACTTGGGTTTCACCGCTCAGAGACGGTGGTGGTGGAGGGGCAAGAGGAAGTAGTGAAGGGTTGTGAGTGCAAGGAGTCATCTGAGGAACCAGGAGGAGAGGGATTTGTATAAGGGTGAAGCAGTAATGTCTGGGAAATGAATAGAACAAGTAAAGAAATGCTAAGAGGGAGGCTGGGCTGCACTGTTTGCATCCTCGAGTGATCTCTTTGCTAAAAGCACCTACAGCTGACACTGAGCATTTTCACATGTCCTACTGTCTGTTTTGGTGACTTGCTCTTCCAAATAAATACACCTCTTCCTGCTGCTGCACAAGCTGATACTTGGGATCCAAACTGACAGTTCCTCTCCAGAGCAGGAGAAGAAGCCTCCAGCCCAGGCAGCCAGGGCTGGCCTCTCATAACAGTGACATTCCTGGACAACAACCTGGAAGAGCTGTTTTCAGAGCTGCCTCACTGGTGCTCTGTCCTGTGGACTCCCACAGCTATCCCATCTCCTGCCTGAATTCACTTTGTTCTGTTACCAAAACACGAAGGATTTACTCTTGGCTTGGAAGCCCACTGTAAAACTCTGTGAGGTCTGAAGCAATCCACCACTTTTCATTTAAAGTCATTACTCCAGGTTGTTGTTCTTGCTCTCCACTGGAAGAGTTTCAAATGTGATGTTAAAGTCACTTGGGGGATAGTGCAGGGCACAGCTGATGACATGAGCTTTGCATGGGCCTCTGTAGGTAGTGCTGGTGCTGCTGCTCAAAAAGAACAATCTTGCTGTCCTGATCCAGAGATTTCATTTTCCCACCTGACAGGTGTGTGCTGAGGTTGGTATGAGCACGCCAGGAAACACGATGGGTTAGTTGCCTTGGTTTGAGAATTCCATGTACTTGTTGTTTCACCTTGTTCTAGATGTGTTTATGCCTTTTTACTGCCTCATAAAGAGATCAGGAATTGTTGCTGGCTCATGCATAAGAGCAGTATTTCTGTTCCTGCCACACGGAAAGTGTGAATAAATGCTGCACTTTTTTTCTTTCTACAAAACAGGGAGATGCTGATTTTTTCAGGCCAGTCAGCTAAATGGTGTACTGGAAAACTACATGGCCTACACAGTTGGCAAATGCCAACCACCTCTGAGTTGTGACTGTAAAAAATCTGGGTACTGAGCTATTTCCTTCTGTCACATCATTCTGTGCATGTCTTCAAATGGTAGAATTTATCCTGTGGTAGGTGGATTGTGAATTTAAAAAGCAGTGAGCCTCTACTTTGGTCCTGATCAATATAGATGAATATCCCCATGGTAAACAGTGGGAAGCTCTGTGGGAAGCTGGTCTGCAGGAACCCTCTGGGTCTGCTCTGCTGTGTGGGCAATCCTGGCATTGCACCATGCACAGGAGCTGAGAAGCTGCCAGCAAACACGAGTCTGGAGCTGTTTGTTACAAGCAGCCAGAGCATTTCAGCTCTTAAATGCAAAAACATCACTGCAAGAAAACCTTACTCTGACATCGAATGGAAACACAGTTCACTAACAACTCTTGTTTCTTCTCTGCTCTCCTTCTGGACAAAGGCAAGGGCTGGTGACAGACAAGATGCCATTGAATGTGCTGATAGAGAATTACCTCCCTCTGGAGTACCGGAAGCTCCTGATTCCAGTTGCTGTGAGTGGAAATAAAGTGATCCCCTCCAAGTGAAGGTGCAGCGATGGCCCCTGTGGGTGAGAAGATGGTCTGCTCCCAGGGGCTGGCTGTGGATTCTTCCATGTCACTGCTCCAGGTGATGCTTTTCCACATGTAACCAATCAGGCAACGACTGCTGGATGTTCTCCTGAGTGGAGGCAGGTTGTGCTGTGGCCACCACACCACCCTGCTGGTCTCACCAGCCTTTGTCACAAGTAATTTGACTATCCATATTTTTCTATGTTACCTTTGAATATGTGTACAGCTCTATAAATAAAATGTTACATATATTCTGTATGATGCCAATGCTTCTTATGCCAGTGAGCTGAGAACACCTTTTGAACACCTGCATTGTGGTGTTCATAATGTTCCTAACAGGCATTTAGTTGTGTTGGCGCTCTTCGTGCCAGGCAGGTGTTTGTGTTTGACACACCTGTGTGGTTTCTGTTGCTCTGCTCCCAGTGGGAGCCAGGCTGCCCCTTTGTTTTCCCCTGGTGTTCCTGTACAGGGAGTTGCTGCACAGCTGGTCCACGCTGTGCTCCCTCCGTGCCCCTCACATAGGGAAACCAAGCAAAACTCTTGTGTATGATTGTACTGTTTCCAGTGAGCCTAAACCACGCTAGGAATGAGGTCTGACACAGCAAAGGGTGCCAAGGACTGTGACTTTGTAAAACAATTCAGAAGCTGGGAAAGAATAATGCCTGTCACATGTACCAGTTTTGGAGGGATGGAGATGGGTATTGAACTTTCTCTTCAGTGGCCTTCTGGGGAGTCAGCGTGACAAGTTGTTTCTCCCCATCCCTGAGCCTGTCCTAAATCCCGCTGCAAGTATGGATTCTTCTCTCTGGGCTGTGCTGTGTGTGCAGTATAGCTTCCTGAAACTGCAGCCAAATGGCATCAGTCATAGGGACTCCTGGAAATCCAACCCAGCTCCTGGCAGCAGCACTTGGAAGTTGAACAGGTTTTGCACAACACTAAAGGACATAATGGCCAACAGAGTTAAAATCTCTTCAGCAGGCAATGCCAATCCAAAGGACAGGCATTTTTCAAGGTCTTTTTTTTTTTGTTAAACATAATTCCATTAATACCACAAAGAGCATTTTTTGCAGATACAGTGTGACTGAAGTGTTGGAAAGAAAAGGGTCCTTTGAGAAGCTCTGCTGGGAGCAGTAGGTGTCTGCATGTCCTGCATGGATGGGATTCCCTTCTGCAGTCTGTGCCAGAATTCACTTTCTTCTCATGAGAAGGTGCAGGTTCCCAAGGGGGGGAATGGGATGGGACAGTGCTTTGCACCTGCTGCCTGTCACTTGGGCTGCCTTTGGGTTTGGATGTTTCACTCAACTCACTGGAGCCTTTTCCTTAGACTGGATGTATTTCAAACAGTTGATACCTCTCTGGCAGTCTGGAGTCTCAGAGGTTGTAACTTTTTGTAATAAACTTTGGCTTGTACAGATACATAAATATATATATTATATATCTAGTCTAAATATATAACTATATAAATATTCTCTCAAGTAAGGGAAGATCATTCTGGCAAGAGAACCTCGTGTCAGACCTGTAACTTCAGTTGCTGGGAGCTCTCTTTAGTCACGTCAAGAGACTGCATCTCTTTCCTTAAGTAGGTCTCCAGTTGCTCCGACGATCATAGGTTTGGAATGATGACCTGTTTCTTGCTATGGAGACATGGAAAAAGAATGGAAACATGGAATTAAGTGTGTCATATACAGAAGAATGAACTCAGAGTGTAAGTCAGCTCAGGCATCTTGTTTTTCTTCCTGCTGGCCGTGGCTCCACAGCAGGAGTTCAGTTTTTTTACTGTACTCTCAAGACATAGATAAA
>VZTI01004618.1:0-46217 GCA_013397865.1 Struthidea cinerea
GAGCTAGCCAGCCACGGCAGCCATACAAAGACACACTCCTTACATGTGTTGTCTTTTCCAATTAACATAGAAGTAAAAGATTGGTACTTAGGATGAGTATAGAATTCTCTTCCTCATAGGTATTCTCTGTATTGGTATTTCCCAGGGAAAATCTTTTCAAAAATGAAGTTATCATGATAACTTCCTGTTTATTTTGTTTCTGTTAAAAATTCTACCCAGAGGTTAAACAACCCAACTCCCTTTTTTCTTCTTCTTCTTTTTTTTCATTTTGTCAAAATAAACTTCATTTTTTAGGAAACTTACTGGTTTTCCCATAACTATCCCATTTTCTCATAAAATAACTACTTTTGTTGTCACTCAGACTTGGCCTTTCGCCATATTCTGGCATCTAAAAATGCCAAGATAAAAAAATTATTTGTCCTTTACAGAAAGTTCTGCTTTTGGAAGGGTTCAAGGCCAGTCTGGATGGGGCTTTGAGAACACTGCTCTAGTGGAAGGTGTCTCTGCCCACAGCAGGGGAGTTGGAACTGGATGATCGTGAAGGGCCTTTCCAACCCAAATCACTCTGTGATCTCTGAATATAGAAGAATGCTGTAGCAACCTCAGACCTATCTGACTAATTTCTTTCTTTTTCTATTTATCCTCTTTTATCAGCCTTTTTATTCTGGGGTTTGGGTCCCCCCATTTTGTTAGAAACATTTCTTTCTAATTATTAAATATAATTATGCTGGTTTTAGTTAATTCTCTGTTTTATGTTTCTTTCAGCTTGAATGTTTAAGTACCTAGACATCCAGTCTAAATTTTTATCTTGTTTCTAGATTAGTGACTTCATAGATTTTTATGCATTTGTGGCAATATTTGTATTGTAAGTGCTCTGGGAGACTACTTGCTTTTAAACCGGATTTTGCTTTAAATCACAAAATATATTTTCACTTGTGCTAGCCATTGTAAAATTTGTGTTTATTTTCTGTCAGTTTTATATAAAGTCTCAACTGATTATTCTAGTTCAAGGATCACAGAAAATGCAAGTGTTGATCCATTCTTTTTTGTTTTATGCCTCAAAGAAAAAAAAGACAATAAGAAAAAACAATTTTTGACAAACTAAAAGGGAGAAATTGCTACTGAAATATATGTGAAATACATATTAAAAGCAGAAGTTGATGGAAATTGTAAATAGAATTCATGTGAGGTACAAATATACTTTTAAGGTGAAAGCCAGTACAGGCTTTTATATTTGTGCTCTAAGTTTTGAGCACATGTAAGAAATCATGACCTCACCCAATGCCAAGTCCTCCACCAGCACAGGGGAACTCTTCTCTAAGAATTACTTTCTGGAGTGAAAAATTACTAAGTCATCACGGAGAAAACACAGATTGATGTCTACCCTCCATTTGAAGGATATGATGAATCTCACTGAAATTAAAGTAAAAAAAGCATTAATAACATCTCCTTCATGTTTAAAGTTAGACATGCTTCAATCTGAGTGTTATGCAGTACTCTTTCCAAAAAGAAATGCATGTAGGTTTGGGGTTTACTTGTCACTTTTTTGTGTAGTGCTATGTATCCATGCCTAATAGCCTTAATAACTTGATGACAATTAAGTTATCTTGTGACTGTTCTCTTTAATTAAAAGCAGATGTCCTTTGCTTGAGAGCAGTCGGTGTCCATCCCAGGCTATGTTAAGACTTAAAAAATAGAAACTAATCATTGCAGCACCTAGTGCAAACTGCTTGTGCTATGCAGACTACTATCTCTTACTGAGGATTTGCTCATTTGGTTTTCAGAATATTTGTGTACTTTACTAAATTATGGGCAACAACTTTTTTTTTTTTTTGGTAATACAAGCAACCTGCAAGCAGAATGGGCCCCGTCTTGCTGTGATGTTATTTCTTCTTGCTGACTTAAATGGTAAACTGTTATTGTGTAAAATGCAAAAGCAGGGAGAGAGTCAGACCTTGAGGTAACAATATTCATATGGACTACAGAATCCAGCACTTTCTTTGAAGTTTATCCTTGTGCAGAGCAGGCCTGCTTATGTTACTGCACTTGTTGGAGGAGTATGTGAAAGTGTAAATATTGCATAAATGAAATGCTGTATCCTGCTCAGGCTTGTATTTTACTCATAGTCAGTATTTCAGCTCTGGAGTTTAATATTTGCTGTTCTTGACTTTTTTTTTTTTAACAACACAATAGCTCATAAACCAATGCACAATTAAAAGAGTTCTTAGATTCAATTGTTTTGAAGTGGTCCCTTCCATTGAGGCCTGTCAAATTTTTTTTTTGGTTGGTTGTTTTTTTGGGTTTTTTTTGGTTGGTGCTTGTTGTTGTTGTTGTTGTTGTTGTTGTTGTTGTTGTTGTTGTTGTTGTTGTTGTTGTGCAAAGCCAGTTTTTGTGACTGGCAGAAAAGTTTTCAATACTATTCTGATGCATGTTCTTGCCAAGTAAAGGTACTAGTAGCATTCCTTATCATGATGGAGATTCCTATTTCCGAATGCTACCTAATCTGCTGAAGGAGAACTATGGATCTGTGCATTTGACTTCAGTTTCCTAGTCCTCTCTAGCTATTTTATTTTAGTCATAACAGGATTAATACATTTCCGTGAGATAAACAAGGTGTGAAGGAGCTTTAAGAGCTGTTACTGTGCAATTTCTTTTTTTTTTCTCTGCCTGCTCTACCAGAGGCTAGGCAGAGAGTCTTTCTTTTTTGCAGGGTTGTGTTTGACAGAAAGTGGTTACCTCTAAATGCATTGTATTCATATGATGATCCAGACTCTGGCACAACTATAGCATTTGCTGCTCTTGGAATGCAACTCTTCAAAGGACTCAATTTCAGAGGTTGCCCTAACTCCTCCAGAACATCAGTAATTAATTTTAGAACCCTCAGGAATCAACAGAGGGGTGGGTGCCTGTTAAAAGCAGGGACGTGATGGTTGTCCAGTGTTCTTTATGGGAAAGCCCCATGGATGTTTTTACCTTCGCATGGAACAGCCTCAAACCTCCTTTGCTAAGGAACTTGCAGGAGTGGGTTCTTGATTATACTAAGATGGATCACAGCAGTGATTTTTTCTTTATCTCGCTCTGAATCCCAAATTTCCTGGAGACAGAAGGATGAGATGGTTTTCTGGTGCTGATGGAACGTGGCAAGAACTTCGAAAGTCAGGAAGAATTAATCATCAAGTGACCTATTTGATGCTCTTATTCATCAAATGTTCAACTAATAGGGCTTGAATACAATTGTTTATTAAATTGAAAGCCATCATATACCTCATTTTAACAGATGAGGAATAGTCAAACTTAAGTGTTCAATAAAATTCAGCTCTGAATTAGGTTCCATAAAGTGAGATGGAGTTATCTCACATTGTCATTCCAAAGTGTGAGAAGGGAATTTGTCTACTGTTTCTGGTTCACATCCATCTGCCTTAGTATTCATACATTTAGCAGGAGAAGCAGGAGGTGACACCTAACAAGAACTCCCACAGATTCAGGCTAAAAGCAGCTTTTCTGACAGCAAAGGAGATGAAGGGGGTCCAATTCCTTTCTCTGTCCTTCTCTTTGAGTGCAACTTCACCAGCTCATGCAGCAGGGCCATGCGGCAGTCATCGCACACTGCGATACCTTCAGAAGACAGATACACGTTCAGACAAAGAGTTTGCTTTGTAGCCTCTTGTCTTTTGACATACAGCCAGTTGCAATCTGTCCTTTAATAAAGGTCCAGTATTGTTCTGCTCTTTAGCCAAGATACAGATGGATTTAAACAGCCAGTGGCTTTTCCTTTTGATTAAGGTCATTACTACCTGTTCAGTTTGTTCTTGTCTGTTTGTTGGAAACTGGGCAAGGACAGTGGTTGTAACACTTATGGAGAACATAAGGTTATAAAACATCAGGACTTTGTGTAATGACTTGTAATGGCATTTTTCTCTTCCTTTCTTTTAAGGCAGTAGTGGTCAAGCCTGAGGACATATTGTACCAATAATGACCAGGAAAATGTCTACGTTTTTTCTGAATATGTTTTATATGTTGATCTTCTGGAAACCCCTTTTTTTTTTGAGTTGTCTTTGGGTTCCTACCTGAAACCTTGAAGTAGGTGTTATCTAATACACTACCTACACCCAACAGTGAGGATCACAAACCTCTAGGGGATGACTTAGATTTGCAGATCACAAAATCTGAATTTTCAGTCATTTCAACAGTGGCATTGCTTCCCTGCTCTGCCACCCACAGGTCTCCTAAATTTTTCTTCTTCTCCATGTCAGACTAACTCTTACTTTCAGATTGCTCCCTGAACAAAAATCCCTGTCCTTGATGTTCCCCTCCTTTTCCCCTAGGAGAAAATCTGCCTTGTCTCTGACTCACTGCCACATTTAGCCCCCTCATGCTGTTGAGTGTTTGTCCCACAGAGCCAAGATTGTTTTCTCATCCCCCCCTTGATTTGTGACTGTACCCAATCTATTCCTTTTACTCAACCTCTCTGTCAGAGATTTTTCTACACCTCTTTGAAGATTACCCATCATTTAAAGTCATAATTAATATCAATGATAAAATATGCATTAGTAGGAGACAAAACTCTTAAGTGCTGTTTCATACTGACTATATCTCAGTTTTCAGGTTTCCTCTGCAAGTCCAAGCAAGCAACTCAGTCAGCTCAAAGTATTTAATATTGTATATGTTGTTCTTTGCCTTGATTTGCCTTATTTGACAAGCATTTTTCAGGTTCATTTATACGAATCTTTCAGTAGTGCCAAGTTCTCTTGAAAACTCAGTACACTTCAGTGAAGTATTTTTGGATATGTGTCTGTGCATGTGTGAATATATACATAAAAATATTATATATACTCCTGTACACATATTTACTCCTCCATTATGTTAAGGTTTTTCGTACTTCCTTGTCTAAGGTAACTGGTGCAGATACTCAGGGTAAATTGAGCAGTTGAAAAAACGTTGTTTCAGAGTGATTGCTGATATATGTCAAACAGTTTATGTGGTGACTAAAATTTTAAAATTAGTAATTAGTTCTTAATGAGGTTATCTGGTGAGAAATGGCTAGAATTGACCAATATCCATCATGATTGTTAAATTGCAGGGTCTTATGTGTTATACTACCAGAAAAAGCTGCAAACTGGAATACAGCCTTCATTACAGAAACTCTTTTCTTTTTTGTTTCCCCCCAGATAACCCTTCCCAGTTATTATGTGGGTAAAATTTTCAATACTAGGAGCAAGCTGCTTTGTTTCCTTCTAAAGGGCACAGTTTGGTACTCGCTGACAGTGGATCATAGGGCTTTGGGACTTTTTGCAGATTGGGTAGTTAGGGCTGGGAAGGACAAAGGAACATCTTTCTCTATGCAAAGTTTGGGCTTCAGTGAGAATTCTGGCTCACTAGGAATCTCTCTAAGATGTCCTATGGACTTAAGGTTTTTGTGGTACCTTCACGATACTGCATGCTATTGTACAGCTTCTGGCAGATCACTCAAGGTTCTTGGTAGGAGGCAAATCTAGGTTTGCCAGAAAGTCCTCAAGGTGGCAAGGCAGAACTGCCCTCCTAGTTTCCTTCTCTTTTATTACTCATTCATGCTGTTGCAAACTTTTTACAGAAGCAAGGCCCTTTGCATAGCATCACTTATCTTCAAAGAAAGATTCTGTTGAATCAACATCATCCTTTCTGTTTTTGTCTCCTCCTTTCACTTTCCTTGCTCAAGTGTTGGCTTACTTAACTCAGAGTTAAGTGGATTCAGTTGAAACTCAGCTCCTTTTGTATATCATCTTGCAATCTAAGGAAGAGACTTGTTTTAAAAGAATCAGTCTATTAGTTTTGCATTCATGAACAGTCTCACCTGCAGGCACGAAGTGAAGTTTGCTTTCTTCCTGTGGTTAGTCTCTGGTTCATAATATTTATGTGCCATATTTTGATGCTACCTGATAACAATTGCCAGTGTAAATTAAAGTAACCATGAGATAATTAAACATCCACTGTCCGTGTCCCCAAGGGACCACCCCAGAAGTGAGACTAGTTGGATGCTCAGTGTCTCAAAACACATTTACTTTCACTGGCCCTGCCCCTTACACAAAAGCTCAGGAGGGCATGTTTAAAAACTTCCTATGTCAAAGGCATCATTTGGTGGGTAGCTGAGGTAGGTTTTGAAATGTATAATACTGCCGGAGCTGGTGCAAAGCATGTGGAACAGATCCAGAATTAGCCCACAGACCTTAATTACATGATGACTCAGGTAATACTCCTTGCAGCTGAGGTTTTTCTCCTCCTCCTTCCTCCATCTACTTAAAAAAAAATGTACTCCATATTTTTATTTATTTACCAAACCCTAATTGCTTGCTTTGGGCCATTTCAGGCTCTACTTCATCTGATTTAGATTTTTATTTAATTTTTATTTCTGTTTTTCTGGGCAGGTGTCTAAAAGGCGTGTGGGTTCTGAGTTGGGGTGGACATGTAGCAGTGAAATTAAAGACTTACGCCTGGCTTCTCTTTTAGAAGACCTCTAACCTTCACCTTGCGATGATACAGAAGATGTATTTGTGTCTTTGCCCTTTAATAGACAGACCTACCTCACCTCATAGTATTTTCTAATCTGAGCATTAGGAGTACAGCTTGCAAATGAACTAAATAACATTTAATTTCTCCCCAAAAAATAAACATATGGATTGTTTTTACAAATAAACATTGAAAAGTCATAATGGTTTATATTTTTAGAGATGTTTTCACAGCACTGGAACTCTCCATCGGGTTTGACAACTTACACATAAAAGATTTTTAAGTTTAAAGAAATTCAGTTTAGTTTTACTTGCAATATAGACTTTTCTCCAAATTAAATTAAATTTCAAACTTTCTGTAAATGTTCTGTAAAGCTGGGTGAAAATTATATGAAGAGATATCATTTTCCCAGCAAATCTTTATTTTCAATGAATTGTCATTTTCTAATGAAACAGAAGCATTTTGAAAAATTCCCAGCTTGATGCTTTCTTGATCAACCTGCCTCACAATTATGTGTAAGCTGTATGCTTTTGAAGCCATCTCTCAATAATGGTGAACTCCAAATTCCCCTTTGTGTAGTCAATAAGCATCAAGCTATTGCATACATATTGTGACACCTCTATGCTGGAGATACGATGATATCATCTCATCCCATAACACCTTATAAGTCTGACACTTGTCACACTTGGGCCATTTCTATGGGCCTCCCCCTCTTTTTCAAAGATGCTGGTTTTCCTATCTGAGCTTCAACAGTTTTATGGCTTCCCACAAAACTATTTTTCCTCACACTGCTGGTCTATCTAACAAAAGCAAGAAAAGTCATAAATTTTCCCATGTCCTGTGGAAGGAATTTAGTGAAATATAATGGACTTTCCCATGTCCACGTGCTGATGTGCATGTAAAATTTTTGTCTCTTAAACACCCTTCTGCAGAACATTGGTGACACGATGACTAAGCTCATTTGAGGATTTACTCATTAGATGTTGCATGCCAGGGATTTTTGTGGATATGAGTCACCAGAAAATCTTGTAGTTACTGGGTCTGTGACTTGTCAATAATGAGTAGTTAGCCTGGGACAGAAGGAGAAATCCTGACTCTCATCCAGCTCTTTAGATTGAGATTTCAAACTGGTATTCATGGTCACTTTCCCATCTTGGGAAAACTTATTTATCTTTCCAAGTAATGACAGCTGAGAAGGTGTTGTTTCTTCTTTTTATGTAATTTCTGTCTCCAAAGAACACCAACAATTGCACTGCAGCAGTTAATGTATTGCATGTTGACAGACAATAACAGTGCTATCTGTTGGATATCAGTGGTGGAAAGGGAAGGATTTTGTTAACTCTCTGCCACTGAAAAGCCAGTCACATCAAGACCATTCGTGTCTCTTAGTAGTGTTTAACTACCAAGACATACTGGGACACCATAAGAAGAGCAGTCTCATTTTGCAATTGTTACCAGATGATAAATTGTCTACACCTGGTGAGCTAACACAATCCTTCTTCTCCAAAACTACTGACCTATGGAATGGCACAATACCCATTGTGTAAGACGGAGAACTGGAAGTTCACCAGCCCCAGTGCCCTGCCAACTCAGCCAGGTCACCTGGAACATTGGGGTCTCTGACCACCAGGGACCACCAGAGAGACCCCGAGGACAGAACAACGCATGCATAAAGGCAAGGGAAAATATGTTAATGATTTCAGGGAAATTATTATCGTATATATGTTTAGTCTGGGACAACCAATGAGTATTGAACACATATAAACAGGAACTTTCCTGTACTCAGCATGCATGGATTTGGCCCCCATGCATCTGGCCAAATACAGAATGCCTGCTTCTTAATGTTACATTGGTATTAAGGAGGGTTTTTTTATTTTAGAAAATTTTTGGTAACACAATGAACAAATTATGCGAGAGTCTGAAGTATGAAAGAAAAAGCCTAGGATAACAGAAGTAATCTTATAGAAAGCCCCACCATCTACTGAATGTTATCTGCTAATGGATGTTGATAGAGTGTTTTAAGGGACACCAGAGGCCCATTTCTGGCTTGCTAGGCTTTTTACAAAGAGAATTGTATGACTGTCCTGTCTGAGAACAAGGAGTATCCAAAATTTTTACTGCAAAAGAGATTCAGCTGCCAAAGATGATTTTTTGCTGTTGTAGTACTCTCAGGTGATTGAGAAAGACCTGGGAATAAGCATGTTTTTCAGATCTTCTGCTCCACATAGTGGTTTTGAAGTCAGCCTGTGGATGGCATGTCTAAGTGCACCTGATGGCCTCCAGACAGCACAAGTCCATCTGTCACATACCAGACAGACTCAAGGAAAGCAGTTCCTTGCCTGTGTTTGGGACTGCACTGACAGGTTTGTTCTCTGCATACACAGCTGATCTGGCCCTGAGAGTGGCCTTGAGCACTCTTGAGGAGACAGCCCATCGGTATTCACCAAATCCAAATCAGGATTTGTGCTGTTCCTTCACAGCTGGGGAGCTACAGAGGGCTGATTTTGGTACTTATGACTCAGAAAGGATAGGCTACTTGCTCTTAGTGACATAAGGAATCCCTGAGGTTACCACCCTATGAAACATCTACTACCACCTTTGTGTACTGGCTTGTCTCTTTACACAAGATGTGGCTTCAGGTGTGTGGAAGCATCTCTGGAATGATGGATACATGCCATGGTGTTCTTTGGGTTGAACCATGTGCCTTTTGGAGTGGAATCCATCCCAGATGTGGGTTTGTGTCCATACGTATCACTTTATATCTCACATGTATTTCTTTTTAAACAACGGATCATCAGAGAGGCAATTTGCTCTTTGGCGAAGTAAAAAATCTCCAAAAATAATTTCATACAGTAAATCTGCTTCTGAAAATTCCAGCATGTGCAAAATTCCCTCCTTATTTTCTTCTCAGAATGGCTGCTAATCAGATGAGCTGAGTAAAAATTAATATAAAGCATGTTTGGACTTGCTTCCCTGCCATCACTTAGTCATGGCTGGCTCTTACGAAAAAAAGCAAAACCAAACCAACCAAACAACAAGAAAAACAAAAAATGGGCACAGGTAACACAATTGCAAAGATTGGACAAATTTAAGGAAAATTAAAAGAAGAGGCAAAATGGAACAGATGTCAGGTTTTCTTTGCTGCTGGAATGACAGTATTTTTGTCATTTCATCAATATAAACTTAAGGCAGAAAATGAAATCATCATGATACTAAGGACTGAAGTCACCATAAGAGAGAGGTTTCATAAATAGATGAAATAATGATCCACATGAAGACTTCCTGCCACCAATGATATTTGGCATCTCTATAAGCAAATAGATAAGATGGTATGTAAATTAGGAGACAGTTACTACAAGCTGGTAAGTTAGCTCTAAAAAACCCAGCAGAAAAATGTGGTTCACTCTCTTCAGTAGAATTACATGGAAGGCCCAGTTGATTCTCCCATGGAAACCTCAGCTGATTCTCACAGGGTCAATGCAGACATTGTAGAATGGAATCACAGCCCATGGAATACATTAAAAGATCTGGGGGGGGAGAAGATGTGCAAGGATTTATTGATGAAGCACAAATAAAATCCAGCCCTTCTGCAAAAGGCATCTATTAAGTGTCCAATCACTGTGCACCAGCTTCAACATCAGTTCCAGGAGCACCTGTGAGCACCACTGTACAGCAGTGAAGTTTGTTCAAAACAGAGAGGAGCCCAGGGCCTTTCAAAATCCACCTACACACAATCATTTTGATGAGGAATAAAAACATGGTCTACCTGTAATTGAAACTGGGTGTGGTTAGAGCAAACCGCATTATTGAGAAGGGACCAGTGAGGAGTCGGCAAAGCACTGTGCTGGAATGCATGAAGGGTACCTGAGGAATGGGTGGGCTGCTCAGAGTAGGCAGTAGAGACCATGGGAGGCTCTTCTCAAGTTATATGCTGCTGTTGGACTGAAACACAGAAAGATATCCCCCAATAACCAGCACTTCTGCTGTGTACGTTTGAATGGAAAGGTCTGTGGTCGGCAGCCCGGCTCTGATGGACTGCCTTGTTTACAGTTATGTGGAGCAGGGAATCTTTATTCCCCACTCACATCCCTTAGGGATTTCCTCCTCTGACTGATGGCTCTACCTGGGGCCTCTGTGTGTGAAGGTGAATATATTACATAATAAATTATATGATTTGCATGCGGTTGATAATTTATACCAAATGATATGATTTGCATTGGTCTCTGCATGTTCAGACTGAAGTCCTGCAGTCGGAGATGGTGAATGGAAGCTTTTATTTCATAGCTTAACAAATTACTCTACTGGGTCTATAATCAAGTTAATAGGCTACTGAACAGAATGTCAGAGACACCAATAGACCTTGAACTTAGCTGTAGGTTGAAGTAGGGGAGAGCAAGCATCTGCTTGATCTAAGAAAGATCTAAATCAGAACTAAAAGAAAATCCCTTTTTCATGAATGAAAAGTGAAGGACTATGCCTTAGGGTGGGATCATATTCAGGAGGTGGTAGTGTCCATAACAAGGCCAGGAAAGGAGTCATGACTGTTCCATGTCCTCAGAAGAAAAAATCCACAGTCGCTTTACCATCCTGCACTACTGCCTGGCACCACAGATTCACAGAATATCTTCAGTTGAAAGGGAACTACAAGGATCATCAAACCCAGCTTTTAAGCAAAGGGCCTTAGGGATTGAACCCACAACCTTGCTCTAGCCAACTGAGCCAGTCTCAGCTGCTTTTCAACATGGACCAGTCTCCAGCTATGCTAAACAGGGGAAAAGTGCCCCAAAAAAACTAATTTTAGCTTGTTTCCATCACATCTGCTTTCTTGGGTTAAATGTCCACACTTTTTTTGAGCAATAAAACATTTGCACTAACTTTTGGCCTGTTCCTGTTGAAACTATTTTTCCCTCTGCAAAGTTCTGTGGCACCCTCTCCTTCTTCCATGTTGATGTGGAGAAGGTTCATGACCTCCTCTTGGAAGAATCTGATTTTCCTCACATGTCATTTTACTCTCTGCATAGTACTTTTTGTATTCTTCCTTCTTAGAGTCATCTGTTGTAGTGTGTTTCAGAAACTGTGACAGTTTGTGCTATGTTTCTGTGTGATTGCTGTCTGCTCTAATGATATGTTTCTGTGATAAGGACATGTATCTGCTTGGCATTTTGGCACTGCCTTTCCCTTAAAGCAAACCACAGAATGTATCATTCACATTCTCAGCAGGTCAGAATTGATTTAAATTTGCTTTTTGTAAAATTGTCAAAGTACTGTTTACAATTCAGTACCTTGTAATATTCCATCGTGGTTTTGTGATGCTTCTTAGAGGGACTTGCTGACTGAAGGAAAAATAATATGGTGATTGCAACTATCAGATGGTTTTGGTATCTTAAGACAGTATTGGATGTTTCAAAGTCACAGAATAGCCAGTTCACTGCTGGGGACATGATATCTGTGAAGGACTCAAACGTCCAGTTTGTGAGTATCGTTTGAATATACACAGGCTGGAGTGGGCCAATAAAACAGCCCAGCTCTGCAGGCTTTTGATTTTAGAGGAAAATACACCATTGGGATGGTGAAGCTCTGGTTCTTCTATTTAGTTTGAGGAGTTAAATAACTTGCGATAAAAAGACTATTTCCTTCTGTGAGTGTTTTTAACCTCTTCCTGTAATATGTATCAGAAAGGTACTAAAATAGCTAAAGATCTCTAAGTATTTTTCATATTTCAAGTCAGTTAAAGAAATTTTAAACACACTACAGAAGATAAAGCTATAATACATGAATGCATATTGTGGTATACAAAAAGGGGCAAGTAAACGTCTATTTTCTACTTCTTTTGCATAGAAGTGTCACAGTCATCATCAGTCAGACTTTATTTACAGAGCACTTGGAGAGCAAGACAACTGTATTTGCCTGGACTTATCTTTTTGTTGCATTTTTGAAAATTGGAAGTGCCTCAGCTTTGAATTGTATTTTGTATTGCTTGTCAGTTTGTGAAGGAACATCTGTGTTATCTATGTATTGCAGAAAGCCTGCAAAAAGCCTGCACTCCAGCTGCTCATTATGTCTATGCTAAAAAAGCACATAAACATTTTAAATTGGAGGACTTTCATTTTAAAAAATGTAATACTACTATTTCAGTAATTCTGCATTTTTCCTTGTGGAGATCAAAAAGTACTGTCTGCTGCTAAAATTTTAACTTTCTTTCCTTTGTGTTCAAAAGTCTCTAATTTTTATCAAGGAATTATTAAATCATTTACAGAAGTTATCTACCGAAAGCTCCTGAGCTTTGTTATTTTATGTGGCTTCTGTTTTATTCCTACCTCCTATTCCACAAAAAGATTCCAGATGCATTTATTTTCCAGCACTTAATTACCACCAAAGATCAGATGTTTGGCTGATTCATAGAGAAACTTACAGCCTTCCTCACGGCTTTGGTTTTTCAAGTAGGAACTAGCTTCCTGATTTCACCTTCTTCCTTCTTGTGATCTGATTCTCTTTATGAGTGAGGGCTTCATCTCACTTCATTCTTACATGACTGCAAGATTTTTCACTGTAGGTAAGGCCGGGTTTTACTTTTTTATATATATACATTTATATATATATGTGTGTATATTTTTTTTTATATACACACAGAGAAATTTTTATAAAAACATATTATTGGATTAAGTTCTCTATAGCATTTTTTAAAATTTGTTTCCTTTTCCTATTAAGGTGGTGTGGTAAAAAAATATAGCAATCCTTGTAAGTAACTGTGGCAATATTTGTTCAGAGAAGTCATTTTAGCGAAGGGCACTGTTATCCTTTGCGTAGTAACTCTTGAAAGTGCTGACAAGATGAAATTTTATAACAAGCACATAAGAAACTGCAGTTTTTCAACTGTTTCCACTTTTTTCCCATTTTTCATATTCTTTTCAAATGTTGCTCAAAGCTGACTTTTTTTTGTTGTTAGAAAAGTAAGTAAGTACTGTGTTCTCTCCAAAGGAAATCTGGGGTAAAATGGCTTTTGAAAAGATTGCTGCCTGCACTGAAGGGTTGCATAATGTTTCCTCTGATCAGACACCCTGATTATTTATTCTTAAATAATGAGCTTTCAAAGTGATAATCTGCAAAGGGTCATTTGATCATTTGAAAAATATAGTGCTTCTACTAAACTTGCATACACTGTTGTGCAGAAAAGCAAAAAAGAAAAGCAGAAAAGCAGAAAAGCAGTTCCTCCAGAAGCTGGAGAATACAGTGAAATTCACAGCAGCATACATTCATTCCATCCCACAGGACAAAATGGGATTGCATCCCTAAACCTCACAGGGTAATCTCTAAACCTTGTCGCTCTAGTGGCTATATTTATACCTTACTTTTTTTTTATCTTATTGCTGTCACATCGAGGTTTCTCTCCTGCCTATCAGACATTCAAGATTATTCCCAACAAGCTTGTACAGAATTCCTGACAGTACTGTGTAGGTATCAATTTTTTTTTAATATCACTTTGCAGGAGGTTTGTTGGTTGGGGTTTGGATTTTTGGTGTTGGTTTGTTTTATTTTTTAAACTGCAACAGACTTTTCAGACTTCAGCAGAACCATGAGTTAATTACTGTTACTATTGTTGATAAGTGAAATAGAACATAAGTTGGAACATCTCAGTCTTCTGTAGGCGGCATAAATATCTTTTGGTCTGGTGATTTTCATATCCAGAAACTCTCACTTTAAGTAAGGGGTGGAGTGCTTTATGGCAGCTCTGCATTTGTTGTAACAAGAAAAAGATATGCAAGCTCTCTCTTCAACACCCAGGATCAGCCATTTAAACACTAATGCTTTTCTTTCTTCATTCAAAGCATTTTTACCTTCTCTTTTTCAAGTACAAAATAAAGTAAAGGAAGAACAATTGTGTGTCCAGTTCCTAAGGAGTGTCAGAGCTTCTTCTTTGAAGAGGTAGCTTAAACTAAACAAATAAAAAAAAAATTCAGTCTTATTCTGGGTATAAAAATGTCTGGTATTCTCAGGGGATTATGTTTCTCACTTTATTCAAACCAGCAACCAGCAAACCTCTGTGAGTTTTCTATTGGCTGTAAAGTTCAGTCCTGCTCTGAATTTTGAGCGGGATTAGCTGACACCTCTCCAAATTATATAGCTGTCCTTGACTCCTGCGGTCTTCCTTGTGTTCAACAGTCCTTCCCTGGAACAAATTCAGCATCTACCCCCCTTTTCTGTCCCTTCACCTCCGTTCCCTTCCACCCACCCTTTCTGCCACATGTTACAGATCTTCTGTGTCACACTGTCCCTTCCTGTGAGCGTCATCTCTTCACACTGTCATTACCTAACTCCCTTTCTCCTTTCAAAAGTAAGGCCAGAACTATCTTTCCTCTGCTGTCCATGGAGATTTGCTTTGAGAGTGCCAAGGTTTTAGCCAGGAGAAATGTGGCAATGGTGCTTTTTATGGGCCTCGTCTGAAACAACATTTTCCAAGGGTTTCAGAATTCCAGAACATTTGTTCAGAAAGGAATCGGAAAATCAGATATGAGGGACATTTCTTATGGTAGCAGTAGCATTTTGCCCTTCCTACTTTTCATATAAACAATTTTCCTCCAGTAGGGTGGTTTTCATGCCCAGATAAATTAAATCTTTATGACACAACGGGAGGTTTTATTTTATCCTTTTTCCTTACTGTGTAACTCAGATGAGCTTCCCTCCATAATATTTCTGATACCTTTTCTTCTCCGTCGCTGCTAAAAAAATTAGGTGTCTATTGATAGACATCAGTCCAAAAAATTACTTTCTCCAAACTAAAATGGTAACAATTGGACATCTGTGGATTTGTACACCTAGATGAGAAACCTAAATGTTAAAATTAATGTATTAACAACGTTTATAGTTTTATTACCCTGTAATTATATCGTACCTCCTGATTGTTTTTCTTTTCATCCCTGTCTATAAAATGTAGTTGCCTGAACCTGTTGTGAATGTCTACTCTTCTAATGTTAGTCCTCATGATGTTTTGCCAGGTTCAGTGGAAGGAAAGGCAGTTGTAGGGATGGAATTGTTGTTCTCGAGGATGTTAATGCCTGCCAGCTATCAGATGGTGAACTAGAGACAGCTGGAGACTTGATCTGGCCCAGTAGCTATGTTTGGCATCTGTTCTGCCAAAAGGCTGAGTGGAAGGGGTCATTAAATACAGCCTTGAATAGTGGTGGCTGGGAAGTTACAGTAAGGCTAAGCTGTGTGGTGTCAGGGATTTAACTGATTGCAATAACACAGGGAGAAGGGAATGCTCAGGATCTTCTCAAATGCAGAGTCCTCTGAGCACACTGTTGACTGAGATTTAATGCTGCTGTTCTCTTTCTGTTAGATTCCAGGAAAAAATTCTTGTATATATATATCTATATTTTTTCATCTTCCTAATCGAAATAACTTTGCAGAAGTCAGCATATTGGTTAATCACAGAAGCCTAAGATGAAACATTATCATTGTTTGATCGTAGCAAGGGAGTCCTTCTGATAGCTTGGTGGCAACAGAGGCTGGGCTTGCCTTTGTTTACACCTGCGGTGCAATTGCTATTTCATTATAAAACTCTATTTTCATGACGTGAAAGATACTTTGTACTAATTATTCCTTATTTGTTAATTTAAAATGCCAACATGCATTTTATATTTATTTTCTGACTGAAATTAAATATTAGTAAATACTAAAATATAGGTTATTCACTAATTACGTTGGATGAGAGTCTGAGTTCTTTCTGTTGGTTTTGGACAGCAGTTTCTACAATGAATGTCACAAAGGGCTTCATGGAAAACAATCCCATCATTCACATAATCTCACAGAGGCAAAGAAGCATTGCGCCATTGCCACATCTATCTACTTCAGCTGTCTGTGGGATGGAAAATGGGAGAGGTTTGGCACCCAAACAAATCTATGGTAATTTTTAGGAGGAGTACAAAGCAATGTTTTCTGTCGAAAATAAATGCAGGATAGTTGGGCCAATGAAATAACAGAGAGATATCTCAAGCTGCAAGGCTTTTAATGACTATTTGTAAGCAACACTTTGCTTTTGTACTTCACCTGATGATCTCTGAAGTGTTTATGGGCAAGTTTTATAACTCATGCTATATAGTTCATAGAAGATGTGCAAAGCATTTGTCCCACCAGATACACTTGCCTTCAGTGAGGACAACTGCCTCCAAGTGGGCCATTTAGCAGAGCTAGAAGGTCAATCTCTGAGTTCTGGTTGAAGTAGTATGACAATCCCACAGCTGGAGGGTATTTAGCTTTCTGGATTGAATATGATATTAGTGGGAACTACAGAAAAACACATAAACAGATAAAATTCCTCCTCTTCAGCTTCCGTTCACTTAAGGTGTTTTCAAGTTATTGGTTAAGATTTTCTACTAGTGCTCCTGAGACCACTTTATCATCAGCTGATTTCCATTTTAAAGGAGCCTAGGTCTGAATTTAGTGGAAGATCCTGACTCATTGGAGAACTGGAGAGAGTTCTAGCTAATGACTGGAAAGGGGTCATCTGACATATTCCCATAAGCCTGAATTGGTGTTACTTAACTGAAGGAGCTGCAGCTCAAGCTGTCAGTCAGTTTTGGCTTATTGTAGATGAGAGAGGTCATCTGACAGAACCGTCACCTCCAATTCTTACAACTGATCAGTGTGTTTTTCCTGATGCCTTTCAGGAATTACCCATTTGAAATTTAGGAATGGCAGAAAACAGATGTTGAGCATTGGGCAAAACTTCCGTTGAGAAACTTGGCCATGGGTTTGCAGGGTTGGTTAGGAAGGATTGATAAGCTGGTGCCTAAACTGCATCAGGGGAGGGAGGCCACATTTTTTCCTTTTCTTTTACCCCCTGTTCCCCAGACAGTCCATTAGAGTCTCTCTAGATAGGACACAATGCAGAGAAATATCAAGATGTGTGTAGCTGTTTGTTGTCTACAGAAGACTCTGCTCTGACCTTCACACAAATGGCAGCGCTGCACAGATCTTAAAGGCAAAATTTCCATTGCTATCTGTGGGAATTTTACCACGGGAAAGAGAACAGGTCTGGGCCCAGCATGTGAGATTGGTCTGTGTTTGCCAGGGGTTCTGTTGACACTGAAGTTCCTAAAGAGAGATAACCATTATGATGGCCAACTGATACTTAACAGTGTCCTGTCTGGGCTTGCCCGGATGCATGATTCACTTGAAATGCTTTTTACTTTGAGTCAATTCTATGGCTTCTGGCGCTGAAATTTTTAGCAGAGAGATGTATTTGCTGATTTTGAGATCTTTTGAACATGCAAGCATCGGGTTTTGTGATCACAAACATAATCTTGGCTTGCTGTAATGGTGCAAATGGTCACTGTCTTCATAGAGGTGTTCTTCTTCATCCTTTGACCCTGTGTGTATTGAACTTGAAACCAAACATGGTAACTTTAAATGGTGCAGGAAGCTTCTGCTGCTGCCTTGGCACCTCTACTCTTCCTTTGACAGTGCTCCAGTCATTATTGTGGAATTTCCTCTCTTTCTTCTCTTATAGATGTAATTCTTGGCCTCAGATCCATCCACACATTTTGCATGGGAGTTATTGTGTTTGCTCCCATTGGACTGCTCATATATACTTGGAGAAATGCATGTGGTAAGGGCTCTGAGTCCCTGAAATCCTCTTACAAGGTTGGCTACAATACCTTACCAATCAGAAGAGCTTGAGAGCTGCCAAACAGTGTGGCTGATGTATCATTACTTAGATTTTCAAAGCACTGGATTTAGAAAGATTCCTTCCTGGAAAATTAAACAGATAAAAGAGAATAAACAGATTAAAAAGAATAATGTGGGCAGACTGCACTACACAACTGAGATACTATGCAGTCTGGTGGATTCTTCGGTCCACCTATCAATTGCCATTTTAAATACTATTTATGCTGAGGACTAATATGAGAGATCTCCTATTTATTCCTTTGCTGTTTCAACGTTTGGAATGATTGCTCAATTAGTACCTTGGTTTGCAGGACCGTAGTCAAAATATAGCTTTTGTCAGACTTAACATATTAAGGACAAGAAACAGATGTGTTAATTAGATATGGAGTGTATATATAAAAGGGGCATAATTCTGGTATTTTCTTTTTCGCAAAACCCAACCCCCAAATTTCATACACCTTTATGTATAACAATGAATGGATGAATTAACATGAATGAAATACATATTTATAAGCTAATTTAACATGATTTTATTGCAATACAAATTTTTAAAATAATATCAGCAGCATACAAATTTCTCCATTTTTTAAATCTTGCCTAGGATCTTCTAGTACAATCCCATTTGTGGTGTAACAAGCAAGAAAGAATCTGCCTTTCAACTCTTATATTCAGAAGGTGGTTCTAAGTCCTGAACTTTGAATTTATTTGCTCATGAGATTTTACTCATGCAAAAGTTTCACTTGAAATAAGTAAATGCTTAGGTGACTAAGCATTCCACACGGGATCAGATTTGCGGGACTGAAATTTTACTATGTCCCAGATGAAAAACAAAACAAAACAAAACAAAACAAATCAAAACACAACAAAACAAAACAAAAACCAAAACTGTTTGAGATCAATTTGCCCTATATAAAATGACCGGCTAAAATCACTTCTCCATAAATGAAGAGATGCCTCCATATTCATTAACTAGTTTTTTAAAAAAGTATCTGGGGAAAGGTTGAAGAGGGGAATAACCACTAAACAAAGCTCACTACTAATGTTTATTGGGAAATTGTTACATACATATATACAGCTTAATTTTTGTTGCTTTAATCTTTAGACTGGAATACTCAGAAGGGAAAAACTTTAGAAATATTTCCTTTTCACTTTCTTTGAATTTAATTTGTTTCACTGGCTTGATAAAACTGAGACCATTAACAAGAAGCATTTCTCCCTGTTAGATTTTAAAATACCCAAGCACACTATCTTTATGCATTCAGATCTTGAGCCAAAATTAACTGAAGCCTACGTCAAGATTCACATTTTCTTGACTGGATTTTTCTCAGATTTATCAGTGGAAAACATTTTTAGAAGTCTAGGAAATTATGCAAATGGAGCCCAAGCTGTGCTGCTGTAAATGTAGTGGTCGTTACTGCATCCCTGGAATCTCCCCGAACAAAAAGGTTTAAGATGCAGTGACAGAAACATAAAGCTGAAAGTCCCCACAAGAGACCGTGCTTCTGTAAATTGCTGTTAAAAGCCTCCATGGCAGCTGATCACACACTGCTTTGGAAAACTTTTTTGTCTGATTTCATACAGATTTTTTTGCTGCTAATGAAGTCAATCTCTTCTTTCCTGGCATGGAGAGCAATTGATCACTTCATTAAATGCTTTTTTACATAATCTCCCATCTCTGTACTTTTATATCCAAGTTAAACATGTCCACTCATCTCACTTTTTATTCTATAGATCTTGTTTTCCCAGTCTGTTACCATTCATATTTTTGGAGTGCAGTGCAATTAATCTCTCTTTCAAAGTCAGATCCAAGAAAGGATACAGCACCCAATCTGTAATGAATATTAGAATAATTAGCTTCTGAGTCTGCTATATACCACTCCTCTGAATAACATCCCAGGATATGTTCCTTTTTCTCATTCTTTCTAAGGATTCTGTGCTGTGCTTCATCTCATTTTATATCTGCCATTTTTTCTGAACAAATGCTTATTATATTAGTTAGTCAGTTTCAACCAAATTTGACTGAAGAACGCATGAGTATGCATAGTTCTTATGAATTTTGTGAAAATCTGTGTCTGGACAGATAATAGAGAGCTCAGATATCCTCCTAGATGCAAACACCTGACTGGCTGGGTGGTTGGCATGCATGCTTTGTCCACTCTGTCATTGCAATTCACGTCCTCTTACACAGGCATGTGAGGCAAAAAAAAGGAGCATAAAGAGAGATATTTGACAAGCATGATATTATATTGCAAATATTTTTTGGGGAAGCTGACATTTAGGAAGGAATAGCTGCAGGTGTTGATTCAGATGAGGCTAAATATGAGTTAATATTTCATTAGTTCCACCACTGACAGCAATTCGGAGGGGATTTTTATTTGTTTTATTTTGCATGTGGATTTGTCATTTGTTTGTTTGTTGTTCAATGCTTTGATGTGCTGGCTGATTTTCAGACTGCTGTACACGGTAATCCTTACACGATTTCCTTCAATAGTGCTACTGGATTTCTGGTGTTCATGCCTTCTTCCCAGGTGCAGTTTGCACTCGGAAGTATACACTCTCTCAAAAAAAAAAAAAAAAAAAAAGTTTGGGGGATTACATGGCTAACTGAAATGCAGTGTTTAGATGCCCTTGATAGGAAGTTTCATTTGCTGTACGTTATAGGATGGAAAAGAAAAATGTTGCAAAAAATTAACTTCCTATACCCTCACTTTTTCCTGGAGGAAATCTGGACATCTTTTCAGTAGCCGGAGTTTACCTTGCCCATGCTTTTATAAAGTTTGTACTGAAATATTTAGCACACAGCATTTCTTGCTTACCCCAAAAGTTATGCTTACTGCATGAAAACTCTTCTGCAATATGAGTATGTTAGATCAGTCTGCTGAGACCTCTGTTGCCCTGAGGAGTGGAGCCAACTGAGCAGAGAGAGAGACTGACTATATTCTCACTACTGTTACCATGATCACCTTTAAATCCGAGGTTACCTGTGCACTTGAAGTGCTGGTGAAGAGTTTTCACTTTGTTGTCTGCAAGGGACAGGTTGTTTGGTCAGAGAATTTCAGCCTGCAAACCTCAATATTTCCAAAAGGCATGGGATAATTCAAGTGTTAACAGCAAGAAGACTATAAAGTCAACAGTTTCAATAGTATCACAGATTAGTTGATTAGCCTTGTTGTAAATTAACTACTGGTTCATGTTACTTATTTTCTTCATTTTCCATTCTTACCAGTCTGATGCTGTTCTCATAATTCAGACAAACTGTAATACGATAAATGACAAAATGACTAATTCCATCTTTAAATCTTAACACGTGAATGCTGTATATAGCTGCAATATTTGCATTTACAGAGCTTATGTGAGGCACCAGAGTAGACAAAAGGTGCACAGTTGTTCTATTCATGGCTTAATTTTGGAATAATAATAGAATATTTATTTGAGTTTTGGTGATTTGTATTGTAGAAAATTAAAGCTTTACCCTAAATACAGGCAGGCAAGACACCAGTTGAAGAGCAAAAGAATAACTTATTTTTTTTGTATGACTTGAAACAGTTCACTTTATTATATTAGGTGCTCAGTGTGGTGCGAAAATAGCTACAGTTTTCGTGTTCTTTTTAATGTCAAAGATAAATTCGAAGAATGTTACTTTGTTAAAGGTGAAACTCCTGCTGTTTTTGAAAGAGCACATATTGATCTGAAAAAATAACTTTGAAACCAGGCATCATTGTACATCCTGTCTACCTTGAGAACAAAATTGGGAGGATGTGAACAGCCAAAGACATCCATTGCTGAAAACTAGGTCTTGTACATGTGCAGTGTCACAATAATTCACAGGATTTTCACTTTTCGTGTTAATTATGATAGATAGAAGAACAATAAAAATGTGTGATCATCTAAGACTCATCTTTTGACTTTTGATGTAAGTACTCAAAAATCGAAACAGATACTAACATTTTGTAAGCAGAGCAGGTATGCTGACCATTGCTCCCGGGCAGATTTTCACCTTAAGCAGGGAGTCACAAGGATGAGAATGTTTCCTCTCCTTTATCTAAGCACATGCACACCTGCATGCACTTGTATATATGTGTATATGTATGTATGTATGTGTATGGATATTTCTTTCTAGATACCAATTTAAATGAAAGCACTAAAACCAGACTTATGGTAAGAGGCTGCTTTATAAGCTATTATATCAGCATTTTGTGAGTGAGGAAAGGACAGGAAGCCAATATGTTTCTGTGCTTCTGTGTATATACCAAATACAGAAATATGCACATGAAAGCATATGTATTTATATATAAACATACATAAAATAGAAAGAAGTAAAGGCTTGACTATAAAGTTAAAAATTTGAAAGCAGATGTGTCTTTTCCTTGAAGTGAGACTTTGTGGGCTGCAAAACCACTTTTTTTCATTTTGGAGTCGCCCCATGTTGTAATGTTGGAAAGATAAGATTCACTTGTTGTCTTTCCCCTTGGTTCTCGGTGCTTAGAGGCACTTTGCAAATAAAAAGGTGGCACAGAAATCTTCAAAGAGATGGATAGAATTTGGAGTGGGAAAAGGAACCGTAGCATGAAGCTGTTGTGTAAAGCTACTGCTCTGCATGTCTAAGAGCCATCACGGGCTGTTAAGTTTGGACAAGTGGTATCCAAGATTAAATTGTTCTTGCAGGTCTTTGGAAGCCTAGTTCTGCTCCCAGACAACCCTTTCCTGATTCTGGTCCACATTTTGTGTCCCAAAGAACTGTAGAATGGAGCCTGTGTGTTTTGCCCAATAATAAGTTGTGGTGTTTTCTCTGAAGTGTCACAGCTGTTCCTCTTCTGTTTCTTCCATTTATGCCAATGCTCTTACAAAGTTAATGTATTTGAAGCAGATTATTTTTCTTATCTCAAATCCAGGACACTGAGTTCTGGAAGAAATTTGTTTAGATTGTATTTTTGTTGGATTTCTATTTAGTTAGCTAGTTAGTTACTGTTTGACTGGTTTTCCTGTATAGACCATTCAGAATCTCACACAGCAATGCAGACTTGCGAATGCTCTTACAGGGTAGGTCAAAGACTTGGCAAAAAATAAATGTCTTTTCTTCTTTCCTGATATACTTAGCATATTTTTTTATTTGTACTTAAGGTCTTCCTTATTTCTCCATTTTCCAGTATCACAAGTTCCCATTTATTATTTTACATGCTCTGTTGTAGTGAAAGAGAGTGTTCCTGTGTAGGCCTGGTGATAAAATCCTGGCTATTTTTCAGTTTGACAGATCTCCGTAATTGTCTGTAAGACTATGTAATACTGCAACTGAACTTCATATTCCTGCTTTAATTTATAACATTTTAGGACATATTCCTTCTCACCTAACAAGTAGGCACACGGTAAGCAAAGTAGTAATTTTGTTAAAAAAAAAATCAAAAGAGGTACAATTGCAGTCTATGATCCCTTTACACCAAGAACAGGTTGCTTGTATGAGTAAGAATGACTCATGAGAGCATACTGATGCTTAAAAAACCTGACATTACATTTAACCTAATTTATAACAGCCATTATTAACAGACATTTCAGAAATAATTCAAGTTGCTATGGGATCCTTTATAAAAGCAGTCATGGTATGTAATGTCTGGGACTGTGTTAGACTGGGTTACATAACTTGCTTAACTCTTTTTCTTCCCTTGTGTTTATGAATTATTGGTGGGGTGAGATACAAAAGTTGCCAAAAAATCTTTGGCCTTTCTTGGGGAGCTTGTTCATACTTTCTCATTACTCCGTGTGTGTGTGAATACACTGTGACCTATCCACATAATCGTGTTTATATTGCCCATTCTGGCATCACCAGCTGCTTTCATCTTTTCAGTGAAATTCTGTGGAAGCTTGAAATATGTTTTCTTTAATAAATAATTTTTATCATGTGTGGTTGTCATCTCACATGACTTTTGAAGATTTCTTTACAAATGGGTAAGTTCCTCTTTCTCAATTATTACATTTTTTATTAGGCATTGAAATAATTTTTATATAAGGAACCCGGGTATACTGACTGACTTGTTATGATCTATTTTGGGACAGAACAAAACAAACATGAAGCAAATTTTAAAAAATGAGATTAAAAAAATTGTGAACCACGTATTTGTATGTCAGCTTGGAGAAAAAAAAGGCTGTTTTTTTTTAAATCATTCTTAAAACCATAAATCAGGAGGAACATTACAGAAAAGCTGGGTTTTGACACGCAGAGTGTGAGCCCCAGAAATCACACTTTTGTTTTAGGCAATGTAAGGAAAATAACTCTTTAATTTCTGAAGAAAAATATTTAGCGGATTGTACTTTATCTCTGAGCTTCCAACTAGTATCATGCCAGCCAAATCAACTGAAAGATTTTGCAAAACAATCAATAACATGACATGAAAGCAGTTTATGTAAGTAGGAGTGCATAATTTTTAAACAATGTTTATTAGTAAGCACTAAGAGGAGCATAGGCAAATACCAATTCTGTTTGAATTCAGAAAGATTTATCTCTGATGTTAGTCAATACATGATAAGCTCAAGCCCTTTGTAGCATGGTGCTTTGATGCTGCACAGACCTGGTTTTGGGACTGTTACTACACAACTGTAATTAAAAATCAGAAAAGCAAACAGGTAAAATGTACTGCATGTACTTGTTCTAAAACAGCACCAAGTGCATTAGAATTCCATAAATATCATGCTAATATTAAAATAAATAAATTTCTTGTATTGTTACAGATTTTTGCACTGGTTTCTGGAAAGAGCAATTTTTAGTATTCATTTGCCCAGGCGTGCATTCAGAAAGGTGATTTCCAACAAACCAAAGAGTTCTGTCTTCTCCCTCAGGAGTGAATATGCTTTCCCCTCAGAAGGAAAAGAAAAATTTCAAGTACTCTGAAATTTCATGCATAAGACATTGTCACGACCAAGACATTCGTCTTTGCAAACAGTTTTTCTGCAAGCCTCAAAACCTGAAGAAAACAAAACCTTTGCATTGAACCCTACAAGGTCATTAATGTTTAACGTGAGTCAAAAAAAAATATAAAGCTGTGGAGACCTGATTTTAAAAAAAATTCAGAATTGGCTAAAAAGAACTTTTTGGGTTTATCAAGCATGGTTCTACCAAACCGTGCATTCTGGACAACTAAGAAATAGATAGCTGAGTTGTACTGTGGTGGTGGTTGAGAGCAAGGGTATTTTTGTTTGTATTTACCCATTTTAATGAATTGATCAAAGACATAAATATATTTATATTGTCTATAGTTTATACATAATTTTTATACATAAATTTTAATAAATCACAATAGCATTGGGCTTAAGACATCAAACACATGTGAGCTGATTTAGGAGTCTTGATTTTGGTAGTAGGGAGATAATTTGTATGGTCATATCTCAGTCCAGTAATACATTTAAGCACACCTTTACTCTAAGCATGTGCCAAGCTGCCTGCAGTACTTGCCCATTTGTTTGGGTCTGTAGCTTTTACTGCTCTTTCCTTAAAAAAATTTGCAGCTGCTCATCACAAAGCATTGTGCTCTAATACAAACAAGAGGCTCTTCCAGGCTTCCTTAACCTCTTCTTGGGTGCACACTGCCAACAAGAGTAAAGTTTTCACTGAAGATGGTTGGAGGAAAACTTGATAATCACTGTAGGTTTTAAAATACTCAGTAGTCACTAGGTTCTCAAGCAACAACACACCTACTGGTAAAAATCGTGTTAAAAGCAATTCAATAGAAATCCAGAAAATTAAATCTAAAGACATAAGTTTACTGTCTAGTTCCCAAGGCACTCACAACAAGTTTCAAAAAACTGCTAGCTAAAACCATAAGATGATGGATTTTTGTCTTTTCTCCCTTTTTCTCTCTCCCTGGTCACAGGCGACTGATGGCCACAAGAGACATCCTGTGAGCTTGTCCCTGACTGTGTATCAGATGTCCTCAGCTTAAGGCCAGGTGAAGTGGTGGACATTCTTGGTCTCCAGCATGCTTGGCAGCCTGGCCTGGAGATTGCTGTTCTTAAGGGCAGGGAATGTGCCAGCTTTCACAGATCTGTACTTGCAGGAGGAGCACTAGGCCTGTGAGGCAGCACCCTGCCATCCGGCTCCTGGCGGGCACCCAGACGCTGTGAGTAATCCTCCAGTGGGGGAGGCATTCCAGCTGAAGGGAGCCATGTCTCATTCCTCAAGCCCCCAACAAAAGCCCAAAATGAGCAGCTGTTTCCATAGGAAGAATTAGGGGCTCACCAGGCACACGGGGCTCCCAAGATCTGTTCTTCGGAGGATTTTGAGGAGCACCGGCATCACATATGATTAGGTGGAATGGGAGAACTTCCTCTCATGTGAAGTTGCCAGGATTGTAGATCTCCTGGCCACTCTTGGATTTTTGGACCCTCAGCTGATTTCCAGTCCCAAACAGATGTAAAAGGCATGTTCCCATGTTCCTCCTTGGCACCAGGTTGACAGCACAGAAGTATAGACAGCTATGCTAAGTCAAAGAAGGTGGGAAACAGATTTCTGGTGCTCACCAGTGATGTCACCTTGGTGGTCCATGGTCCCCACATCACCCACAGCCAAGCCCAACACCCATAAGGTACATGGGGCAAACCTCAGGGCTGTGGGCTCCAAAGGTGAGCAAGCAGTTCGGCCATGCCAGCACTCATCCTTACGCCTGCAAGCAAAACTCTTTTTCCATATATTCTTTATTCTGCTGCCAGTCCTCTGAATCACCATGTTCTTCCCTGCTTCCCCCCACTTGTACGCTCACCTAGCTAGACTAATATTTTTTAAAAGATGAAAAAAGCCCTAAGTTTTCTGCCTACAGATGTTTTGGGATATTCCTGCCTTTGCCCTCTTCATTGGGCAAAGCACACAGTGCAGCAGGAATAAAAATGTGACTTTCTTCTTGATCTTTATGCTAATAACTTCATACTAAGCAGCAGAAATAATTTCTAAATACCAGGAAAGCAATTAAAAGAAAAAAGCCAAACTCGACACGTAATAAATAATTTAACACCTCACCCTAACACAACCTGCAATGTCTTTCAGTCATGTTATGGATGTACACTCATCAGTTTTTGTGGTGCTTTGCATAAGTTTCATTAGCATGAACAAAGTAATATTAAAACACACACAGAGACACAATTTTCTGGCTTTTCAGTTCATTATGAAATACTTTACCTCTGGGCAGATGACTAATATGCTATTAAATTTCCCTATCCCTGAATTGTGTCATAGCCAAAAAAAAGGGTGCAGTCACTCACAATCTTTATTAAATGAGCTGAATACACCCACTTAGGGAAAATGCTGTTGTATGACTTTAATGTGTCCTGCAGCATCATTAACATGCTTTTAGGTCATTCAGCTGCATGTTGTGGAGCTACGATAATAAATCCATGGTGAAAACTGGGGGAAATTTCCCTGCCAGTGCTGAGTAGTTTCGGAGGCATTACCCAGAAGGTTTAAATTTCTACTTAGCAGAAGGAAAACTTTGCCTCATGTTGTATTTTGAAACCTACAGTCTAGTATAGATGAGAGTTGTTCACTGTCATAACAAGGCAGTTGATTTTATTTAGTAATGAAAAAGAGGTCTGCACAGTTGTACCCCAACACCAACCAAATTTTCACAATCCCAGTTCAGATCCCTTCTTTACCAAGGACCCCTCATATAATTTTCCTTATCTTCCTGGATTATTGGTTTCTTACATTGAAACCAGGATAGCTGAATTGCTTCTTTTGCTGCTTCCACTTACAGTGGATTTTGTGTGCCTGATCTGCAAAGGCTGACATGGCCCCTCTCCAGCGTACTGGGGCTGTGCCTGGAAGTGGGGTGTTTGATTGATACTGAGGTGTCGAGGAGCTGCAGCACTGCAGCTAATTCCCCTTTTGTTAATACTTAACGGAGGGGTAAAACCTGTGATGAGTTTTTGGTGTAGCAGGTCACTGCTGCAAACGATGGAGTTTGTGTGCCTGGGGATACAGTGAAGTCTAGCAAACCATTTGTGTGGGGCAATATAATTCTGAAGAAATTTTTAGTTTCATCTGTTTTGTTATAAAATTATAATCTCCTTATGGATTAATCTTTAGCAGAATAGACATTAAAATTCAATTGTTTTTTATTGATTTTGTTATTAATTCTGTCTACAACCAGACATGAATTCCTATTTTTTTCTTTTTAAACCAAGGAGCAAAACCACACAACCACAACAAATCATAAATAGAAAATCCAAATGGATTATATAACATAAAAAAAAGTCAGGAAACTTTCTTTGAATATAATTTTGGCCAGAACCAGCCTATTTTCAAGGTGGAATAGAAGACATTTCACTTTACCAGCCATTAAAACTTCTCTATATATATTAGCTGGATTAAGCTAGTAATTTCAACAGGAAAAGAGTTTTTTCTGGTAACTTGCAATGAAGAAATTTCCTTGTCACTGTAACTTCTTTTTCTACCCTTAGAGCTAGTCTTGCATGAATGATTCAAAGGCATTTAGAAGAACAACACAAATCTATTTGCCCATACAGGAAACTTGGGATAGGTTCTGGTAGTACCTGACACTGACAACATCGAAAATGAATTCACCTTATAAACAAACCCCATTCAGTGTCTTGTTATGAATGGACAATCATCTGGTTTGCTTGTATTTACGGATATATTTTTGCTTGGGTAAGGAAATTATTTTTAAGTTAACGAAGAGATATTCAGAAAGTTTTTTTCTAATGTTTGTAGGTTTTTTTCTTTCCAAGTTTGCACTTATTGAAATTAACTTGGAATATTTTAGACATTTTATTTTGTAATTAAGGGGTTCCTTGTACCTCTCATTGGGGCATATTCTAGAGATAATGCTGTAAATTCCAGGAATTCTAATAAATCCTAGTTATTCTAGTAACTCAAATAATGCAATGTGTAAACTCCAGTAATTCTGAGAAATATCCGTTGCAGCAGAAGAACAATATGGAAGCTAAATTTTAACTCTTTTCAAGAAAGAGAAAGCAAAATTCTCTTAATAACTTCATCAGTAAGAACTCCTTCCTTTACCCCTACTTATTGGTACATTGGATTACAGCAGAAGTACCTGAATTGATGAAACAAAGGAACAAGAACATGAACAGCATGAACAAAGGAACAACTATCAGGATGATAATGAGTCAAGGGCCTTGTTAAAAATTGCTCTTCAAGATGCACATTTACTGTGAATGCCTTGGCTTTATGACTTTTATCCTTAGCCATAGAGTGATATGTAATAAATCCTTAATTTTCTGTGCAGCAACGTTTCTCATCTCATTTCTTGGATATAAATTGCCTAAGGTTGATCTTTAAAGAACTTTTAAAGTGTCTAAATGCTTAATGGGGAAGATAAAGAAATAAGACTGTGGCTAGAATTCACTAAGGTAAAGATTAGATTGCCAAAACTACTCTACTAATGAAAGGCAAAACCCCACATTTATCTCATTATGATTGTCACAACAGTAGAAGTTCATACCATGTAACTATTTTAATTTATTCTTCTGTTTTTCTATAACTTGCAACTTCATTCAAAACAGTTACAATCAAAAAACAAAACAAAACAAAATAAAATAAAAAAACAAACCAAGAAAAATAAAAACCAAATCCCCCAAACACGATGTGGATCAAAACTAAGTAAATGTTTCAATCCCTTCTTTGTGAAAATCACTTGATCTTAAGGGTTGTTAGTGAACATAAGTGATTAAGAATTAGAGTCCTATGAATAACTGTTATTTCATAATGCTGGGCTAAAGATGAAGACAAGAGAGCAACCATACAATGGTACAGTTCTTACTAAAGTAGCAAACCAGCAACTCATGAGCACATTAGGAAAAAGATGAACAATTTAGATGTCAAGCTGACACATACTGGACTAGCTTCCTTACCTCTTAACATTCATAAGTCTATACAGGTCTTATATTATGATTCAGATCTCATAATTTAATGAAACAAACTTAATCAGAGGCGTTCATTAAATAAAAATTCTGATAGAGAGATAATTAAGAATGACGAATTGAAGACCTGCTTTCTTTTCCTCTATCATTCTATGAAAAATTCTACAAAGGTGTAATTTGCTAATTAAATCATGTGATCCAAATCAATGTTTCAGGCATGTAATTGCTTGGTGTTGTGCTCTTCTTGAAGAAATAATGGAAATTTCCATGAGAATTAAGGATGTACCTTCTTTTTATTACTTTTTAAAACTATCTTTTCATTTCAGATGTTGTTAATGTCTTTTTCTCTACTGTCTTAAAAAGAAATGGACTAAAAGAAGGAAAGACTTAGAATTTGGAGTATATCAAGATTGGGTGTGCTTAAAGTTGTGTATTTGCCAGAATCTTTCAGGAGTATCTGGTCTTTAGTTTAAGTACAGCAAAGTACTTAACTGCACCCTCATTTCCATCCCTGTTTGTGGAAGGACAAAAACACATATTTTACGTGAAGGGTGTATTTCTGCAATTTTGCACAACTACTTTCATTTTGTTTTCCTCCCCTTTCCTCCTTGTTTTTATGTGCAAAAATAATGTCTTAAAAATTAGTGAAGACTCAGTTTAGATGTTTTTGCTGTTTCTTCCTGATGCAGAACATCTCCGCAATCATGTCAAAAATGAAATATTATTTCATATTGCATGCTGCTGTGAATGGAGGTGGCTACTGTCTTATCTTTGAGAAGCTCCATCATCAAAAGGTTAGATGATAACTTGATTCATTAAAAAAACACTGAATATATTTAACATCTTTTCATTTACGAGGATAGAATTTATCCTTCAAAACCGCAAATAAGGCTGAGCGCAGTGCATAATTCTTAATAATAAGGAGAATTGCAAACTGGAAAACATCCATTCTGGTAAAAAAACCCATACTCCTATTTTCAGAACAGATTTTAAGGGGTTTCCTTAAAATTACTAGTTTACTTAAGAAGAGTTTCTAGTTTACTCAAGACTTAGATTATTTGCTCAAAGAGTGTAAGTTTCCTGAGGTCAGTTCACTGTTTTTCTGTTTGTCTGTTTTGCTTTGGGTTTTTTTCATGTTTGTAGCATTATTGTCATTACAGAAATCTGACAGGTCTAATGTGATGTGTCTTTATGACACCACTGGGATATTAATGAGAAGAGGGGAAAAACATCAATGGGACTCACATTGGAACTAAAGTTGACAACAACTTTGTAAAGTTATTACAATTGTTTTTTTCCATGCCCAAATACAAACCATTTTTCTGGCTGCTAGCTCCTACCATCCTGTTTCCTAGTTGGCAAATGGAAAAGTTAAGAACAAGTGGCACAGAGCCTACAGTTTCTGTACTTTCCCAGAAACTTTCTCTTTGTTTTAATGTCTTGTATTTGTACTTAATTTTTCTGATTTGGGATTGACTGTTTGTACATTCTATCATTTTCAGAAATTGCTTAGGTAGCCACAGTTTGAGATAAGATATTCTTAGAAATGTGACTAGCAATTCGGTTGTATTTATTTAGCTCCCAGCTGATAGCAGTTAGTTAACCATTTCCCAGCAGTGGGACTTCAATTCTGTGTGAGGAGATTGGGTTCTCTGGATTTTCCAGTTTTCAGAAGAGTTTTCCAGAGACAAGACTGCTATGGGCTGCAGATATTGAAGGATGACTGATCTTCCACCTTGCAGCAGTTTTGGTGCCATGCTGATTTTCACATACTGCCCTATAACTCAGAGACATTTAGCACCTACCCATCACAACTTTGCTAGGTCAGTATTATTAATCCTCATCTGGAGAGCAGTTAAAATCAGCAGTTTCTTACCTATGTTTTTGTGTTGTAGTGGGGCTGCTCTTCTCTGACTGCTCTAACATGTCTTGGTGGCATTGGTGACCACCTGAAGGTTTGGAGTAGTGGGATAACAATGACTGCATATCCTCCATGCCTGTTCTCCTGGCAGTCTAAACATGGGTTGCCAAACTGAATTAAGTATGGTGTATTAGACTAGAAACCCATGAAACTGGAATAACTGCCAATAGCCGTTCTGACTGCTTTACAGCTTCGCTTTCTCTTTATTAGACAGATGTAAAGGACACAGACAAAAACTCACTGACTTCATGTCTCAATGCCTCCATTACTTTTACAAGAGAGGTGACATGAAGACACAAAAACATATTACCATCATGGAAAATCCCAAGAGCTTTGAGTCATGACAGAATGATAAATATACATGGCCTCTGCATAAGATAAACCGCTTTAGTAACCATTTGTAAAATTTTCTTATCTGAAAGTGTTTAAGCATGGTCCTATGCCCTGAAAAAAATATATCCCAAGTATCTCTGAAATTTCTGGGGTTAGTACGAAGGTGGCAGGATTAACGATATCAAACCATCTCCTGTTTTGTACGAACAGCGATAAACTCCTAAGTACTACTGGAGCACAACCTTTATTAGTCATGACCTGACCAGACTTGTTCTTCTATTGTAGCTCAAGATTAAAGCATTTGTTGCAACATTTTTTTAACTAATCCTCTCTCTGGCTGACTCATAACAGCTGTTAAATAACTTGATATTTAGCTTAAGATGAAGTGAACCTATAAATTTAAAAGCGATATAATAACTAACCCCTTCCTGCATATGAAACTGCTTCTGTCATCATTTGAATGCTTTCTGCTGACCTCACTGTCTGCATCTGATTGAACTGATGCAATACCGTAGTTGACAGAAGATGATAACAATGGTGATTATGTATTTCTGATGCATTATGGAAGAGGATAGACACCACATAGGAGTGAGAGGCACCCTGTGGTGGGAGATGGAAAAGCTGACATAATGGTTTTGAAATGTCCAAAAGATTGTTTGGAGTTTGTTGCTGAGTGTTTCAATGGCAGCCCATGCAAAAAGTACACATGCTTTGTTTTTCCTTATTTTCTTTGCCAGCTTTGCCAGTTATCCGGTAGTCTCTCTTTCCTCCCACAGGGCTGTCCATGAAGTCATAGCCTTGTTATGAATGTGATGGTACATTCACCATTTTTTTTATGCCCTCTTAGAGGGTCTGATTTATCAGGAACTTCTTAATAGTAATACTATCAGGTGCTCCTGCAGCAGCTCGTTCTTTCTTTAACATAGTGCCTTGGAAATGTTGACTTTTTCTGATGGGAGAGGCTGACACCTAGAGAAGTTAAATGACTGACATAGCGCAGATTCAGTCTTTTTAGTCACAGCTCCCTCCTAACTTACATCACAAGGAGTCGTCATGCCTTTTTATTCCCCAATGAAGAGACCACATGCATATAAAGGCTTTTATTAAAACAAATCTATGTAAAAACTCAACCAGATGAAAAAAAGCTTTTCTCTTGTTGGCAAAAGTAACTTGCTTCCTTTTCACATATTTTCTTGGCTCCATTGGCACTGGTCCTAAGGTCTCCTTTAACCTTTGCAGTGATATTTTAAAAGACGTCATCTATTGTTGGAATTAAATCTAGGGAGTGAGAGGGTTTTTTTCCCTGTGCACAGTTTCATGAAAACTGAAGTACAATGACAATTTTAAAGATCACAGGCACATTCCTGAAACCTTTTAAAAAGACACTCAGCTTTAAGCCTGTGTAAAATGCCTTAGGATTTGAAGGTAAATGATTTGAGTAATGTGTTGTCTCAGTGCAGACATGAATTCATAAGACAATAATTCATACCCAGAAGTGAACATGCTCAGTTTTGTTCTTCCCACAGTAAAGATGAGACCACCAGTGTTTATGGGCACCAGTTGTTTCAGGACATGTAATTTCCTTCTGTTTTGAGCTATATTTGTATTGTTGGGAAGTCTAAGAGTGCTTAGTTATGCTGTCCCCTGTGCAAACATGGAATGAAATAACTTTTTTTAAGAGCTGATAAAGCACAATAAGGCAGTGACACAGATGAATCTGTCATGATACTAGTGTGAGCCAGCTGACAGTAAATCTCACTAATGTGATTTGTTGATCTCCTCTGAGTGTAAGAGGCAATGAGAGAGAAAGTCAGAACATGTTCACCTGAAAATGAAATGGAGGAAACTCTGACACTGTGAACTACTCTGCAGTATCAATCACCGTATCGATAAGAGAAAAGTAGAGACTGGAATGTGAAGAACCTTGACAGTGACAAGAAGTCACCTATATTTGGTGAGAAATAAAGGAAAGTAGGGAAAGTCTGCCAAAACAAAGGGATGGCTCAAAACCTCCTAAAGAGATGTGAGAGAGATAGGACAAGACTTCCTTTTTGAGAATGAAATGGGCCTAGAGTAGTCTGTGGTTGAGTTGTGCCTCTCATGTAGCTTTGTCTTTGTGTAACTTTGAGGGTTAAACAGGAATATCTCATATGACCTTTAAAAAAAAAATTTACAGACCTCTATCAGCTCAAGTGGTCCTAATCAGACATAGTAAATTTTTTTACTTATTTGAGGACATGTGTCAAGTAACCCAATATGAGAGTCCAGTGGTGACAAGTGTAAGGTGTTCAGCGATATTTGAAACAGGGGAAATTAACCTGAATGTTACTGGAAGCAAAACTATTTAACAAAAGACATGGTCAAAATGGTAGTGGAGACAGAGAATTACATTCTGTCCTGTTCACAGGAGGCTATGCCTGCACAGCAGTGGATAGCCCCACAGGGACACTGCCGCTCTCTGACCTCTCCTTCCACAGCCTCACTGATTTTAGCTATGCAGGCACTGCTTCTGCATACATAGCCTGGTTTCTGGCAGGAAACTGACCTGAAACCATACTGTTTCAACTCTAACAATGGTGTTCGTTCCTCTCTTTTCCCATTCCTTAATAACCTTTTACCATATTTGAGTCAATGCAGCAAAGTTCAGAGCTGTGTTTCACACCAGCAGAGGAAGGAGACTGACAGTGAGGCTGCAATGAGGGATCACAGGCACCAGCCCTCACTTGCAGTTGTGAATGTAATGCTCAAGAGACCTCCTGGCCATGCACTGTCCTCTGCCCAAGCTGGGAGCAGGGCTTCCATCAGAACTAGGGGTTTCCCCTCCTGAAAGAGGATGTGATACGACAGGATCGGGCAAAAGGGATGTAGCACATTGCACCACATAGAACTGGCCTTCATTAGTGTGCTCCTCACAGGGCAACTGCTCCACAGCTGCAATTTTACAGCAACAGGGTGAGGATCTCCAGGGGCTTGAGCTCTGCTTCAGGGCTATGAACAGTGCAGTGTCCATCTGTGGGGTCTTCAGTTAGCTGTCAGTAAAAATAAATAGCTACACAGTATGGCATCCAAGGGCTTCTGGAAGAGGAGGAACAGTTTTCTTACAGACTTAAGTCTTCTCATCTTTCACCCTCTCCCTTTGCAGAGTTCTGCCAAGTGTTCCCTCTTAAACAGCTACACATCTTTGTCCCACACTTAATTCCTGTCATCAGCTTCACTTTCTCTGCAATCATCATGCTGTTGAAATCACACTCTTGGAGGCACCTAGTGAAATGTACAAATGTACAGAAAGATTTTGCAGTCAGACACGCATCAGGTTGGCTTACAAACACATGCTTGGAAAGTGGAAATTTTCAGGGCATTAGTGCCTCCCATTTTTGCTGTATGTAGAAGCTCTGCTCATATCATGGTCGCTTGTGGCTTTGGAAGATAGAATATTGTTAGATTTATTGGCACCAGAAACACAGGAGGGACTGGCTCAGAAGTCTGAGCCAAGCTCCATGATGATCACCAGTCCTTTGGTTCAGAAAGTGGTGATTGCCTCTGGCTCCTGCTCTTCCCTCCACCCTTCAGGTGGAGAATTCAGCTTTTTTATCTCACACAAAAAGCCACGGGAAAACAAATACAATTTTAAAAAAAAATTTAAACATAATTATTGATCAAATTCTCACAGACTGTAAAGGTCAGTACTACGTCCAGTGTCCCTCCTCAAAGTCATGCCCGCTTCACACTCATTAAACTGCATCTTGTACCTGTTTTTCAATAGACCCATACTGATGTACAGCTGGTGATGAGAAAGTCAGGTAAACAAAGAGAGGTAGAAGAAATGTGAGCCCACGCATGAACTTGTGGTGAAGGTAAAGTGTAGTAATTCTTCAAAACAGAAAATCTAATACTTCTCTTTCTTCTTCAGGAAGGACTTCCTCCCAAGAGACCCAGTAAATACTGGTAGGCAAAAAGGCATGGAAGGAGTAAGTCACTGGCTGGAGAACTCAGAGGATATCAGCAGAGCTTTTAGTAGACGGTAAAATACAGCACAAGCTGAACAGCTGTAGCACGAACAGCTTCCAGAAGGACTTCTAGCCCTTTCTCTCTGAGAAGATAATGGCAAGAAGATCCAGTACTAGAGAACAAGAAAAGGGAAGCAATACACTTCAACTCCTGGCTCATGCCCTAGGCTATGCCATGGCTGAGACATAGATTACTAGGGAATGGGTGGTTTACAGGAAAAAATACCTGTAGATGTGACATGTATGATATTGCAAATCAACTGATTGGGACGTGACTTTTGAACCCACGCGTACAAAGATAATCCCCCAGTTACAGATGATTGTTTTGGTCTGTGTGCATTGATACAAACACATACACTGATGTATGCTCACATGTGGCCATCAGGTATTCTTATGAGGGCAATGGGGCAAATTTCCCAAACAAGCTAAGGTGTATCCTTTGGGGTCTGCTGCTGTTACCCACTCTACCTGTAGTCATCATGCTATTAATTTGCTCCAAAACAGCCCAAATGCTTTCTCTAAATGGAAACACAGGTGTCTCCGGCGTTAGCAGGATAGAGAATTTTAGTTTATTCCACTTACTGAACCTAATCCAGCTGATAATCACAACTACAGCTTTTAAGTTATGATATACAGTTGTGTTCAGTGGCTGCAAAACTAAAGATCACAAAAATTCAGACATAAATTGAACAAAACGCTTGGCAAATATGAAGTCATGTATTGCATTTTATGTAATGCATGTTTTGTGAAGAGTAGACTGTCTAATAGTTGGAACATTGAAGAGACAAACTCAGTATCAACAATTCAGTGTTCTTTGACAAAATGGAGAGACTACTTAACTGTTAGTAGGACACCTTATATATCCAGGAGAATTGCAAATGAATACTTGCTAGGTCAAGGGTTTTATATGTTTGTCATGAGATGAACTTTTCACAAGCACTCAAAACTGTCAGGAAATTTTGTTCCCCTCTTTTCATCATTGAAGAGGAGAGAGCATCCCCAAATGTTAACTTGTCTCTTGTCTGTAAAAGGCAGAGAATGTGGGGTTTCTCATATTTTCAGAACCTTACTACTCTATTAGCATGATGAAGCCAAAATTCTATGCCCAGGATCAGAGATTTGGTTGTGGAACAACGCAAATGTTGGCCTTACCCCATAAAACATTCTGTGGTTAGCTTTCCTCATCCCTTCCCTCTGATCTGTGTCAGTACTAGAATAGAAATTTCATCCACACGTCCTTGGGTTTTAGTGTCTCTCAGACAAGAGGAAACTCATCAAAGACCCCTTTGTTCCTAGACTAAGAACTGTACATTTGCATAAAAAAGTCTCAGTTTGCTACTCAGTGAGCTGTGCTACAAGGCCAGTGTATTAGGCCCCAAATTGCTATGCCAGAAAATAGCTGGGCTAAAAGTCATTTAGTCAAACTGCTGGAACTGTTGAAACTTCTACCTGGCAAGGAGAGAATTTTCCATGTTACTGCAAATTTTTTATTATCTTTGTGCATCAAAAGTCTTTCTTTATAGATTAGAGAAAACAACACACTAGTCCAGAGAAGAAACATTTGAATATTGTGTTCATGCCGGTATTTGCAACTCCTCCATCAAAACAGGTTTGTTTAGTTACTTATAATTAGTTGCTAAACGTAACATGCCATGAAACAGAACAGTAGAACCATCACTGGTAATCACAGCATATCTTCTATTAGCTTCTAATTTCTCTCTCTCTTTTTTTTTTTCTTTTTTTTTTTTTTTTTTTTTTTTTTTTTTTTTTTTTTTTTTTTTTTTTTTAGTTTTGTTTTCTCTCTCTTTTTTTTTTTTTTTTTTTTTTTTTTTTTTTTTTTTTTTGTTTTGTTTTGTTTTGTTTTGTTTAATAGGTTTGACTGGCTTACATCTCCTTTTTTAGACCACCTGGGGCATTTTAGAAAGACACACCTTGCTACAAACTGTTTGCCCATTCTAGCATGTTGAATGTCACTGTGTGTGAAGACACAGTATTAGAGGTATAATTGACAGGTGCCTCTAGGGGTGGGTGGAGGAGGCACAGGCACAAATTTTTACAGAGCTTATCCTGGAAATTAATTATGTTGCAGAGGTAGCAAGATAAGCTCTGGTGGTGGGGAGGCATGAGCATGCAGAGGTAGAAAAGAAAAGAAAAAAAGGGTTGTAACTGTGACAGGTCTATATAATGATGTTTAATAGCATGTGCAATGTGATAGTTGATGCAACTGTAATACATAAATATAATGCAAGCATGACAACAGTGTTTACTGTTATGGTGTAGCACTGTTCAATTCTAAGATAACTCAGAGATTACTTTGATAATGGCAGTGGATAGCTACAGCAGCCTTAGCAGCATGCAGTCATGGAAGCGTTAGCAGTACCCCACTATGGTTATGATTGCTACAGCCAAATGCCTGGATTTTTCTGGTACTAAAAGGTCTGCAAGATCCTGCTTTTGTTCCTGACCATCCCTGTTGATGGCCCAAGGCCTCAGGACGTTGCATATAGTCAGGGTAATCTGTAAAAGAGTACAGCCACTATAGCAGCTGATGCTCACGACCTGGTGGCAACAATGCTGGCCCACCTCAGCTGACCCCACCTTTGTCATCCTTGGGTTTTCCATTTAGCTGCTTAGATAGCATGACCTATGGCTCTCTGGCTTTCATTCATTCCATTTTCTGGACAGATTCATCATTACTGAGTCACTTGCTGAGCTAATCCAAAAGTGACAAATCATAGCATCTTCCTGTTACCATGTGTTCATCCTGCAGCTCTTCCCCAGGGGAGACCATCCCCCGAAACCCCTCGGAGGTCAGAGGTGATCTCTGCTCTCATCATTCCTCTGCTCATCCTAACCATGCCATTTTTGCACTTTTTGTCCTAAGTTCTACAAATCACGTTAAATGAGCAAGAGAATAAATCACTTTATTACAATATCAGCCGTTTAATTTTGATCTTACAAATATATTGATAAGGACAGTAGAACAGAAAAAAATTTTACTCTGGTAAGAACAGTAGAATAAAACAGCAGAGCTTTGGAGAAATAAAGGATGTAAGAAGCAAACAGAAGTCATGTAAAATGCAAGCAGGATGCCAGCTTAGCTTTTCAAGGCTGACAAAGCAGAAGTTATGCAAAGCAATGATATTGCACTTATTCAAAATGGGGGTTGAGGAACAGCCACCCAAAAAGGACACGGGACATTGAAGACAAACCCCAAAGAAACATATAAGGACTACCAATAAGGGGTGTGACTATGTAAAATAAAGTAATACACATACAACAAGTAAGCAGGGACAGCCAATTAATGTTTCATCAGTGTATGATAAAAACTCAAGTTTTGAGCATTTACCCAATGCTTAGGGCACTCAGTTAGAGGAATGATTCTCCCAGTGACCAGCGCACTGCAATAAAGACTGCTGCTTTCTAACACTCAAAACTGTGCTAGAAAGTTTTCATCTGTCCGATTTCTGTATCAATATTAAGGTTTTATGGGATAATGGTATACATTAGTATATCAGTCTTTCACCACGATAATTCCAAACCTGTTTCTTATGTTAATATAAGGAAAGTTACATTAAGGTTTTGTTGTGGGTTAGTGGTACTCTCTCCCCTGCTGTCAACAGAGACCCCTACAGACACTGAGTTTCTTCCTCCATATTTATATAAAGATTTTTTCTTTATTTGATTCTTCCTGACATCATTTTCAGTTTACAAAGTATGTATCACCTTATGAGCTATGTGACATAGCACGGACTATTTAAAGTGGGCCAAGTTTATTTTTTTGACTAAATATTGATAGTAAATCTGATCCCACCTAAGTGGTTGCTGAGCTGGTGCTGAGCAGAGCAAAACACCTACAAAAGAGTGCCTAACTCATTAGGTTGGTTTTGCTAGAAGAGGAGATGGTTATTATTGAAGGTTCTGAGAAGGAGGACTGAGGTTGCAGGACTCCCATCACTCCCTCAGGACACAGCTGATTGAGTTCACTGGTGCTTTTCCTCTCACCCAACCTGACCCCAGTGAAGCCAAGGGCACTTCAAGACTGATTTCACCTACTTTTAGCTGGTGTTTTGTATGCACTTATCAATGTTTTCTAACAAAAACCCACACTTACTTGAATGGAAAATATCTTCCAGAGTATCTTATTAGGAGACAATACTTGAGCAACTGTTTCCCTGTATATGATCTTTCAGCATTCACGTGTTCATTTTCTTGTTCTTCCAAGACTCTGGAAATTAATATCTTTCCCAGCTGTAATTAGTAATGATCCCTCTGTGAAGCTAAGTACAATTTCTAGAAAAGCAGTTGGATATCTACTGCCTACTAAAATATATGCCATATATTATATCTAATCCATTATATTGTATCATACAATATATTGTACTTAATACAATATATTGTATCTTTTCCCAGGGGTGTTTGGATAAGGACATTCAGAGTTTATTTTTTCTTGCTAGTATTTCTTACCAAAATGTAAAATAAAGAACAGCAAATTTTCCCAAAACCTTTTTTCTCCGTCCCATTTCTGAAGAAATTGCATGTTTGGTCCAGGCAGAAACTGTAACTTAGCTGTTGCATGGCTCCCATCACCTCTGAGTCACATTCCCAGGGGGCAGTACAGCTTGCGTGATTGACTCCCTCTATTGCCTAGCAGCTTTTTAAGTAATGTTATGTCTCCTATCCCTTATCACAAAAACTCTTTTTTTCCTGGGAAGCTGATGCTAAAAATATTTGGTCCAAAAGAATCACCTAATTAAACAAAATTGGTGAAAAGTGTAAAGTATCTTAACATACAGGAGAGTAGAAAGTTAGGCCTATCCTGAAATATAGTCTTGATTAGATTTTGAACTGCACATATGCTTCAAACATTTGTTAGTTTAATAAGGTGCATTTGATGGAAGTAGCCACTTTTTCAGCATGAGGAATTTGAGCTTTTCTCTTTTCAATTAGAGAGTATTGTAGCATTACTATTTATTTACACTTGTGTAGAATTGTCTCCCTACAATAATAATTTCTTCTTTGGAACACTGGCATTTGCCTAGTGTTAAGTACATTCATTAATGTATGTATGTGCTCACATTTCACAGAAGACGTTAGCACATCATTAATCATTTGCGTACACTTACTTCTAATTTGGTGATTGAATTTATGCCAGCCTTACCAGAATGAGCTGTCACACAGCATTAGTCACTTTTTTTTGCATTACGTTGGTGACAGAGGAAGTAGAACTTCTGAGAACTACCCAAAGCTCTATTAGAGATGGTGGCAGGTCTACATGTCTTTTAAATACCTCCAGGGATGATGACTCAACCACTTTCCCTGTTCTAGCCTGTTCAAGTGCCTGACCACCCTTTCAGTGGGCAGATTTTTCCTAACATAACCTAAACATCCCCAGGTGAAACTTGAGGCCATTTCCTCTCATCCTGTCACTTGTTACTTGGGAGAAGATATTGACCCCCATCTCCCTACCACCTCCTTTCAGGTAATTGGAGAGAGAGAGAGAGAGAGAAGCTGTCCCCTGAGCCTCCTTTTCTCCAGGCTAAACAACTCCAGCTCCCTCAGCTGTTCCTCATAATACTTGTGCTCTAGACCCCTTAATGTGCTGGCTCTTAAATCTGAATTTGTTGGGGGTTTTTTAAAAATATTTTTTATCCGGCACTTTATCATTTATAACTCTCAGTACTCTAACTTGTCAATAAACTGGATAAAATCAGCATTATACTGCTACTGATCCTCTTTTACCAGTTTGCAAATAGGCCTCCACCAATAATTTCAACCCTTAATCATTGAAGTCTTGCTAACAAATCTGGGTAGTAACAACCACATAGCTGCATCATGTAGGACTTCCAGATCCTCCACATTTTCTTGAGCTTTAATTGCCTTAATACGGAGGTAGCTTGTATTAATTGCACATTCTGCTTGCAGTAGTTTTACCAGTCAATCATGATTATATTCTCCCTTCACAGATCTCAAGGTCCATCAATGCACTGAAATACTTTCTGCCTGGAAAAGCCATTCCAGATTTGGATACAAAAGTGATCAGAGTATCAACTGGCAATTATGAGGTGAATGTTTTAAGCAAATTTATTTGGTTTGCATGGCCTGGTTTTGGCAGTAGGGGTGGCTACAGAATTGGCTTCTATGAGAAGCTGCTGGAAGCTTTTTCCATGTGCCAATCCCGGGTGGCTCCAAAGATGGACATGCTGCTGGCCAAGGCTGGGCCAGTTAAAAATGATGGTAATGCCTCTGTGATAACAGATTTAAGAAGAATTCAAAACTGAAAGGGGTTGCAGAGTTGTAATTGTGACTAGAGAAGAGTGGAGTGAGAATGTGAGAAGAACAACTCTGCAGACACCAAGCTCAATGGAGAAGAAGAGGCCGGAGGTGCTCCAGGCACTGGAGCCAGGATTCCTCTGCAGGCCATGGTGATGGTCATGGTGAAGCAGCTGTGGCCCTGCAGTCCATGGGGATCCATGGGGATGCAGAGATCCACTTGCAGCCAGTGGGGGAGGTACTCACACAAGAGNGGGAGGTACTCACACAAGAGTGGGTGGATGCCTGGAGGGGGCTGTGAGCCAGTGGGAGACCCAGTGGAGAGAGAGGGCCCTGTTTCCAGGCTGGAGCAGCCTGTCCTTGACAGACTGCACCCCGTGGAAGAGTGACCCATGCCGCGGCAGTGTGAGAGGGACTGGTGCCCATGGGATGGACTCACATTTCAGCAGCTTGCAGGGAGCTGTTGCTCCACATTGGAGAAGTTCGAGAAGTGTTACTCCATGTTGGAGAAGTTCATGGAGAATTGTCTCCCATGGGAGGGACCCCATGGTGCAGTAAGGGAACGACTCCTCTCCCTGAGCAGTGGGAGAAGCCTCAGGTGATGAACTGACCAAATACAAAATATTTGAGTCAGTTTCCTTTTACGGAACAGTTTTCCTTAAAAAAAGTTTTCCTTAAATAGTTTTCCTTAGGAATTGTTTTTCTCCTCATGCGCAAAGTAACATTACACGCATTTATGAATAATAACAATTTCTTACATTTTACAACCTTTTATCAGGAAATACTAATTAATCAACCCAACAGCAACTACTCATTCTGTTTTACATTATATTATGATGTTGCGATGCAGCTGACAGCTAACTGGAGAGATAGAATATTTAAATGGGATATCAAATACACTTCTTCAGCCTAGTCAGAAAAGTTGCTCTGCAATAACAAGAAGCATTTCCCGGGCTGAAAGAAGTCAGTCAAATGATTGCCAGGTAAATTTGCTGAAAATTTGTCAGGCAGCAAGTAGTTTATTTGGAATCAGTATGATAAAATATCTACACAATGTTAATGCAGAATTATGAAGTCACATGAAACAGTACAAACTAAAATTTATTCCAGTGCATAATTTCTTGGAAAAAGCTTGTTGCACAAATGTATTTGCCGCAGTATGGGAAATAGAGTAAGGCATTGTGACATCAAATTGTTATCAGAAAATCTGGGGTTTTTTCTGATTTCCTTGGGTGTTTACTTTATTGTTGTTGTTGTTGTTTTCCAGAAACTCAAAATAAATGTGGAAGAATTCATGAGTCAAATCAGAAAGACAGAATGAGATGAGCAAAACAGAAGCCTGAAAAAAAAGGAAAATTAAAAGGATGGTTTAACGGTGACATTATTTAATGGTCATCATAGTGGTGATGCTACGTTGATGGTTGAACTTGCTGATCTCAAAGGTCTTTTCCAACCTTAATGATTATATGACTCTATAAAGATAAGAATATATGATCTGAGCTTTACAATGAAAGTGAAGGGAAAAAGTACAAAAAGTAGTAAAATGTGCTAATAGAAAATAAAAAAGTAATGTGGTAAATCTGCACTTCTACTGCCCAAGGATACATTTTTCCTCCTCTTAGCTTGTGGTTTAAATAATGAAGAAAAAATTTTCCAGACTTTCCATTCTATTTCATATTGTCCAGTCATTACATCCTGCAGAGATGAAAAATATTATCACTGTTCAGAAAGGGTACCAGTTGCTCCTTTGGCCAGAATGTAACTAACTAAAAAAAAAATAGTAGCCATCTGAGCAGCAGAAACACTGAAGACTGGTTTTCAGTACATTTCAGAAGGATTTTTTTATTTAACAATAAAATGACAGTGTTTTGGCCTTCTCCATTGGAAGATGTCGGAAAGAATTGTTTATTAACTGGCTCTCCCTATTCTACCCAGCCACGTGTTTTCACAAGTCTCAAAGGAACCAGTATCTTTGAGACTTCTTTCCCTCTTGGATTGGAATGGCATTGGACAGTAATGTAAAAAGTGAGTAGGTGAGGAGGAGGAGAGAGAGGTGAGAAAGAAGGGCGCAGATAAACAGAGAGGCATAATGGTCAAATATGTCCAATTCTCCCCAGGAAAATCCTCTAAAATAACTATGTGGAGCAATACCTAATATTTTTCTAACCTCATATGCGTCCTTGTTCTACTTTGTAGAGAAATTTAAAAACCAAAAGCTATTGAATGGCTACATTTGTCTGTAAGGATCACAAGCCTCTTTCTTTTCTCTCTCTGCACTGAGGGCAAAGATCCTTTCACATTGAACCAGCACATGCTCTGCTTCCATAGGTCTTGTCATCTTCTGCTGGGGTCCAGGACATCAGAGAGCACATGCAATGCAGAGCATGAACTCATACCAAGAATACTTTGGTTTCTTTTCCATTTCTTACTGACTTAGAGAGATAACTAAACAGAAATTTCCCCTAACAAGAATATCAGCTGAAAAATGAATTAGATAATTAGGTCAAAGCAGCTCAGCATATTAGCTGTGTATTCTAATCTGCTGCTTGTTTTTCTTCCCTTCCGTAGTCAGTATATTTGTCTTATATAACAAGCTATTATTATTAGGCTAACTTCACTCAAAAGTCTATGACTCAGCTATTAATAATACTAAAGATAAAGGAGTACTTACTGCTGGCTTTCAGAAGGGTTTTAAGTTATTCTGTTCCCACTGAGTCAGGAGTTCTTTGCCAAGAGCTTTTGAAATCCTCCACTTCTGCCATTTGAACTTGTGCCTTTTTCACAATAGTAAGCGGCACATTCAGACCCTCAGTATGTACACCTACACACCATGTCCTGACTGCTCACACATCAATTTACATTTACTTTGTTATTCTGCCAACCTTTCTTAATTCTACCAGTCATCCTTCCTTTCTGCAATTCAAATGAGTCATGGAATCCTGCAATCTGTTGTAGCGTAAGAAGTTTTCCTACATTCTTGTTGAAAATGGTTGCCTGAGAGCCTCACTACAGGCAGTGACTTTAAGTACTTTCTAAATAAGGTCTTGAGAATTATTTCTGTAGATGTATCTCCATTCAGCAGCTGAAGCACCCTAGCTCCATAATGCATCCTCCAATAATATTTTTGTGTTTTAGCTCCTACCTTAATTGATAAAATGCGGCATATCCTGTTTCAGGACTGGGAGAAATGCTCTTCAACCATGTGGTCCCTTAGACTGTAAAGCTCTGTATTGGGTCTGGCAGAGGTGGAATTCGTTTTCCCACAGCAGCCCTCACAGCGTTGTGTTTTGCATTAGTAGCTGGAAAGGTGTTGACAACACAGCGGTGCCTCGGCTGCTGCTGAGCAGTGCCGGCACAGCACCAGCCTCTCTTTTCACCAGTAGGCTGGGATGGGCAAGATCTTGGGAGGGGACAGAGCCAGGACAGCTGACCCAAACTAGCCAAAAGAATATTTCATANACCATGTTTGTCTTCCACAGCAATTGCAGATACAGAAACTTTACTTCCCCGGAAGCGGCTAGACATTACCTGCTGATGGGAAGTAGAGAATAAATCTATTGTTTTCCTCTGCTTCCATGTGCAGCCTTTGTTTTTGTTTTATTAAACTGCCTTATTCCTGACCCATGTGTTTTTTCCATCTTATTTTCTCCCCT
>VZTI01004618.1:46280-57280 GCA_013397865.1 Struthidea cinerea
TGGCAGGCACCTGGCATCCAGCCAGGTTCAACCCACCACAACCTCTTAATTTTTCACAAATGCTACTCACAGGCCTTCTGTGAGCATACCTAAAGGGGGCTGCAACATGTTTCTGCATTGTTTCCTTCTAGACCTCTGCTTTTCCTCATGACAGGACTATTAACACACAAATCTTCTTTATGGCTGCAATATTGTACACAGGTAACAGCTTTTCAGTTTGCAAAAGCTTGTTAAACTCAAATGGTCATTCATTACAGTAACAAGACACATCAGTCACCACAGGTTAACCCTGCCCCTGTCTTCATCTAAAGATTTGTATTAATTGCTTAGAAAAAGAAAATTATCTTGTTAAATAAATATACTCCTATTAAAAGAGAAAACAGGAAAAAAGTTTTTAGAAGCACGGTGGTGATTTCACAGGGCTCAGAAACCTGTTAAACAATTCTTCCACATGGGGATTTTTAGGCTCCTATTTCATTCCAGCAGATTAACTCTAGAGATAATCACAGTCTTCTGCTACTTCCCTTCTACTTTCCACAGTTGTCTGAGAATTCTCTGAAGTAATTGAAATTTATATCTGTCTTATGCATTGTCCCAAGCAAAGCTGGGGAAGATTCGGCAAAGCCCTCTTCTTGAGAAGGGAGGGGTGCAGATGGTTGAGCTGATAGGGGTGTTGGGGGACAAGTGCACAGCAGCATCAGGATGAATTCTTAACTTAAAATTAGTTCAAAACTAAGAATTGGACGACTACAACTTGTCATTGCTTGAGGAAGCTCCGTGTCTGTAACTTAGTCTTGCTCAGTGGAAGAAGCACAGGATTGGAAGAGGTGAGACATGGGATTCTGTTTCTACATTTTCATTGCTCAAGTATCTTCAATTGCTTCTGTCTCTCCTCTCTGTCCGTTTGGATCCCCATAAACAGTAAGCTCTTTGAAGCAGAGACCATCTCAACACATGCTGTGCAGTCACAAATCACTGTCTTAACACTTTTGCTCATCTACACTAAATATTTTATCTTTCAAAGATACAATGGTGGCTACAGCACGGCATACTTTCAGAAGTGAAACACCTTGCACATTAATACTCTTGTTAATCACATTCAACTAATTTTAGCAGCTAAAAAAACAGCAGGAAAGGATGTTAATCCCAAGAATCCTGATTTTTACCTTATAGCTGTCTCTTAAATCTTGCTCCAACACAAATAGTGGAAATTAGATGGATTTTCTTCATAGACAGAATTTCAGCTGCTGAAAACTGCTTCTGTCATATGAGCATTTGATGGATGTTAAATACACTCAGTGCAGACAGCTCAGTGTGCAAGCTGCAGTGCAGGCTGAAGGTTGAGCTCTGCCAGGATAGGAGCCCAAGCCCAAGCATGAGGCTGTGAACTGCCAACCCTTTGCACAACTAAGAGCACAGGGACTTGTGGCACCAGCCAGGTGACTGGACACTGAGACACAGAAGGAGCCGAGGGCTCTGGATGAAAAGGGAGACTTTGGCGCACTTAGACTGTGAAGGTGTAAAAGCCCAGGGGTTCCTTTGTTCAGGGTCCCTCCTTGGAGGCACCAGCTCAAGCTGTTATCTTGTTATTTAGTTATCGCATCAAGATTAAACTATTTTAAGGATCTGGACATCTGAGACTTTGTTATAGGAAACTTGGGGTTGAGCCGGTGAGGAATCCCAGTCTGACTGTGAACGGTGGGGGTGTAGCTGTGAAGGGGCTTCAGTCTCAGCTCAGGTGGTGCGAATGTGACTGCCAGAGCAGCTCCTGGGTGGTTGGACAGGGAAGCTGCCTTAGCACGGAGATTCCCTGTTACAATCAAAGAGGTTTTTTCCCTGTGCCCTGAAACTGGATGAGACTCAGATGCTTGGGCAGTAATGTCTCAGGATGTACCTCAGTGTTTGATTGAGAACCAGAGAATGCTCCTGAGAAATTACTTTGGGAAATCTTTTCCCTTCTCTCTGCTGATGGGCAGACCATGGCAGAACTACTTGGTGCGATAGCACGGCTCTCCTGTTCAGGTTTGCCAAATGACTCACACCGTAACAGGGACAACATGAAAGTTACTCCTGATATCTCTCTTGACATTTGGGGTACTTTGATCTCACTACAAGGTGTGCAGCTCTCTGCATTAACTGAACACCTATTTAGAGACCTGAGCACCAGCTGAGATATTCAGTATTTTGACACACTCTTTATTTCTATCAGCACCTTAGCCTATCATTCATAAGTAGTTTTACCATCTCATATCGGGTGTTGTTAGGAGAGGCGTTTTTAAAATACTGTATGTTTCTAAACTACAATAAGATGAATGCCACACACAACGGATACCAGCAGATATCAACTAATTGTTCAAAGCATTATCCCTTTACTCAGCTAGAAAGTAGTATGTCCTCTGATCGGGGGATTTATTTTACTCCCCTTATAACACTAGATCAACTTAGATCAACTAAAATATTAGGTACAAAGTTTTAAATACCTCTTTAGCTTCCTTCCAAGTATTTTGCAAGAGTTAGCAAATTAAACTGTATTTTAAGCTGTCACCTTCTCATCTCAAGCATCCTTTATTATTCGGGAAGATGGCAAGATAAATAAGATGTAAAAAATGCCTCTTTTTCATTTAACATGCACAAAACTAATATTTAATTGTTCTTTAAAGCTGAATGATGAGCTAGAAGATGACATACACCACGGTTTAGGCAACATTGCCACACAGGCTACATTAACGAAGAAGCCGCTCACACAATAAAAAGGAGCCATTCTGCTGCAAGAGGTAAATCGCATTGCTGAAGGACATAACCTGTACCTGCAACAGACACACGTGTAAGAGTGTTGTGGGTTTTATTTGGCACAGCACCACCACATGTTGGCTAGAAGCACCAGCAAACCTCAGAACAAAGCATTAAATGCTCAGAACCTATTCACCTCCACAAAGGACCTGCTGGACCAGGGATCTAGCCATAGGGAAATGCTACTGCAAGCCCACTAAATGAGAGCAGGCAGAGGCATGAAAAAGGTGAAGATCTGGTCTGGTTCCCGCTACTCACCATCCCGAGCACGGCAGTGTGGGATGGGCATGTAATAACCGAAGGATGCATTAGGGCAGCAGTGAGTACCTGCATGCCCATGGCCAGGGGGAAGCAGGGAGGCAGTCTGCATCACATGCCTCTGAGTCACTGCGCCTTCTGGGCCAGTCCGCTGGGAAGCAGTTTACAATTACCAGGACCTAACTTTTAGTCATCACAAACATACAGAAGTGATGCCTGAGCAGAGCCAAGGAAGGCACCTGAAGTCAAGATGCAGTCGAAGACGGGTTATGGGTAAACAAAATCCAGATGGAGTTTGAATAACTATACGTCAGCATAAACCAATGAAATATTTAGGCCTCTCTTTTTCATTCTTCTCCTTTTAATATTTGTGTGGTGGGAGCTAAGCTGATATGTATGTTAGAAAAAATGCTGGAAGTAGAAGCATGTGGTAGAGGAGCAAGTTCCAGCAGAGCCACATGGGGAGGCATCTTTTACTCTACCTACCTAGATNGTAAAAGCCCAGGGGTTCCTTTGTTCAGGGTCCCTCCTTGGAGGCACCAGCTCAAGCTGTTATCTTGTTATTTAGTTATCGCATCAAGATTAAACTATTTTAAGGATCTGGACATCTGAGACTTTGTTATAGGAAACTTGGGGTTGAGCCGGTGAGGAATCCCAGTCTGACTGTGAACGGTGGGGGTGTAGCTGTGAAGGGGCTTCAGTCTCAGCTCAGGTGGTGCGAATGTGACTGCCAGAGCAGCTCCTGGGTGGTTGGACAGGGAAGCTGCCTTAGCACGGAGATTCCCTGTTACAATCAAAGAGGTTTTTTCCCTGTGCCCTGAAACTGGATGAGACTCAGATGCTTGGGCAGTAATGTCTCAGGATGTACCTCAGTGTTTGATTGAGAACCAGAGAATGCTCCTGAGAAATTACTTTGGGAAATCTTTTCCCTTCTCTCTGCTGATGGGCAGACCATGGCAGAACTACTTGGTGCGATAGCACGGCTCTCCTGTTCAGGTTTGCCAAATGACTCACACCGTAACAGGGACAACATGAAAGTTACTCCTGATATCTCTCTTGACATTTGGGGTACTTTGATCTCACTACAAGGTGTGCAGCTCTCTGCATTAACTGAACACCTATTTAGAGACCTGAGCACCAGCTGAGATATTCAGTATTTTGACACACTCTTTATTTCTATCAGCACCTTAGCCTATCATTCATAAGTAGTTTTACCATCTCATATCGGGTGTTGTTAGGAGAGGCGTTTTTAAAATACTGTATGTTTCTAAACTACAATAAGATGAATGCCACACACAACGGATACCAGCAGATATCAACTAATTGTTCAAAGCATTATCCCTTTACTCAGCTAGAAAGTAGTATGTCCTCTGATCGGGGGATTTATTTTACTCCCCTTATAACACTAGATCAACTTAGATCAACTAAAATATTAGGTACAAAGTTTTAAATACCTCTTTAGCTTCCTTCCAAGTATTTTGCAAGAGTTAGCAAATTAAACTGTATTTTAAGCTGTCACCTTCTCATCTCAAGCATCCTTTATTATTCGGGAAGATGGCAAGATAAATAAGATGTAAAAAATGCCTCTTTTTCATTTAACATGCACAAAACTAATATTTAATTGTTCTTTAAAGCTGAATGATGAGCTAGAAGATGACATACACCACGGTTTAGGCAACATTGCCACACAGGCTACATTAACGAAGAAGCCGCTCACACAATAAAAAGGAGCCATTCTGCTGCAAGAGGTAAATCGCATTGCTGAAGGACATAACCTGTACCTGCAACAGACACACGTGTAAGAGTGTTGTGGGTTTTATTTGGCACAGCACCACCACATGTTGGCTAGAAGCACCAGCAAACCTCAGAACAAAGCATTAAATGCTCAGAACCTATTCACCTCCACAAAGGACCTGCTGGACCAGGGATCTAGCCATAGGGAAATGCTACTGCAAGCCCACTAAATGAGAGCAGGCAGAGGCATGAAAAAGGTGAAGATCTGGTCTGGTTCCCGCTACTCACCATCCCGAGCACGGCAGTGTGGGATGGGCATGTAATAACCGAAGGATGCATTAGGGCAGCAGTGAGTACCTGCATGCCCATGGCCAGGGGGAAGCAGGGAGGCAGTCTGCATCACATGCCTCTGAGTCACTGCGCCTTCTGGGCCAGTCCGCTGGGAAGCAGTTTACAATTACCAGGACCTAACTTTTAGTCATCACAAACATACAGAAGTGATGCCTGAGCAGAGCCAAGGAAGGCACCTGAAGTCAAGATGCAGTCGAAGACGGGTTATGGGTAAACAAAATCCAGATGGAGTTTGAATAACTATACGTCAGCATAAACCAATGAAATATTTAGGCCTCTCTTTTTCATTCTTCTCCTTTTAATATTTGTGTGGTGGGAGCTAAGCTGCTATGTATGTTAGAAAAAATGCTGGAAGTAGAAGCATGTGGTAGAGGAGCAAGTTCCAGCAGAGCCACATGGGGAGGCATCTTTTACTCTACCTACCTAGATTAGTTTTATAAGCATTTCTATGCACAGGTGATATGGATGTACTCATGTACTTCATGCACAAAAACTAATTAACTGGTATGTGGACCATATTAGTGAGAATCACTCACATCTTAACACTAGCAGACCAATGCAACTACTAATTAAAATAATGCTCATATTCTGTAACCATTTCCTACATGTTCTGAGGTTCCCTTTTCTCTGTAGCATCACTGAATATAATGGGGACTTTGAGTCCGTACATTACAATCAGGAAGAAAAGTATGACTGCATAATTGCAGTATGGATTTTATTTTCTGAACTAACTTATGTCAGTAATGTCAAAAGTCAACTTTATGAACTTCACTATCTAATCTTGAAGATTTTACATACCTGAACTCACAGTGTGTGTTTCTTGCACAGTAGCTTTCAGAATTATCGTATCAGTAAATTATCTGTAAGATGAAAAATTCTCTGTTGTAAATGGCAGAGTTGCTCTGCCTGTGGACTGTGCAATCTTCATTGAATTAAAGTTATTTAGAGCACAAGAAGCACATCATAGCTTTAAAGATGATGAGGTCAGCTTCTTCATGGTTCCTTCTGGAGAAAAAAATCATGCTAGAGACAAAATTTTCTGATGTTTGTTTTGCTAAAATGGTCCCTTCAAGATACTTCCACTTGTTTCAAATTAGGGAAAACCCAGCTGCTCATGCAAACTACAAATAGATTACAAATTACAAATAGGTGGATCAATACAAAGTGTTACTGTCCCACAGCACAGTCAGTGTAAAGACAGATGTCTTCAGCTACTGATAAAGGTCTTTCGAACTTCCTCAGTTAGCCTTTTGCTGGCATTCTTTTGAGGGTTCACAGATCTCTCTGCTCCACGAGACACCTGCAGAAACAATAAACTAGTAGTTTAGATAGGGGATCACAATAAAGAGTTGGAAACTTAGGTTTTCAACTATTCCTGAACCTGACTCAGATGCTTACATATGGTAGTCCTTAAGCTAATTTATGCTTTAAAAGTTTTTTGTCCTAACACCAAACACAGAAATTAATTTTTCTTTTAAGTCAGTTGAAATCATAAATCATTGTTTTGGGGACAGGGACCAGAAAATTGTTTCCACTATACAGGGGCAAAGATTGAATTAACATGGAATGAGAAAGGGAAAGCTAGTTTCACAGCAAGAGCCAATGGCAAACACAGGCTTCCTTTTTGGGTCAAATTTTGTCTGATACAGAAGGACACCGAGGATGCGCTTCTTTTAAGGTGTGTAATACTCCATCACTATTGAAAAAATTTTGCGAACTTGTAGGACAGAAACAACAAAGTCTACAAGCAGTACAGCATAATGGGAACTCTTGACAGTGAGATTAGCATGAATGAATGGAGAAGGTAAACTGGATTGACTGAGGCTTTGTTTTCCCTTCTTCCATGCAAATACTGTCTCTTTGAAGTAACATTAGCAAAAGCAATTCAAAGCTTAGCTATGTGTACACAGCACTGTTATTCCTTTACAGCAACTTCTGTTGTAATAAAAAAAGTAAGACCTTTTACCTTGATACAGCGCTTTTCATCTTCAAAGCATTCTCACAAATACATTCTAGCTAATCTGAACACCTCTCAACACAGTTAAGGTTGATTACCATCACAATTCTGACTACAGGAGGGACACGGTTTAAATTACTTACATGCATGAAAATACTTGATGTCTGAAGAGGGATTAAAACTCAAGCTCACTGCATCCCTATATATCTTTTCTCAACTTTGATTTGTACTGTGAAGAATTATCTTCTCATACACATAATGTTTTCTATAATTAACTAAATAATATACTATTTTTGTAATTAAAGTGTTTCTTACACTAACAATAATATTTCTGTTCATTTGACCAGTATTTCCAAGCTCCGTCAGCCATATGACCAAAACTGTTAGGAGTTTTGGGGAACTTAAATTGTCAGGTCTTCCCAGACTTCTAAACACTTTCAGGGTTTTCAGGTATTGACTACATGTGGAATTCCACAAAAATTCCCTTGAGATATGAAAAATTACTTTACATTTAAGTTTGAAAGGCCTGATACATAAACTACATAGTCTCATCTAAAGGTTCTTTTGTATTTTTCAAATGGTGTAAGGTGTAAATGAGACTTAATTTTTACATATTATTTTAACTTCAGCTAAGGAAACACTGCCCATGAGACATGGCCAAGAGAAATACTGAGAAATCAAAGCAGAGAGATTCCAAGTAATTGTGCATTTATTTTATTTTTGAAAAATGAAACATCAGTAAACTGTTCATTTTTATTCAGATAAATGGATTTACAGCTTATCATTTAGAATATGAAGTACAAAGTGCAATCTCCAGGATAATACAAAGCTATCACTTTACTTCAAGGTTCTCTTTTCTGTAATGTGACAAATGGAATTGTGAACTGAAATTGCAACCTCTCTAGTAATCCTGTAACAAGTATATTTTTAATAGTTTGTGTTTTCCTGAACATTTTGGTTTTGTTGGGATGGTGTTCAATTATGGCTTCCAATTCAAACGGCTGCTGTAGAAAGCTGACTACTCACAATGATAAGTGTAGTGTTAAAGATTTCTGGATTACAGTTTCCTGATGAACAGTCACTGAACTGGATTCCACCTTTAAATCCTGTAACAGTATTTTAATTTTAACGTATTCAAAATTGAGGCATCAAAAGCATATGGTGTACAGAAATGAAAGCATTTAAAATGTTCATTTCACAAAGCACTATTTCTTACCTGCTACTGATCAGTTAAATAATTTTGAAGGCTTAAACACATGTATGCCTTAATTTAGGTTATAGGATGATACAAGTAATGGGAACTCACTAACTATTGTTAAACACCGCACTTGAAGATGAGCAAAATTTCATATTGATACAGGTTTTCCATATGGTAAACTGCTAAACTGAAATTCACATGGTATTAAATATGAAAAGGTACTTCAAGGGCACAGTTTTTTAGCTCGTCTTCTGATTCTGAGTCTAAGCTGTTCATCCATTGTCTGGACTGTGCCAAAACAATTGCTCAGACTAGCCATCTTCAGAAACTCCATCTAATGAAGCTTCTTTTGAGCTTCCAGCTCAACATTTCTTCAAGTATCTATGTCAGTAACAATCCAATATGAGCAGTCTTTTCTGCTTGCTGCTCTGTATTCAGATTTAATGTGGATATATGGGCAGTATTATGCAGAGCACTATTCCTACAAAACACACGAAACATCAAAGAATCCACAGGTATGGAGTTGGGAGTTTTAAAGAGGAGTAAGAACCAACTTTTAACTTTCAGTCCCTACGAGTGCAAATAGTGAATACTTCCATACTATTTAAGCGACATGAGCTCTCATATTCAAAAAGCAAATAGATTGCATGTAGTTGTGGTCAAAGATGAATAGTGCAACACAACTGACACAGCTTTTTATAGCAATTCAGCAGAGGAAAATTGTAGGATTAAACACAAAAAATTACCAAGAATTACTCATTAAAAGATTCTGTACACTAAAAGCAGAACATATGCCTTCAACAAAACGAGAAATACAGGGTAAATTTCAGTCTTGTTGTAGTATTATGGCTACACACTGAAGTCGTAAAAGAAGTTAGCTATGACTTCACCTGAAAAACTATAACTTCAACTGAAGAAGTTAACCTGTAACATCACTCATGTCCTTCTTTCACTCTGCATCAAACCATGATTTTCCAAAGTAACTTTCTTATCACTATAGTCTACAATTTGACCTGCAGTAAGAAGGTTTCTGCCTTGGTGACATCCCAGCAGTGCACGAAGATTGCTAGCACACACTGAAGACAGTGCTTAAAAAAAATTTTTTTAAAAAGTGTTTAAAGCTGCACAGAGAGCACATTCCAGCTGAAGCACGAGCTCAGCACTAGCTCCTACTGCCTTAAGTTATCAGGAATATCCCTTTTCTTTTGGAACACAAAGAACTGCCTCAAGATCTTAGCAGTTAAAATGTAGGACATATGCCCAGTGACAAATCTGAGCCTGCATTTGCCAGCAGATAAATGACAGTTTTTTAACAGGCAGGTAGCACTGAGCGGCATGTGAGAATGGCATGTCTGGGTGGCTAAGGTGTCTCCAGTAGATAAAGCTGTTTTAAAGAAAATATGTCAAACACTTTTACAAGCAAGTACTTCCAATTAACAAGATAATGGCTATTTTTGAAAGCTCTACGTGTGATATAAATATATATATAATATTTCTAACTACCTAGAGAAATAAAATGCATAAATATATAAAAACTATTGATGTTTCTCAAAATATAGGATTATGTTATGGTAAAACAAATGTTCCTCCTAAATGTATGGACATGCAGCAACAAGAAAAATACCACAGACAGAAAAATTTTAATTATAAGTACATAGTAAAAGTGCTTACCTTTTTCTATCACTTGAAGCTCTATTTAGCTTGGAGAGCTAAACACGTGTAAACTTTCTATGTACACTTCAGAAAGAAATATTTTTCTTTTTTGCAAAACAGGCTCCTATTTGTTCTCAGACATATTTTTGGATATTGAAAAGACAACCCTTAATTTAGAGCACATTAAAACTCTAAATTTTTTTTTTATTTAAAAGAAACCTCTTCTACTTCATTAAAAATATTTTACAGTAGAAATTTTCATGTAGGTTAGAGCTAGAATTTTGACCTCATTTTGCCATTTCTGGCACTCCACGGCTAGTAAGCACTTTTTCGCTCCATGTCACTGTTTTATAGGATGCGTCAGGGATTTTGTGGGGCAGTTTAGCTCCATCTCTGTTGGCAAATTCAAGGATCTTAAAGGGCGGGAAGTCAAACAAACCGCTGTGTTTCCAGGAGTATGGAAAGGTGGTCTGACTGAAATATAGACCCTCTGAAAGTTACGTTTCCAGAAAGACCGAGCCAGTGCTTAGCAATCTGAGCACACAGTTGCACCTTTAAGTAGACAAATCATTTCAATCACATCCACCGCAGCACCGCTCCGGATCCACGCAGCGGAGTCTCCGAGAGTCGCAGGTGAGGTCAGAAGGATTAAGAAGCAAGCAGGACGGGCGCCCTGCTCGCGAATCAAGCGGCATTTAAGCACGGCAGGGCTCTCATTCACCTCACGGTCCGGGCGCTCCCCGGGCGCACCGAGACCCCGGCCCGGCGCTCCCCGCCCCGCGCCGCTCGCGGGCCACAGGGCGGGCGGGTGCTGCCCCCTGGCGGCCTGAAGCGCCCTCCCGCGGCGGGCTGAGCGCGGCCCCCACGGCGCCGCCCCGCCCTCCCGCCAGCATGGCCGCCGCCTCGGTGCCCGTGAAGGTAAGCGCGCCTCTGCCCAGCCGCACCTCAGCAGGGAGGAGGCGGCGTCCACCGCCGCCCGCAACCCCTCCCCGCCTGTCGCCTCCAGTCCCCGTCTCGGGGCGGCTGCGGTAGCGAGATGGTGCGGCCTGCGCCGCTGCC
>VZTI01004618.1:57351-97786 GCA_013397865.1 Struthidea cinerea
GCTGCCTTCCTTCCTTTCTTCTTCCCTTCCTTCCTTCCTCGCTCCCTCCCTCCTGCCCGCTGCGTCCTTCCCCGCTTCCTGCCGCCTTCCCACCTTCCCCTGCGCCGCCGGCCGGGAGCGGGCCCGGGAGCGCAGCGGTGCCGCTGTGGGGCGCGGCGNTTTTTTGTTTGTTTTTTGTTTTGGTGGTTTTTGGGGTTTTTTGTTTGGTTTGGTGGTTCTTTTTTTTGTTTGTTTGTTTTTTGTTGTGGGGGTTCGTTTGTTTGTTTGTTTTTGGTGTTTTGTTTTGTTTTTAGGGTTTTTTTTAGGTTTTTTTTTTAGGGTGGTGTTGTTGTTGATTTGTTTGGATTTTTTTTAAATCCGGATAAATCTCCTTTTCCGGGTTTCCGACCCGGGCGCGGTGTGTGGGGCTTGTCAGTGAGAGGGACCGTGACGGGTCTGTAACTGCGAGCTGTGTTTGTAAACGTGCTCGGAACTCTAAGCTTGGGCAGAAGTGAGCAGTGCAAAACTTCCCCTCTGAGACTCGTCTCCTGTGTGTTTGAAACGCTGCTCAGAGCGGTGATGGCACCAGGGGCAGGCGGGCCGGTGGTCAGGCTGAAACTTGGGTTTTTACAAACTATGCATTATTTTTCTGCAGTGAAGTAACTCCCAGTTTTGGTGTGTAGAAAACAGTTACAATCTGTCTTCAATGTACAGGTTTATTGTCGTAAGCATAAATTATACACAGCTTGATGTTTATCTCCTTTTAAGCAAAATTATTTGTATGCCATCCTCACCCCTTTCTCAGTATCCCCAAAACAGAAGAGAGGAATACAGAAGGGTTTCTTGGTGGTTAGTTGTCAAAAGGACCCATCGGTGATCATGACATGTACTAGTTTAAGACACTCAGACAAGTGTAGGCTGTTACTGCACTGATACCTCTGTGCCTTTGGCTTAAACCTACTTGGGGAAGTTCACCAAACATCAGGTGAAGAAAGGCATACACTTCAGTGTGATTGTTACTTGGACTCCCACAGAGAAATGGGTTTGATCTTTGTAGTTACTGGTGTGATAACTTTTTGTTAGGTTTCACTTCTGTTGCTCTTCATCCCAATGTTTGAGATCAGCTATATCATAGTAAAGTAATTTGTGTTTCACACTACTGCAATGCCATTTTACTTGAGATTTAATTCCAGGTAACCTTCGATACAGCCTCCATTAACTTTTACAAGTTATATCCTTTATGTCCCTTTGTACGATGCGAAGTCTGGAATGGACAATGCAGTTTTACATCTTTCCATTCTTGAGATCGTTCCTAGATGTGACGTCATGCCTCTGGCTTTTGAGGAAAGGTGAAACTGTTCTTCCCTGTCACATTCTCTCTGTCTTCCCACACTTTCAGTGCCCGAGCTGGTGGGTGGGAGTAGAACTGAGCTTCCCTGGCAGGGTGTTGTAGTTTGGAAGTAGTGCTCTCCAACTTAGTGTTCCCACTGAAACCACTCCAAATGCACCCCTTGCAGCAGAATGGAGGGGAGAGTTGTAGGCACAAAAGGTGAAGATCATAGGCTGAGATAAGAAAAATTTACTGGAAACAATGAAATAAGAAAACAAGCAGAAACGGCAATGATATAATATAACACAAGTATACAAGAGAGGCAAGCGGCTCATATGCCACTGCTCACCACTATGCAGAGCCCAAAAATAACCAATTGTCATGCTACCCTGACCCGGGACCCCTTTGCCTGTTTCTGGAAAATGATAGGAAGTGATATAAAATAACCTCCAGGTCGTAGTCATGGCCCTGCCAGGCTACTGCAAAAATTAATCCTGTCCTGGCCAGAACCAGGACGTAGGATATCTCTCCCACTGAGCCTAGAGCATCTGCATTCCTTTTGATAATTCACTACAAGGTTTGGAAAGCAGAATTTAGTATAGAACCAGATTTTTGTGTCTAGCTCCCGGATGCAGCTAGTATTCTGGAGATCTGGTAAACTGGGAGGAAAAATAATTGTCTGTCAAGTAAAATTAATTTTAGGGTTAGAGCTGCCTGCTCTAAGTTGACTTTACAGGACTGGAGAAGCAGCTGCTTCAAAAATCTCTGCTAGCCTAACTTTCCTTCCCCTGGAGTAGCTCTCCAGTGAATTATAAGTGAGCCCAGCATTTCCCTAGCCAGTGTTGCCTCAGGTGGCCTGAGGGTTGTCCAGACTGCCACTGAGGTAAGTTTGCAGTGGGTAAGAAGGCAGAAGCACACTCAGCATACCCTAGGTCTTCTGTGCTTTGGGTTCTGTACCCTGGGAGCTGTGAGTATTTTGCAGGCTCATTGCAGTCTGCCATTTCTGACAGCATGGCTATTGGTGTAAAAGCCTACTCAAGAACTCAACAGTGCAGCCAAAGCACATATTGATGCCACTGCAGCAGCAGGATATGGAGCCTGAGAGCAAATTTGAGAGCAACCGCATGCTGCTGCAGGCCAGGCATGCTGCTTTCTGTACAGGAGCAGTCTGTAACTGTAATGGATCTGTGTGTTCATAATGACCTTAAAACATTGCAGTTCCAAAATAACTTTTATGGCATGTATCTGGAGCTGTTCTCTCCAGCATTGCACTCTTTTCCTCAGTCCCAACAACTTTCACTTTGCTAGATGTAAAAGTTCAGTTCCCTTTTGAATCTTAAGTCATAGGGCACTAGTAAAACAGGTGTTATACCAAGCTAAAACTAGTAAAGTTCATGAAGGAACATTTTTTTTTCCCTAGGTTGAAAAAAATAAAAAAGGCACCCTTTTGGTCCTGTCTTCTGTTAGTGTAGCAATCATCAGTGTTTACTGAATGTATGCGTGAACAGTGTTTAAGATGGGCTTTTACTGATTTTGGTTTTTGTGATTGTTTCTGTTGAATACCTTTCATGATTCTTAAGGCAGTATGTTAGTCATCCTAAAGTGTATGTAGTTTTCAGGATTTTTATGAGCAATCCAAGTCGGAACCTTTGTGATGGCTAAGCAACACGAGTAACGTGGGAACAGACCCATCAGTACTGCTGCAAACAATGATCTAGGTCTTCCGTAAAGCTTGTGTGTGTATTCAGGGTCGAAGTAGGTGGGTTTTTACTGCTATTTTCCTTTGCACTTCTCCTCCTGGTCCACAGGGGGGTAGCAGAAGGAAGTAGGAGTTAAAACTATCTTGTCGTATCGGCCTTTACACCATCGGATGTGGAAAGCTTTGTTAGAGAGGTATTTGATATGTAACGAAGACCACAGAGCCTCTGCTTGTTGAAAAGAAGTGCTTGATGAGCCAGCTAATACAGTGGTTGAACAAATGGAGTCTCTATGAATGTGAAAGTACGAAAAAGCTAGAGTAAGAGGCAGCTGTGTATGTGTTGTGGAAGGAGGGTGTTGTATGTTGAAGTCTGGAGGTTTTACTTGGGAACTTTTCAGTCTTTGTGGTAATAAATTATGTCACAATGGTTCAGATTTTGTTAGTCCCTGATAAGCAAATCAGTCGTTACATGTATTCAACTTGAAAGTGATACAAACTTTGGAACAACTGGTCACATTGAAGAAAAAAATAAGCACTATCACTTTGCCTTTATGTGATAAATGGTGACATCACTTTTAAACACCTTTACTAAGCTTTCAGTTGTGAAAAGCTTGACAGTAACGATTCCATCCAAAGAGTTACAACTATTCTGAACTCAAGGGAAAACTTGACTTGATTGAAAATCTGATTATCCCTAGAAAGACAAAAAACAAGTTCCTTTCCAATGATGAACTAGAAACAAGAAAAATCAGATGCATTTTTCTTAGCTGGAATATGCAATCACAGGCAAATCAAAACACAACAGGGATTTTAGTTAGGACACTTAGATTTTGTCAAGTCAACACAAAAACCGATTTTTTTTTCCAAAAGGTTTTTTTTATCTTGGAGGTATAATACCATGTAGAAATGCCTGTGTCCTGGTTACAGCTGCGCTAAAGTTAATTTCCCCTCAGTAGCTGTTACAGTGCTGTGTTTTGGGTTCGGAAGGAGAATGGTGTTGATAACACACTGACGTTTTGGGTTTTGCTGAGTCATGTTTATCCTAAGTCAGGGACTTCTTTTTTCCTTGTCTCATGCTCTGCCAGGGAGGGAGTGGAGGGGGTTTGCAGACAAAGCTGGGAGGGAGCATAGCTGGGACGGGTGACCCAAACTGACCGAAGGGATATTCCACACCAGAGGATGTCATGCCCGCTGTATAAACTGAGGGATTAACCCAGAGGGTGGCCATTCTGGGTTGGGGAATGGGGGTCTGGTATCAGTCAGCGGGTGGAGAGCAATTGTCTTGTGCATCACTAGTTTTTCCCTTTTTGGGTTTGTTTTTTTTTTTTTTGTAATCATTATTGATATCATTTACCCTTATTACCATATTTTACTTTATTTTCAGTTATTAAATTGTTCTTATATCAACATACAAGTTTTATTTTGATTCTGCTCCCCATTCCACCACAATGCAGGAGGAAAGAAGGGGGGCTGGAGCGAGTGGCTGTGTGGTGCTTAACTTCCAGCTGGACCTAAAACCATGACAGCCTGGTGTTCAGTATGGTGGTTATGTGTAAGACTTTTTGTCCATATAAACAAGAAGCCTTGGTTTCAATGAGCTTTCTACACTTTTCTCAGTATTTCTACAATACTGAGTATTACTCACTCATTACAGGCATTCCCAAATAGCACTCTTCATTTTTATATTGGAAATAAGTGTTTAATGGCACAACTTTGTGCATTTTTCATAGGTTTTTAAATTTGGTATCTTAAACAGGAAAATCATGGGGTAAGAAATTGGCAAGCTAAATACCAGTTGTTTAAAATCAGGTATTTGAAATGTACATTCTGGAAAAATGTGATGGACATAGTATGCTCTGTTCATCTGTAGTCTGGCCTCATCTCGAGAAGAAGATACATTTTGTAGCTGCCTGATTAGTTTTTCAGGCATGCAGTTAAATGTAAATTGCAAGAAGACTAATATGTCCTTTTTGTGTAAGATTGGAATTATCGGTGGAACTGGCCTGGATGATCCGGATATCCTAGAAGGAAGAACAGAAAAATATGTTGACACTCCCTACGGCAAGGTCTGTATAACCTTTTTATTACTGAAACTTTTTGCCAGTTTTCAAGATGTTTATATGCTTTAAGAATTTTCCAATTGGTAAATGAATGTATAAAGGCAGTGCTGGCGCAACTGTTGCTATGTTGTGGGATTTTTAGTTTGTAGAAACAAAGTATTGCAAAGATGATGTGGAAAGGAGTCTATACGTCTTCTCATTTGTAGATTGGATGAATTCAGAAACTCAGTCCTGAATTTGCAATCAAGGGATAAACCCTCTCTTTCAAACTTATGCTGGCATGTGACCTCTATTATCTGTCAGATCGGTCCAGGAACCTTTCTGAATTGCAGAAAACTGTCCTTTGAGATATGTGAGATACCATTTTCCTTGTAACTACTAAATTATGTTTTACATGCCAATGTAAAATCATGCTTACAGCCACATAATTTGAAAATTATTTGAAAATGAAGCTCTGAAACTGTTCTTGTGACACTGGTACGCCTGAACAATTCTCCTTCGCGTTGCTTCTGTCCTTTTCCTCTGCAGAAGGGAGTGGAGGCTAGGGCTGTTGCTCTATACACAGTGCTGAGTGCGTTTTGAAGGATAATTCCTGGCACAAAGCATTGTGTAAGGGGGATGAGAGTAAAACTGAGATATCATGATGTGAATCCAAACATGACTTCTAGATAATGTCCTGAGTTGAACTGGGACTGTTAAGCTGACCTGGAGGGAGTCAGGTCACAGCCAGAGAAAGAGAACACAGCCAAACAGCAAGCTTTTATCCTTTTACCTGTAATGGCCTGTCTTCCTCCTCTCTCTCTGTAGATATGAACTTCTGGTATTTCCTCCTGTATAGAATCACATTAACTTCAGTGACTGAATGCAGTTTTCATCCTCATGAGGAGCAACTAATAGATCAGCCTTAGTGTAAGATGTGCAGAGCTTAGTCCACAAGTTACAGTTGCACAGAGTGCAATGGATTTCGACTGAAGCAGAAACAAGCCTCACAAATTCAACTGGTATTATTAGGTGGATCAATATTCACTTACATTGGTGCTAAAACTATGTAGTATTCAGGAAGGAGGTGTTAGACAACCTGCCACTCATTTTAGAGCTACGTAGTTGAGAGGAGCAGCTATTGCTGAATGCAAGAGGGCAATTTTATTTTTATTTAAGTGTGCCTGGAAAAGCTTAGAAGTTTATTGTTTGTTAGTATTTTTTCCTGAAGATATGTTTTGTTCTTGATTGTTACTGGAATAAAACCAAATTGTGACTTTTCTACCATAAAGATACTTTTTCGTAGAGCTGTGAAATCAGTGTAGAGATAATCTGCCTGAAATTTTAAGAAGTAAAGGGCTTAATCTAAATAAACTTTAGAACTTTGTGGTCTTTTATTTCCTAAGAGAAACTGAGATGAAACATCAGTCTATTTAGTTCAGGCAAAACTAGGAAGAGTGAAAATGGATGAACGTTAGAAGGAAATTGCAAGGCATAGTTAATAGAACATATGTCCATTTCTTTCTGTCATGTAAAAATGCAAAGTGTATGATTCCACTTTACTTAAATCTTGGTGTTTTATGCTGAAGTTTCTAGGCAAGGACGTAGCCAAAAGATTTTTGACTGAACACCTTTCTGGGATAGATGTTCCTTGGCACCTTTGACATTTGACAGCAGCAAAATAGATTTTTCTTTAATGAAAAATGCTGTTTTCTTTTCTTTTAAAAGATGAAAAATAGCTTACATTTTCTTCCTACAGAGTCCTTGAATTCTCTCCTGCTTTGGCCTTCTTGAATCATAAGAATCATTTAACAGCCAAATTTAGCATTAGGGAATGTGGGAAATGTTTAAAATAAACTATTATGATAGTTTTTTGCTGTTCTCTATGTTGACATTGGTCCTCCTATGATCTTTCAAGTTATATTAGTAATAGGGAAAATGCAGTACAATAGTTTTTAAAAAAACTAAGTAAGCTTACAGCTCTTAATATTCCATCTGTCTTTTCTCCTTTGTTTGCTTCCACCATTTTCAGTGCATCAAAAATTTGGTATTCTATGGAAAATACTCCGAAACCTTTTTGGGATTCTATTTCCAGATATGGAAAATATTACTCTCCAACAGGATAACAGATGCTGTTCCAAGCAATTTTATCTTCATCGTTGAATTTTGAAGCTGCTAAAAAGCTTCAGAATTTGTTTTCAGTTAGGTTGTTTTACTTTCTGGATGACAGATCTTGATCCTGAATCACCTTCCCTGGTGGGCAAGAGGTCTTCCTGCTCTAGAAAATTATTCTAGGGGCTCCCTCTCTTTTTCTGGTCATAAGTATATCTGGCAAACAAAGCAGGGGGCAGTTCCACCTTTCAATTGAGCATTTTTTGCTTTCCTCAGGAAAATCAGACCATGTAACGTAATACTTAAGCTCCTCTTCTACCTCTGCAAAACAATGTACATCATTTGGTTCCTAAACTAGCTCACAGGTTAAATGGAGGCTTGCACAACCTCTGAAATACTTTTTCATTGCAAGTGTTCCATGCTCATTCTGTTTTCTGTTCCAAGTAGCTTCTGAGGTGAGACCAAGGAAAACATTAATTCTGTAGACACGACATGAACAATACTTTATGCATATTTATGTTGTAGACAAAGGGAATTTATTCCAATTGTTTGTTATTGTAATAGTTTGGGGTTAATTGCCCAGGGTTTTATTCTTTCTTTTCTGTTTTGCAACAATGAGTAATATTTATCTGACTTGTATTTTGTGAAAAGAGGGAAGTACTTGTTAAATACATTTATGAATTTTTAATGTTTGAGAACTTTTTATTGGGCCTTTTATTAAATCCTCCTTTAAAAATACAGTATTAGAGCTTTGAATTGAAATTGTTCCATTGAAAGTTTTTATTATCATCACTCCTGGCTATGACTGAGACAATAGTAAAGAGGTACAACATTTGGAAAGAACTTGTAGGAGAAAGAGAGTAGAATGGAAGTACACACTAGCTATGTTACATGGTTAACACATAGTTTGAAATTTCTTTTACTATAACTTTATGCACATATCAGTAGCTGGTCCAGTCTTATTCAATCTCTTTATCAACAACTGGGATGAAGGGGTAGAACGAACCCTAAGCCGGTTTGCAGATGATGCAAAACTGGGGGGAGTGGCTGACACAGCTGAAGGCTTTGCTGCCACTCAGAGGGACCTTGATAGGCTGGAGAGTTGGGCAGAGGGAAACCTAATGGGGTTCAACAAGGGCAGGTTTAGGGTCCTGCACCTGGTGGGGAGAATAACCCCAGGCACCAGCACAGGCTGGGGACTGACCTGCTGGAAAGCAGCTCTGCGGAGAAGAGCTTGGGGTAGTGGATGACAAGTTCACTCTTGCAGTCAGGAGGGCCAATGCTGTCCTGGGGTTCAGTGGCAAGAGTGTGGCCAGCAGGTCAAGGGCTGTGATTCCCTTGGCCCTGGTGAGGCCGCATCTGGAGTGCTGTGTACCAGGTCTGGGCTTGTCAATGCAAGAAAGACAAGGAGCTGCTGGAAAGGGTCCAGCAGAGCCACAGAGGTGATTCAGGGTCTGGAGTATCTCTTCTGTGGGGAGAGACTGTGGGAGCTGGGCCACCTTAGTCCACAAAAAAGAAGACTGAGAGGGGATCTCATCATAAATATCTCAGAGGTGAGTACCCAGAGGATGGTGCCAGATTCTTTTCAGTGGGGCTCAGCGACAGGACAAGCAGTAATGGCCATAAACTAAAACACAATGTGAGGAAGAATTTCTTTACATATCAGGGTGGCAGAGCACTGGAGCAGGCTGCCATGGGAGGTCATGGAGCCCACCTTGCTGGAGATGCTCCAACCCCACCTGGATGTGGCCCTGTGTAACCTGATCTAGGCAAGCCTGCATTGGCAGGAAGGCTGGACTAGCTGATCTCCACAGGTCTTTTCCAACCCTAACAATTCTGTGATTGTGTGATCTTTACAATCTTTATTATCTTTTATTGAACCATGATGCAGTATCTGCAATTCTTTTCTTAAACTGTCCATTCATAAATTAGCAGTGCTTTCTTTGTTCCAAGTATTTCTTTTTCTCTTCCATTTTTCTAGAAATCATGTGCCAAAAAGGTGTTCAGTGTGTCACCTGAAAAATGTGCAGAATGCATTTCATGGAAATCTGTGCAAAGCTGTCAGCTGGATGGTACTATTACACAACCACTCCATTCTGGAGTGCTAGGATGCAAGCAGATAGGGAAGGAAACCCTGGCTACAGCAACTAGATTTTGAAGCCTGTGGATTTTAGAGCTGTTATGTTCTTTCTGCATCGTCAGTGTACGCCAGAAGTCACTGGAGTTCTGTGGTGGGAATGGATGTCAAACAGCACCTTTCTACCCCAAATATTTGAAAATTGATGTGAACTTAAATCTGCCTCTTGCAATAAACTTGCATCTGTTACTTTTAAAGCAGAGTGCCCAGTCATCAACATGCTGATCTTTTTGATGGGAGGCAAGAACTTTTGCTGGAAATCTTCTTTAGTTTTTAGGAGTATTTTTGTACCCTTTTGGGGACTAAGTGCTTATTACTTCACGCAGCAAATGTTTGTAAGCAAAACAAAATCCCAAATGCTAATTTTTGTGAACCTTCCTTTTTATGGAATGTTGCAATGGCAAGTTGCCTTGGCCACTAGACAGCAAGGCTTTTGCCCTGTGTGAAATTTCACTCTTAAAGCCGTGTTTGCTTCAGAAGAGTGTATGTAAGGTAAAGATTAAACACTTAAATATCAATAGTTTAATATTAAATGGAGACTTGAAAAAAAAAGAAGTCAGAGTAACTACAGTTCTAAACATAAATTTTCTGGAATGTTCCTTTTTTTTTAAGAAGAGCTATTAAGTGTCTGCCAGAATGTAAACATTGGTGATAGAGTAAATTACAGTGCTTTGGAGAGCTTTCACATGAATAATTACCAGTAAGAGCTGTGCAATAGGAAGTAGAAGGTGATGTTTTTATTAGAAATGGGAATCTTTAAGATGGGACTCCCGTATCACTTTATTGTCAATCTCTGCAGATTTTCAAGTGTGTAGTAAAATCAACAGCTGTAAAACGAAATACTAATTGAAATCTTGCATCTAGCATTATGATTTTATTTGTATTCTATCAAGTAGCTGGCAACAGAACATTTTTAAATGCAGATGTGTGATTCTTTCAAGACCCTTGCAAACTTATGATCAGTAGATAGACCATGATTCTGTTAGTAGCTGTTTTAACAAAAAGGGAAGCTAGAACATAGTGTATTTCAGAAGGCCAGGAGCAGAACACAGCCCACAGAGGAGTTGATTTATTATAATGGTGGTTGATGACTTGGAGGCTGCCTCTCGTGGGCAGGATGACCCATCTCCATGGCAAGGTACATGTTCCAGCTGCATAGCTAAAATCAGAATGCTCTGTTGTCCTGGCTGTTTGATAGTCAGGAAGATTGTATTTTCTTCTTGTGTAACTGTGAGAGAATTCCCTGGGCTGAGCAAATACAACACTGCTTCTGCCACTTATGTATCAGAATTTCTCTGTTATACCGCATTTCATTTCCCAAAAGCAGGACTCCCAGCAGCAGGGAAGAGTGAGTTTTCAGGAAGCTGGAGGTGAGTGAAGGGTGGGTTAGAGGAGTCCAGAACTCTTCACACCCCTACTGCGAGCCCAAGTTAGAAGGAGGACAGAGAAAAGAATGGCAAGTGTTATGAAAAAGCACAGATTAAATGTGGTTTATGTTGAAAGGGAGCTTTACTAGAGAATGGCACCTATTAAGCAAAAAGAAACTGAAGTTTACAGGAAAGTGAGTCATGCTAACCAATTTAATGGTAACATGTGCATGCACTATTTTTTGTGTTTGAAATACTTGTTTCATATATTAGGAAGTATTACAGTTTGAAACCCCAAAGTAAAGAGTTGCTATGTTAATGTCAGTATGAACACAGAAAATTTGTGATAATCCTTCTGGTCTCAAGTTTGATGTTCCTGTTCTGGACTGTTTTACTAATCTGCCATACCAAATTACAGAGCTGAGCTCAGGAAAATGTGAGAATACAATGGTAACCAGTATTTTCTTCTGTAACTGTTGTGCTTATTTTTAGGTAGTAGTAGAGGCTTGTTATGAATGTCAGGCTGTAACTCATTCTTACGTGCTTGTTTTGCAGCCATCGGATGCTTTGATTTTGGGAAAGATCAAAAATGTGGAGTGTGTGCTCTTAGCAAGGTAAATGAACATTTTAAGGGAATCTTTATTATGTGTCATAAAGTTTTCTCGGAATTTTTTCTCTTTTCATTAGGTGAACTGAATTTCTTGTCTGATACTGTCTTGCTCTTTGTGGTAGCAAAGTCCGGCACAAGTTTAGGTTTTTTCATGAGCAAATTTGATGCTGCAAGGACTGAGAGTATTAAAAATGCTGTCTAGGTTAGATAAAAAATCTGATGGGAGGTATTGCCCTAGTAAAAATGGCAGCCTGCAAGGCCACGTGCTCTGGTAGGTGGTGCTGATAACCTTACTAATTAATTCATCTGCTCACTATGTTAGCAGATGTCCTTTGTGAAATAAAGCAAATGTCTGCTTCCAGATGAACTGTATCTCTGGTACCACTGTAAACCCCTCCAAATCATTCCCTTAGATTATTGAGTCCTCCTGCTGTTACAATTATTGCTTAGGGTGCTGCATCCCCTGCAGTTCTCTCTTGCTGTGTAATTTTTATTCAGACATCTTATACTATACTTGAAGAGACTCTGGAAGCAGGACCTGCAGATGAACGTGTGGAAATTCACACTGGTGTTAACCATGGATGTCTAGGACCAACATGCTACTAGATTAAATGTAAGAATACTAACACAGTTCACAGCATCTAGGCAAAATGGACAGAGCAGGTGCTGATGACACAGTCCTTCAGCAGGCCCAGACAAGTCAAGGTGACTAGTCAAGCACGGGATCCATCCAGGGAATCCAGGCAGGAGCAGTAGGAGACAAGGCTGTAGTGTGTGTCTTAAAGCCCACCCCGCTCTGGAGATAAACTACAGCATAGGTCTGAAGGCCGTGGGGGGGACAGGCATACTGTGACACAGCTCAGGCCAGGAGGGAAGACTGGGGCCTGAGCTTGGAGGCAGGAGCACTCAGGCTCAGTGGCATCAGGATTTTGTGTGGAGGCCCAGGGTGAGACTGGCCAGGGCACTTAGGACCCAGTGGTGCACTCAGGGCCCCGATTCTTTTCATGCCAGTGTTTTTCCATTAAAGCTGCTGACTGCTAAGCATCTCTGCAACTACACTTCTGTCTGTGGTTTTACTTTTCTTATCTTTCATGGACTTTGCTCATGTGTTTCATTGCACCTGGACAACATTTTTCTCATTTTCTCAAATGAAATGCTAAGTGAAGTTCTCGTAGCTGTACTGTTTCAAACTAGAGCTTGGGCAACAGATGTCTGAACAACTTGGCTGTGGTTTACCTCCTCACTGGGATTTATGACCGTTTATATAGAAACCTTGTGAGTTTACTTTTAGGGCTGAGGTACCTGCAAATTTTACTTTGTGTTTTGGCTTCTGAATCAGGTTGGAAAAAAAAAAAAAAAAAAGGCATGTATAATCTGTAAGAAGATTATGACAGCAACTGCTATAAAGGAATGAATCCGTGTGCCTAGTAGCTTATCAGAAATGCTAGTGACAACATGGGAATCCTGCCTGACAGTGCTTGGCCATGTCGTGTGCAGTTCCTGAATTATCAAATTCTTAGGACTTTTTGGCCTCTGAAAAAAATCAGTTGAGAAATTAAGTTCCTGCTTTTCTCTTACATGGTTGAAAATAATCTTCCGATGTGTTTAATCATGTAAGTGATGTACTTCTGTAGCAAGGACAGAGACAGCACAAAAGCTTGTGCTTATAAGACCAAGTGTTTCCTGTCTTGGTGAAAAGGAATACTGTAGCAGTGTGAAGTCATTCTTTTAATTTATGAAAGCTGTCAGATCACGTTAAGATCAAAGAGAAAAATGTGATGATTCTACTGTTTTCTTTGGAAAGATGACAGATTAGAACACAATGTGCTGTGATGTGCCACTCTTTGTGTGGGAGAATACAAGCAATGCTTCTGGGCAGAAAATTCGTGGAGGTTTATCCATTCCTGTAGTGTATGGAAAAGGGGTTTCAGAATCTATGGAACTGACTTAGAAAATTCTGAGGAAAATGTTTATTTTACTCTTGAAGGTGCTGACGTATATTTGAATTGTATTTTTAAGATTCCTTTCGTTACAGTATTGAACTTAAAAGAAAATTATACTACTGCTTCTTAAATTGAATTCTGAGAGAAGCTTATTATATTTAAGAGAACAAAATATACCAGAAGTAGCTGAAATGGTCAGTTCCATTTCCAGTATTGTTAGGGAAAATATGTTTACTGAAATTCTCCTTATTTGGGAGAAGGAAGGCAATTTCAGTCTGATTTATTTTACTCTCTTGCAACGTGTATCTTTGCAGACATGGAAGGCATCATACAATTATGCCATCAAATGTCAATTACCGTGCCAATATCTGGGCATTAAAAGAAGAAAATTGTTCCCATGTATTAGTGACTACTGCCTGTGGTTCATTACGAGAGGAAATACAACCTGGTGATCTCATCATAATTGACCAGTTCATTGACAGGTGAGTGAGAGGGAGGGCAAATGGGGATTAAACCATATAATAACATGTTCATGGTAAATTAATTTTTTGTAAAATGAGATGATAGCCTCAGTTCTTCAGTCAAAAAGCAAGATTCATACAAGAAAATATAATAGGAAATGGGAATGTGATTATACAAAGTTCCATTCTAACAGAGATAGAAGTACCAGGCTTTCAAGAATGGCCATGAATGAATTAAAGTATAGCTCCATGGGAAAACTGTTCAGAAGAAGAAGTCTTCTTTTCTCAGATGTGGGAGAGAAACGTGAATAAGAGCACAAGCCATTCCAAGCTTTATGAAGACTCTGAAATGAGATGGAGAGGTACAAGAAAGCATAGTAGGAGTCAGCTAGGAAAGTATGTGCTATAATAAGGAGGTCCTGCAAGAGACATAAATGCAACACAGTAGCAAAAGAGAGGAGGTTGTTTTATAACAAGGATAGATGCTTGCATATGTTATTTGTTAAGAATCATAAGGAAGTAAATTTGTTTCCAAAGTTTTCCTACACCAGCCAGTCCTATCCTCCTTGATTATCTGACTAGAAAAATTCAAGCAAAGCTGGGGGCAAAATAAAAGCTACATTTAAAGATCACCAGCGACACCAATAATTCAAAGATCTGGTTGCACACTTTAAAGGTAAATTTGTTTGTAATACTTGGAGGTGTATTACATCTTGAGGTCTTTTTTGGGTATTCCACCTAATTTAAAGTATTTTAAATGGTTTATGCAGCTTCTTTGGGCATTTGTGGCACTACTGGTAATATTTCATTGCCAACTGAACATGTAAACCTAGATTTGTTCCTGTACTACTTTGAAAGCAAACCAGAGAGAGACTTGAAAATCAGAACTACAGTTTTATGGGAAAATTAAAAAATAAATGCAGTAGTACAGAAACACTGCTAGAGTCAGAATACAACCTGACACCCTGTCAGTCAGGGTGGTGGTAGCAGTCCTCTTGAAGTGACAGATATGGTTCTGTTGAAGTGATGGTCCTGTAGAAGGGTCTGGTCTTCCTCTGAAGGTCCAGTGGTGGTTATGTAGCTCTCGTCCTCTGGGAACCCAGGAGGTAAGGGCTGAGTGTGGTGTTCCAAACCTCAAATTATATCCAGGTAGGAATGTTTGGTTCCTCCCCCTGGGTGGAGCATCTCACAATGGAATTATGTAATTTTAAGAGTCATACAGTGAGGCTTGGTAGCCCATTAACAGAAAAATATCTCTCCAGAGGGAGTTATCAGGCATGTGTTATGGAAGAGATGAAGAACATTGCCCCACCCGGTTTTAAGAGATGGTGATAAAACACATACTTTTGGTTACATCTGTCTCGGTTTTAGAGACAAAACTTCAGGAGGAAACACTCCAGAATGAGTGTCTCCTCCGAAGGGAAAAGGGCCTCCCCTTTTCCTCCACCAATGAGACAAGTGGATAACAGCAAGTGAAAGGGGAAAAAAAAAAAAGAACAAACTGTTTATTAACACACGAACAAAACAGGGTAGAACAGGATAAAAAAAACCTCAAAATACAACAGATTCCTGGAGAGGGAACAGACACGTGGGCTCGGACCAGCCAGGACCATCCCCATGAGCCCGCGGGGGCCGCCCCCACAGGCTCCCCAGACCGGCGAGGAGGGCAGGGAGGCAGTGAGGCAAGGGGAAGGGGAAAAAGAACAAGAAAAAAACCCAACAGAACCTTTTCCCAGCTAGCTGGAACACAAAGGAAACCAAAAAGCAGCACAGTGCTCCCGGTGTACTCCATCCCGAGCCCTGCCTAGACCCCCGAGCCGTTGGGCTGAACCGTTCAACTCCCCCCTCGGTCCGTGGCTCTGGCCCCGCTCCTCGGGTTCATCTTAGAGACACAGAGTCCTTGGGCATTGAGCGGTCGGTTAAGGAATAAAGCAGCTTCATAACATCACGCCAGGACAACATCTTACATTGTAACCTAAGGCAGTTCCCCGCAGTGCAGTGCTGCTCAAATTTTGACTTACTGACTTCTTTTTTTTTTTTTGCTTGTGTAAGTGAATTGCTTTTTTTCTTGTAAGAGTAGGTTTAAATATAGTGTATCTAAATGAGTAAGTACCTTGCAGGGCAAGCCCCATATGAACTGCTTCGTGTTGTACTAGAGTTGATTTATGGGTGGATATCAGCTGTATTGCTGACAATGCTCTCTTTTTTTAGTACTGATACTGAGTTTTGTAGGAAGGATATTAAACAGACTTGGGGACATGGTTTGGACAATTGTGAGTCAAGTACCAGTTATTTTGACAGCATTATCACCTGGCAGACTCCTGGTTAAGTGAGGGTAGCCTCTGCTTGGCATTGGTGAATGACACCTGAAGTACTGTATCCGGTTCTGGGCTCTGCAGTGCCATTTGGACATGGACATACTAGAGAGAGCCCAGCGGAGGACCATGAAGATGGTAAAGGACTGGAGCATCTCTCCTAAGAGGAGAGGCTGAGACAGTGGGACTGTTCAGCCTGGAGAAGACTAAACTCAAGGGGAATCTTGTTAATGTGTAGAAATACCTGAAGGGAGGGTGCAAAGAAGAAGAAGCCAGGCTCTGTCCAGCAGTGCCCAGGATCAGAGGCAGTAGGAACAGACTGAAACACAGGAGGTTCCCTTTGAGCATCAGTGAACACTTTTTACTGAAGGTGTCTGAGCACTGGCACAGGTTGCCCAGAGATGTGGCAGTCTCCATCCTTGGAGATACTCAAAGCCGTCTGGATATGGACCTGGACAGCCCATTCTAGGGGGACCTCCAGGTGACCTCCAGAGGCCACTTCTACCCTCAACTGCTCTGTGATCTCTGTCTTCATTTGGAGTTCATTCAGATGGTCACCAATAGTAATGGTATAGCCTATTTATGAGCAATGTTTCATTTGGGCTAGTAAGTTTTCCTTTTGATGTAGGCAAGGGGAAACTTGCTGTGACTTGTCTAATGGCATCAGGAAACCAAAAAGCTTCTCAGAAAAGCATGTTGAGAATATTTCAGTGTGGAAAATGATATGTGATATGAATTTAAAAGTCATCCCCAACTTACAGTTTAATTCAGGAATTTGGTATGTTGTGGTGGTCTGTCTCTATTGACAGCTGAATTTCTATGTCAAGTCTTTTTTTCATAATGTTCTATGCCAGAGAGTGTTAGACTGCCGGGTCTTTGGAGATAGGGTCTGTACTGACAGCAGTCTAAGAGTGATTGCATTATATAAGTCATTATGGAAACAGTGCCACTGATGGGAAGATATTTTCATGGGACAGAATATTTTAGTTGTCCACCAGAATCTGAAAAGATAGAACTTTTCTGAAATACCTTCTAATGAAAGGTCAGGGTCCTGCAAACAGTGTTAATAGTCTTAGAAAGAAAATGCTGGTTAAATTTGCAAAAACAGTCAGTTATTTTTCTTGAAAGGTGTTCTGGCTTCTATACAGTGGTTAACCCATGCCAGGCACTACATAGGAAAGAAGTTGTGGTCTCAGTGGCAGGGATTTACTCAAGCCACCATAAAAATCAGTGCCTTCTAGTGTCCAGGTATCTTTTAGTATCTGGGCTCTCTCTATATATATTCTCAATAGGCAGAATTCCTGTTCTCAATTCTCCTTACAGGCGTGAAGCAAAAAGAAGGAATAGTGAATAGGAATGGGAGAAGAGCTAGAACTGAGCAGAAAACTGTAGGCAGCTATTGTAATTTGCTCTCCGTGGGCATGCATGCTGTGAAATTAATGACAGGACTGCAATATCAGGAGTTGTGTAGGACTTCTGCCTTGCATGGGTTTGACTTACAGTGTGAAACACTGAATAGGTGTAATTAGAACTATGTAAGCTTTCCTAACTTTTGAGAGCCTAATTCTGCAGGTCATTTCTACACCTAATGTTTGATTCAGTGTATAGTCTCTGCTTTCTTTGTGCTTATTATTTTGTGTACTTAAACACAATTAAATAAATACAAAAATACATATGTTGTGTTTTCCTTGCTTCCAAATCCAGAAATAACCACTTGCTACTATAGGCTGCAACAGCTGTTCTCTTCTTTTAAAAAGTACTTTAAAAATGTGGGATAATTTTTTTTCTGCCTTTGACTCGTGTTAGTTTATTGCAGCACTGTTAGTCAGTCGACTACATCAGACTAATTGGGGGCTTTTGAATACTCTCTGGTTTGCTGCTGATATTTGCTAGGAAGAGAAGAGCAAGACGGTAACTACTTACTTGAATGACTGAGCTCAGCTGGGGAGATGTAGAAAATAGCTTCCTGTAACAGCTGCCAGTTTCATTGTTTCTGTTCTCTGTGTCACAGACACAACTACAATTCCTGCAGTATTGTTACACTGTAAATTTTTTTGTAGAATTTTTTTCTAGTGTCCCTGAAGATGCAGAGCATTCTGAGACTGCTTTTTATACAGCTGATGCCAGTGTGAATTTGTATTTTGTTCTTTAATTACAAATAGTTTGATAATTCAACACTACTGGAAGAAGGAGGAAGGTGATGATAAAAGTGGTAGAGGGCTGTTTGTCACAGATGGAAATGTCTGGCTTGTTCATTTATTTGAGTTGGATTTTACTTCCTGGAATCAGTCATAGTCAGAATTGCCAGAGTGTTACTGTGATAAAACCAAAATAAAGGAGCAAAAGTCACCTTATTGTCTGATTAAAAGTGTCACTTGCTGCAGGTACAGGGGCTTAGAGGGGTTTAATTTCCAGGCGGAAGAGAAATTGTCTAACTGCGAACACGTGTGGTCCATTGCTCAAAGCAGTTATAGGTCTTACTGTTTTTACTTACTCCCGTGCAGTTTGTATGAATGGTGCAAAACATAGTGGTGTCTTCAGTTACAATGTAAGATGTAACCAAAAGTATGTATTTTATCACCATTTCTTAAAACCAGGTGGGTTTATCTCTTCCATAACACATTCCTGGTAGCTCCCTCCGAGGGATATCTTCTGGTAATGGGCTGTCTAACCCACTGCATGACTTACAGAATTACATCATTCCATTGTGAGATGCTCCACCCAGGGGGAGGAACCAAACATTCCTACCTGGATATAATTTGAGGTTTGGAACACCACACTCAGCCCTTACCTCCTGGGTTCCCAGAGGACGAGAGCTACATAACCACCACTGGACCTTCAGAGGAAGACCAGACCCTTCTACAGGATCACCACTTCAACAGAACCATATCTGTCACCTCAAGAGGGCTGCAGCCCAATTAAGTCCACTTAATTGGACTGCTACCACCACCCTGACCGACGTGTCAGGTTGTATTCTGACTGGTAGTTTAAGCCAGTGTTTCTGTATTATTGCCTTGTTATATACTAGTAAAGAACTGTTATTCCTATTTCTCATATCTTTGCCTGAAAGCCCCTTAATTTCAAAATTACAATAATTCAGAGGGAATTATTTTCCATTCCAAGGTGTCTTCCTTAGCAGACACCTGTCTTTCAGACCAAGACAGATGGGATTTCTCTATGAGGCCATGTAGTGATGTGACCATTCTCTTCAAAGAACACAGGGTATCTGAAAGTCAGATACTAATATTTATGCATATGAGATCTTTTCTCAGGCTTTTCTGATTGAAAGTGTCTGACTAACAGCACCTGAAATACTGTAATGCAGGAAATGGATTTCGGCCTTTACCATTTCCTCCAACTCTACATAATTCATTAGCAGACAAAATGGAAAAGTGTACGGAATCTCATACGTTTTATTTGCAGCTTTTCAGTATCCCATAAAGGCAAAATTAATATTAGTGTTTCAACTGATTTTAACAGCTGTATCCCATTTTCCAAATGTTTTTAATTCGTCCATCGCTTTCCTATTTTATAATCTCATTCTTAAGGCTATCCTACTGATGCTTTTTTTTTTTTGTCCAGACCTACTCTAACATGTGACTTGTATTTAAAACCTTCTTTTAAATATTTCCTAGTGACTTTATTGGAGAGCTGTTATAAAAAGCATTACCAGCAGATACTTTGTATTTCAACTGTGGATTGAATTTGTCTATTGTCTTTATTTTCTCCTGTAAAGCACAATATGTGACACACTGCAGGGAAGAAGGGAGTGACTGAGAACTTTGTTCCAGATGGTTTGCACCATCCAATTGGGTGGATTAGCTTGAGGCAGTGCATTTGCGGGTAAAGTGGTAGTGGGTAGCAGTTCCATGTGTTCCAAAATGGCATGCTGGATGGTAATTTCAACATGTTTGACCATTTCCATCCATTGAAAGAAGAGAGAAAAAGGATTCTTCTACCTGGAAGCTGGCAGTGCATGTGTGTGTGATCTTTCTGAGGACATGAAGACATCCTGTTCCAAGGTTTTTCTGATTGAATTCACACTTCCTTCTTGCTGGAAGTTGTTTCTGTAAACTCCCATCCTTTCAATGTAGGAATGCAGTGATATGAACAAGTTCTATTTTGACTAGCCTTGTAGTATTTGAGATTTTATTCCTTCCCTTTCTTAAAGCATACTTATACTTTTTTCCAGCGGTTACGTGCCTGTCTATTAAATTAGCTGATTGTTTTGCAGTAGAATCGCAGCACAGTGTGGCTGTTCGTGTCATTTAGGAACAAATCAGTATTTCAGTGCCTTGGTTTAATAAAAGATTTTCATAATTAATTGACAATGCACTAGTGGAGTAACAGTTTTATCCTCTTCAGCTCAATTCTCAAAGGTTTGTACAGAGGCAGAACAGGATTACAGGTGGTCATTAATATCATACTGATTTTTTCTTTCACTCCCAAGGATGCTGTGTTTTTTGATTTGTATCATTTTGTTGCTTTCTCTTTCTGTTGTTCTCTCTAAACAAGTTTTCTGCTTTTCTAGAACAACTAAAAGACATTGTACTTTATATGATGGACAGCATTGCAGTCTCTCAGGCGTATGTCATATTCCAATGGCTGAGCCATTCTGCACCAAAACCAGAGAGGTTAGTGAATTCTGTAGTAGTATTAAGAAATGTTGTTTTTATGGCATTTATTTGTGACATATTAGTCTAATTGTGCATTCTTAGAATACAGAGGCAGTATGTGCCTCTTTATCCTGTTTCTCAGATACATCATGGTATTAAGGACAAATGTAACATCTGGAAGGCATGGGAAGTAAAAGATCTTGTTTCTGTCTTCTTAAGGGAGGTATGCAGAAGAAGTCATTTGGCAACATAGATTTTCCCAGAGTCTTAATAACAGGACAAAAGATCTTTATTTATCAAGTAACCGGCCAAGAAAGCAACAAAGTGAACAAAGCAGTTAGGATTAGAAATTAGTTCTATTTTTTTCTGAATAAAGCTACACCTATGGTAGAGGCACTCTACATACTTAAATATTTAAATAAGTAGTAGTTTAACATTCACAGAAATTGCAGTATTGCATTTTTGCTTTTGTGCATTGTAGAGGAGGGAGGTGGTGGAGAGTCAAGGCTTAAGATGTTAAATGTAAACAAGCCAAATTGTATTAGCTTTTTATTCTTAGTTGTTGCTCTCAGTTGTGTCACTTCATGATTTTCAGGCTTCTCAGACTAGAGAGTGTGAAACACTTCTCTATTTTTCAGCACCTTTATAAGCTTCTGGGAGGAGTGTATCTGATTGAATATGTCACCTTAGTGTATTCCTAGAGTTGAGGAGAAAGGAAGGTGAAGATCGAACTGCCTGTTTTGTGATGTTGTGGAATGCTCTGATCACAAGCTTCAAGGAGGTACATTCTTCAGGGGAACAGGAGTACTTACAGAATCAATCATATCCGTCTAAGAGACCTGCTCTCTGCAGTCAAAAAAAAGCTGAATTGTGAAGCAGGTGGCACAATCTGTACCCAGAGCACGTACAAACATTTGGACTACTTAGCTGTTCTGTTTTTGTCACCAATTTGCTTCAGTGTCATTGTGGGCTATTTTTGTTAATTGGCCACACTGTGGTTTAGAGATGTCCACATGGGAAACCGAGGTGTTTTACAATGAACTGAAGTCTCATTAAGAAACAAACTACTGCATATTATACAAGTGCAGGCTTTTGCCCTTCTTGCACTGAGTAGCAAATTATGCAAAATACTTTGCATTTTTCTTGCAAAAAGAGCCTAGCCACATGCTCTTACCAAAGGTTCGTTGGCATTTAGTTGCTTTCTAACTGTGAGCATGATGTCATGTCACAGCAGAAGCAAGGAGTTTATTAAGAAGTGGATTAAAAAGTGTTATTACTTTGGTGATTGCCAGTACTTCACACTGTCATTTTTTTTAAAAAGTAAGTACTCATATGTTAGATGTTCCCTGAGACTGCAGGAAACATATGCCAAGACTAGTTTTCTTTCAGTAGTTAACTAGCTAAAGACGACGTTATTTGGGTTTTACATTTTTTGAGAAAACAGCAGAGAAATGTCCCTTTTCAAACAGAGAAAAAACATTTAGGTACTTCCCAGTCTCACGTGTGATCATTATCTCATTAGCCTGTGCATTCTAATCAGCCTAACAGATGTTTTAAAGAACGTGTGGGCCCTTTGTGAGGCTAAGAAGGAATATTTTCACTTCATTTGAAAATACCAGATAAAAGTGACTTAAATTTTTTCTTAAAACTATCTCTGAAAATTTTTGGGATAATTTCAGCCCAGTTGACCCCAATTCAGAGGAATTTCATAGATAAATGCAATAATAATAAAGCCAAGATAGTGAATGTAACATATTTAAGGAATTTTGCATCAAAACATCTGAAAAATTCATATTATATTGCATTTGTGCAAATACATTAAAATACTCTGGTTTAGTTGGTTTATGCACTGTAAATTAAATGAGAATCTAGGTGGAGTTTATCTTTTTCTCTGTGAAGTTTTGAATAACATAGGCTATTTTGGGTATTGCTGCCTTTAGAAACTGAGGCTCAACACAATGTCTTACAGGCAGTAAAGTTGGAACTTTGTAAAGAGTTTCAGAAAGGTACTGCTCACCTGTGGTTTAAGTCATGTCAATTCATCTATTGTTTTATTAACAGTGTAATTAACTGGCATTCAGCTAAACATATATTCAGAATTAATAGCCTCAATAAACCAAAATATTAGGTCAGCTTACAGCACAGAATATTAAGGGGTTGTAAAGACCTTAAAGATTATCTAGTCCCAACTGCCACTGCCACGTGCAGGGGTACCTTCCACCAGAACAAGTTGCTCAAGGCCTTATCCAACCTGGCCTTGAACAGTCTTGTGGCATGCACAACACCCCGGGCAGCCTATCCCAGTGTCTCACCACCCTCATGTTAAAAAATTTGTTCCTAATATCTAACCTAAATTTCCCCTCTTTCAATTTGTGCTTGTTACTCCTTGTCCTATCACTACAGTTCCTGACAAAGGGTCCCTCTCCACCTTCCCTGTAGAACTGTTCAGATACTGCCAGGTTGCTATGAGTTTTCCATGCAGCCTTCTCTTCTCCAGGCTGAACAGCCACAACTTTCTTAGGCTGTCTTCATAGGAGAGGTGCTCCAGTCCTCTTATCAATTTCATGGCCCTCCTCTGGACTTGTTCCAGCAATTCCATCTCTGTCTTACAGTAAATACCCCAGAGTTGGATGCAGTGTTCCAGGTGGGATCTCACCAGAGTCGAGCAGAGGGGCAGAATCCCCTCCCTCGCCTTGCTGCCCACGCTGCTTTGGATGCAGCCCAGGATGCCATTGGCTTTCTGGGCTGTGAGTGCACATGGCTGGGTCATGTAGAGTTTTTTATCAACCATCATCCCCTGCCAAGTCCTTCTCAGCAGGGCTGCTCTCAATCACTTCTCCTTCTAACCTGTAGGTGTGTCAAGTGTTGCCACAACCTAGGTACAGGACCTTGCACTTGGCCTTGTTGAACTTCATGGGGTTTGCACAGACCCACCTCTCCAGCCTGTCCAGGTCCCTGTGGATGCCCTGTCCCTTCCCTCCTGCATGCTGACTGTCCTGCACAGCTTGGTGTCAGTGGCAAACTTTCTGAGGATGTCCTGTCCATGTCAAAGATGTTGAACAGTATCAGCACCAGTACTGACCCCTGAGGGACACCACAGGTCACTGGTCTCCACACAGACGAGGCGCTGTTGACCACAACTCTTTGCGTGCGGCCATCCAGCCAGTTGTTGCTTTCTCTTTCCTGCTCAGAGCAGTGATGGGTACCCATTTTCCTAGGCTGGTACCCTCTTATTCCAGCAGTATCAACTGGCATTATCCAGGCCAATTACTAAGAGCAAAAGTCAGGATTATTCTGCCATATATGAGGTCCAAGTTGGAATTATAAAGACTAATGTGAAGTACATGCTATATGTCAAGTGTACAGCTCAGCCACTGGCATGGGAAAATGTGGTAATAATTCCTACACAGATACCCAGGGTACTCTTTGCAGTGTGTGCTTGTAGAGTTTTAACTTTCAAAATGTAAATTTCTTACTACTGTTCTCACTAGCTCAGCTCCACCATGTGATAATGTAGTACTCAGTGGAATGCTTCTACCATTCTGCTTGCAGTGTAGGCACAGTCTAAATGTGCAAAAAAATTCTGTTTCCCAGTCTTCTTGGTCTGCTTTGAAAGCAGTAATCCAACTGATACTAACAAAACCAGATGAGTTCAAGTTCATCCCTGTTGATAGGACTATTAATGTTTTTTGTTGTGTGAAGAAAACAAAACTGATCTTTGGTTTTGAACAGCTGTAGCCATATGAAGTACGACTGCTTTGTAAAAAGCTAACTTCTGTATGCAGGTTTTTGATGGGATGCAAAAGCAATGCACAAGGGGAATTATTGCCTTTCCTTGACACTGGCATGTTTTGCAGGTTCTTATTGAGACTGCCAAGAAGCTGGGGCTCCAGTGTCATTCCAAGGGGACAATGATCACAATTGAAGGTCCACGTTTCAGCTCTCGAGCAGAAAGCTGTATGTTTCGCAGCTGGGGAGCTGATGTTATCAACATGACTACAGTGCCTGAAGTAATTCTCGCGAAGGAAGCTGGAATGAGTTATGCTAGTATTGCCATGGCAACAGATTATGACTGCTGGAAGGAACATGAAGAAGCAGTGAGTGAAACTTTTTTCCTCTGGTTTTGTCCTGAGGGATTTGGATGAGAATGTGTAGGTTTTAATAAGAGATGACATACTGTACTAAAGCTGTTCTTACTTACGTTAGTATCCCTGAGTTATTCTTGATGAATGATTTTGAAAGTAAGAATAGAGTCAGTTGTTGCTATCTCGTTCATTTTCATAACTTGCCTCACTACTAGCAAACCTTTTGTTTCCTGTTGTCGGAATCAGGGGGTCTGTGAGTATGCAGGTCATGAATTCTGTGTATGATTTGTCTTCCTGTGATTGGTCTGGTGTTTTTTCTTTTGCAGCTCTGTGTAAAACAATGTATATGCTTTAGTTCTCCTATTTGTTTCCAATACACAAGTATAAATCATACACACACGGAGGAAAGACGTATAGTATCTAAAAAGACTGTGTTATTCTTAGACTTCACTTCTACACTTCTGAGTTAGATTTATTTGAGTGTTTAGAATGCATGCCGTCAAAATTGAGAGACACCACTCAGTTGTATTGTATTTGTAGGTTTCAGTGGATAAAGTTTTAAAGACGCTGAAAGGGAACGCAAATAAGGCTACAAGCATACTCCTTACTGCTATACCTCAGATAGGCTCCATGGAATGGACCAACACCCTGCACACTCTGAAAGTAAGTACGCAAATGAGGCTGATGAGTACCGGGGACAGCGTATGTCTATGCACACATAACACAGATGGGTGTTACAGGATGCTTCTGCTTAAATCAAAACGTTTCAGAGTGAATGCTTCAAGAAACCAAATCCATTCAAGAAGGGCAGACAGATTCTACATGATTCTTGCAAGTTTTATTGCCAAGATCTAGCTTCAGTTTTACAAGAAGTTTTGGAAAAAGTTAAAAAAATGGATAGCTATATATGGTTGATGAAGTGTTATCCGTCATAAGACACAAATAAATGAGATACAAAGTAAGATGCAAATATATGTGAGTATCCAAATGAAACCCTGATCTTGGATCTTAGCACAATGGAGAGTCAAGTGGAGAGTCAAGTGGAAGAGACTGAACCAAACCAAAAACATTATGCTCACTTTAATATGTAGAAGAGGAAAAGTCTGTTAGAAGGTGTGGGTAATAACCAGTTTGAAATTGTTAGATTTGTGTTCTCCCATAGGTTTGAAGTCTGAAGTGCATGAAAAAATGTGGAAAAGAAAAACATTTCAAAATATATTGGTGAGGGAATTCTTAGGCAGAATTTTTCTTAGACAAGGTTTATGTATGGTTTTTATCACCTGTATTTCACAGGCATACTTGAGATTCATTTGTGGCTATAACAAAGAGGGGAAAAACAATGTTAAAACAGTTGGGATGTCCGTCCAGCTTGTCAACAAGCTTTTTTTGACTGGGTTGAGATAAGGACCAGGAAAGATCATTGATCAAATACTGTCACAAGCAAAACAGGCTCAGCTTAGAGATATTAATTGAATTTATTGCTAACAAAATCAGAGCAGGATAATGAGAAATAAAATAAACCCTAAAAACCACCCTACCCCCCACCCCTCCCTCTTTGCACCTCTACCTCCTACCCCAGCGTTGCAAGGAGACAGAGAATGGGGGTTATGGCCAGTTCATCCCACTGTTCAGGGAGAGGAGTTGTTCTCCTGCTGCACGCTGGAGACACTCCTCCCACAGGAGGCAGCTCTCCATGAACTTCGCCAGCGTGGCTCCATCTCAAGAGCAACACCTCCCTGCAAGCTGCTGAAATGTGAGTCCATCCCATGGGCACCAGTCCCTCTCAAACTGCTGCAGCGTGGGTCACTCTTCCATGGGGTGCAGTCTGTCAAGGACAGGCTGCTCCAGCCTGGGAGCAGGGCTCCTCTCTCCACGGATCTCCTACGGGGTCACAGCATCCTCCAGGCATCCACCCGCTCTTGTGTGAGTACCTCCCCCACTGGCTGCAAGTGGATCTCTGCATCCCCATGGATTCCCATGGGCTGCAGGGCCACAGCTGCCTCACCGTGGTCTGCACCACAGGCTGCAGAGGCATCTCACCTCCAGTGCCCGGAGCACCCCTTTCCACTCCTTCTCCACTGACCTTGGTGCTGCAGAGTTTTCTCCACACATGTTCTCACTCCACTCTTCTCTGGCTGCAATTACAACTCTGCAACCCTTTTAAGTTTCAGATACTTAAATCTGTTATCACAGAGGCATTACCATCGTTTTTAACTGGCCCAGCCTTGGCCAGCAGCATGTCCATCTTTGGAGCCACCAGGGATTGGCTCTGCCAGACCTGGAAGAAGCTTCCAGCAGCTTCTCACAGAAGCCAACCCTGTAGCCCCCCCCTACTACCAAAACCAGGCCACGCAAACCCAATACATCTTGTCAGTAATTCTCATCTCTAGTTTAGTCAACGGCCTGAAGGAAAAACATATTTAGCAAAATTCACCTCAGACAGTTTTTAATCATAAATGACCAGGTCAGGTTTGTAGAATTCCAACCCAAATTCTTGAGTTTAGTCTTTTGCCGATTCTTCATTGAAAAACCGACTTTTCATTAGGAGTGCCTCAATTATCTTTATGAATCTTCCTCACCTGGTTATCTGAAACAGTTATTTTAATGTTCCCTCTATACATGTGAGAGAGGTAACTGACTTTTTCCTTTCCCCTTTGCATTCTTTAGGAAGTTGTATCATGGATGGATAGGGGAGGCAACAAAATCAGTATTGCTTCTTCCCTCTAATCCACAGAAAACATTTTCAGAGGATGGGACTGCACTTTACAGATGCCCAGCTATACAGCGAACTCAGAGTTTGAACAAACAGTGTAAAATGTGCTAGATATTCCTCAGGCACTTTTTTTCATACTGGCATGAAAGGGAATGGTTCCCAAGTGTATTATGCTGCTTAAATACTGAGGGATCTGCCTTCGTTTCTGGCAGGCATACTTCAGTGAGCAGTGTTCCTCTTGTGTTCCTTTGTGTGATTGTCTTGAATCTTCATTGGGAGTGAAAGAGAGCTGGCACTATGTTTGCAATGTTCCCCTTTAATAAACACCAGCTATTCTTTCAGTTCATTGTCAAGTGCTTCTTCCCGCTCAGTCCCCTAAGTACTGTTCGCTGAAAGAAGAAAATATGATGTACCAGAGGAAAGGTCACTCTGTCCTAATATTGCTTCTTTTCTTAAATAAACACTCCTTAAAAAAACACTTTTTTTCTTAAATATCTGCTGCCTTATATCAATGATGAATATTAGGATAGTTTCACTTGCAATTCTTAAGTGTTTGTGTTCTTTGCAGATAGTGGGTTTGTTTGAGTGACAGTGTACTGAGAAAAGGAGTTGATCTGAAGGCACTGGAAGAGCTGGAAACAGGCAGTGGTGATTGAAATTTTGTATCAATAAAGTAGGAGCCACAAGTGTTAATGGCTTAACATGAGAACTCTGGAATAGTGAGAAATTCTGAAGCTCCAAAGGCTTTGGAGGCTTCCTTTAATTTTACGTAGGAACATCGGGAAAGGCTAAAAATGTTCCTGTTTGGGCCATTAAATGGTGATAAAGCAAATGAAGGATTGGTCCTAGGCTTCTGCGTTAACAAATGAGAGAGGCAATTTTGCAGAGAAGCAAAGAGAAAAGTATATGTATGTGCCTCTGTACAAGTGTGTAATTGAACCATAAGGAGTTTTTAAAAACTATTCTCTTGTAGTGTACTTCAGTATATTTTGTAGTGGGAGTTTTGAAGGCCAGATGATGGGAGTTTTTTGTACTGATCTGTTTCGAAGGCACGTTTTCCTAGAGCTTGAAGGCAACACCTCTTGCATGCCATGTGGAAATGTGTTAAGGAACACAGACAAGGAGCAAGCTGAGTAAAACTGCAGCTGGTACACTGCTATCAGTGATAGCATATATCCAGGCCACAGCTGAACACCTTGAAAGGGCATTTGCAAATGTCTGTTCTAGTGCTGGGGAAGCATATGAAACAGTAAAGCTCTACACAGACGCAGCTTGTCTTTTCCAAGATCTGTAGTCTGGGTGCTGTGACAGGAGGAACTTCACTAGGCAGGAGAAAATGTGCTGTCAGTCTCTGCCCACCTGTATTTCTCTGTCTTCTTCCTTGGAGGTATTCATCCCAGATCAACACCAGTGGTGTCACCTCTGAATCTCACAGTAGTCTTTAGGAAAGACTGCAGTGTTGAAACAAAATGTCCAAGGGCTGTTTTTTTAAAGGATAAAGGATAGGCTGCTTGCCATCCCTTCTCTTTCATGTATCATTTAATCTGTGATATGCCGGTGAGTTTAAGTGTACTTTGGAAGTTACTGGTTTTTAACTGTCTAAGATGTCTTTAGGCCAGTATTTTGTGGCTTTCTTGCTGTAAAGAGATCATTTTCCAATGTCAGGTTAAAGCCCTCACCCTTACAGAACAGGGTATTTATGTCCTGTGTCAGGAAACACAGATCATGCTGTTGATCACAGTGGTCCAAGTGATTTCTGGTTTTTGTGAAGGAAATTTCTGGATAGGCTGGGTCAGTCATGGGTGATATACAGCAGGATATGCTGTTAACTGAGAAGAGTTGTTTAGTGAGGCGATAGTTACTGGCAGTTGTTGCTCTAATCCTCGTGAAGTTGTGGCATTCAACATCCTGTGAGGAGCAAATAAGGCAATTAACAGTATGGTTGCTGGAGTTCAGGTGAGCATACTTGGTTTTAATTAGTGGCTAGTAGTATCATCTCAAAGGAGACAGCTCTGGAGAGTCAAGGAGCTCCCGAAAGTTGGCAGGTCTTTAAGGGCAGCATTCTCCAAGCACAGTACTGATCCACAGAAAGACCTTGACTGATCAGGAAACAGAGCTCTACTACAAAAATGCAGCATTCAAGGGTTGGGAGCAGGAACAAGCTACGAAGAGAGAACCCAGAAGGAAGTGCAGGTATGTTAGAGATGCTTTCAGGACTATGGGAGCTTGTCTATAGTTGACAACTGGAAGAGATGTCAAAAGCAACAAGAATTGCAGCCAATCCATTGATAACAAAAACTTACCGTGTAAAACATGGGCTCATTGCTCATTAAGTCAATGAATTGGTGAGAGCAGAGAATTTCATATGGAAACTGATAAAGCAGACTTTTTTTATCTTTTCTGGGAAAAGTATTAGTTAGAAAAAAACTATCCTGTTGAAAAGAATTTTAGCTCATCGTAACTGGAAATCGAGCTCTATACCTTTATTACAACAAGGTTCAACCCCATGAGTATTATGTATCATGTATCTCATGAGAGAATCTGTACTATAGTGGTAAGAGGAATGTCCTGTTAGAACTGATTTTTTTTTTTACAGTGTGGCTGTAAGAGGATAAGCTTGTGGTAAGGTGTCAGAGCTTTTGTGAGTGCTCCTCAGGTCAATTTTTTGGCTCTGTGAGGAAATCTGCTGGTACTACCTGCCTTTTTCTTGACCTTCTGTATTAGCCTGTGAGAAATGGTATTTGTCAGATCTCTGATACAAGGAATAATGCTGTATTTTGAGAGTTGTGGTAAGTGAATACTGTAGGATAGTTTGGATTGGGTAAGGTATCTGTAGATATGTTTCAGTACACTTCATCAGTGAGTCACTTGGGCATTTATGTGTTTGATAGGTAACAAGTTGAAGGGCATAAAGTTCAGTCACTTTTTCTAGTCTATCTCAAACTGAACCTGACATTCCTAAGTCCTGTATATAGAACTCTAATCTTGTAAATATTTTTGAGTAATTTTCTTCCTCAAAAAATATCTCAGTGGAATCAGTGAACGTACATATGTGACCAGAGTGTATTGGCCCAGGTGAATAAGGTGGAGGAGGAAAATTCATCAAGGCTTCACTTCAACTGTAGTTGCACTGGTCTACATGCAGGGGTGCTTGCAGGCCAAGGACTTCTCCAAAAGCTGAGATTGACATGTTTCTCAGACCCTGCCCTTGAGGTGGCTAGTGTCAAAGTTGCCTGTCCCTACATAACTTGAGTATTTGGTTCACTCCCAGTCAGTGCCATCTGACTGGTTTCTGTTCCTGATAGCTGTACTTCAGAACTGATGGAAAGTCACGTAGAAGTCATGAAAGCAAGCTGCACAATTTTTCATTTGTAGCCTGTGAGCCCAAAGTCCATAATTTACTGTTTCTGCAATATGGTTGTTTTTCTTGATGCCAGAAAGCCTACCACATAGCTTTTCAAAAGTTTGGATGAAAACTCCCTGCCTGTGTGTATACCCTCCTTGTAATTATATTGACTTCTGTGGTATTAGAAGAAGTTGGAGTTACTATGCATGTGAAAGGAGTTGCACCTGTTTATAACCCAAATGGAAGCTACATAGTCTACCTTTACAATGAAAAGTAGTTCTCTCTGCATTGGCAGAAGAAGCATTTATCTACTGTGACTTTGTATTTCAGACAACGGTGCAGTGTTCAGTCATCCTGCCAAAGCAGTAACAACCTGGATGGACCTTGAAATTCGAGTGCTTTCAAGGAAGAGTGGATCACTTTCGAACTTTCAGAGGTTATAATATCTTCAAAAATGGTTACAAGCTTAAAAGAATGGACTAAACATTGACCAGTGATCATGTGTAAGGCTGCTGTTAAAATCTTTGTCGGTTTGATCATGTATAAGATTAGATTTTGAGTACGTTTTCAACTATAAGTAGCTCTACTGACAAACTAAATCTGACAGTGGTTGGAGAAAAAAAGTCAGTACTCTATTCAGTGGTACCTTTTAATTGATGGTAGAAAGGAAAGTCTAAGTAATATTGCTGTTGCAGTTACATAAAATAAGATCTAAGAAAGCAGATTCACAGGCTATTTGTGTTGCTGTTTCTACCTCCCATCTTTTCCTTCAACAAGGCACATGGTTACAATTCACTTCAGAAACATAAAAGAAAAACTGAACAATTTCAAATTAAAATTATACTATTTTTGTACATTATCCATATTTTTTATTCCAGTGATTTTTTTTTAAAGCAGTATGTTTGTTTTGTGTGCTAGAAGACATGATTTAATAATTGTGGTGGTTCTGTCACAGCAGCAGTTGTGTGGAGTTAGTGTTGGAGACCGAGGTAATGCCTAAACCAAATCTGTGCCTGAAGATGTACTTACGTGACTTACAGAACTGTCCAGAAAAAGTACTTTGCTGCCAGTGTCCCATACACTCTGCTGGCCATTTTCTGCTTCATTGAACAGCTCAAATTTTAGTTCCTGTATTAAGTGATGAATGTGCTTGAGTGGTTTGAATGTATGCATTTCAATTTTTTTAATACAGTTTTATTTTAATAAAATAACCTGCTGCTTCTTGTCTAGTAAATAAAACAAATGAAACATATGCTTCTCCAAGACGTGTGGAAATCAGGGGGGTTTTTATTTACTTCTAGTCATTATGTCTCACAGTTACTTTTGCCATTCATGGAACAAGTTGGTGATGATACCTTGTAAACAACACTTTTAGAAAGACACTTTTTAGAAAGTTCTGTGCTACTCAGAACTATAGGTTCTAAGTCCCTGAACAGCAGGGATTGCTGAGGCAGAAGTGGATCAGAATGCAAGGAAAAGGTCAGAAACATGAACGGTAAGGATTCTCATAGTAATGTAAAAAGAAAAAATCCAAAGGAAAATAGAAGGAAGCAGGTACATATGCATTTTAGCTTCCTAGGCTTTTTCCATTAGACACCCAGTCACCCAGTTTCCGTTAGACACCCAGTCTTCACCCGGCTGTGAAGGCCTTTAGATTTGGATGTATTCTTCCTAGCAAAACCAGTAGAGGTGATTTTCAGATACTGGGGAAAATATAACCAATTTTCTGTATTTCCTGGTGGTTTTTAAGGACTTGGATTGCAGGAGCCAGAGCTTGAACATACTTTTCATTACCTTCCACTAAGCCAAATCATATATCTGGCCTTCTTAAGAGTGGTTTCCATTTTTATCTTTCTTCCCAAGGCACTTTTGGTGAAATGGATCAGAGCCAGGAAATTCATATCTGGGTGTCCATTTTAAATCCTGTTGGGTTTCTCTTTTTGCATTTGGTAGTGACATATAATGGTAATTGTTATGTTAATTTCTTTTGGTTTATACGCTGGGTACTTAGTGTTACAGGAGAGTGACACAGAGCAGGCCCACAGGTAGTGGGTTCTGTCATACATTTCTGTTACAAATTCTTTGTATGCAAGGCTGGATGAGAACATTAGGTAAAGATGGCTGCATCCAAAGAGTTACAGTCAACAGCTCAGTGTCCAGGTGGAAACCAGGAACAGGTGGTGTCCCTCAGAGGTCTGGGACTAGTACTGAGTAGTATTTTCATCAGTTAAATAAGATAGTGGGATTGAGTTTGTGGAAGGCAAAAGCATCAAACTGAGTGGTGCAGTTGGTTTCCAGAGGGAAGGAACGCCATCCAGAGGGACCTTGACAGGCTCAGGGAGTTGGGCTCAAGTTCAACAAGGCCAAGCAGAAGGTGCTGCATTTGAGTTGAGGCAAAGGTGACTGAGATCAGCCTTCTGGAGATGGACTTTGGGGTACTAGTGGATGAAAAATTGAATGTGGGTCTGCAATGTGCACTCAACAGCCCAGAAGTCCAATTGCACCCTAGGCTGCATCAAAAGGAGATTGAGGGAGGTGATTTTTGCCCCTCTGCTCTCGTGTTACCCTGCCTGGAGTACTGCATCCAGCTCTGGAGTCCTCTGTAAGGAAGACGTGGACCTGTTGAAGCAAGTCCAGCAGATGGCCACAAAGATGATCGGAGGGATGAAGCACCTCTCCTAAGAGGACAGGCTGAGGGAGTTGGTGTTGTTCAGACTGGAGAGGAAAAGGCTCTAGGGAGACCTTAGGTGAAAGGTGGCCTTTCAGAACCTAGAGGATGCTTGTGAGAAAGATGGAGAGAGACATTTCACCACAGCCTGTAGTGACAGGACAAAGGGCAACAGTTCTTAACACAAAGGGGGTATATTTCATGGGGGTAATTGGATGTAAAAACTGTTTTTATGATGGGGCTGTGAGACAGTGAAACAGATTGCTCAGAGAAGTTGTGGATATGTTTGGAAGTATTCAGAATCAGGCCGATAGAGTTCTGACCAGCCAAGAATAGTGGAAGGTGTCCCTGCTTGTGGTGGGAGAATTGGGCTATATGTCTTTGAAGGTGTCTTCCGGCCGAAACCATTCTGTAGTATTTACTTGTCCTGTCAGCACAGGCTTGGTATCTAAAGATATCTCTTGAAGAATTTGTATATGAAGTCTGTAAAACTGGTGGTGTGTAGTGTGTTTTTTGCAAAGTTCAGTGTACATTTTATACTCTGAAATGTGTTGGAAGTACAGACAGACATGGTAAGTGGCAAGAAAAGCATAGGATAATATTTAATTATGTAAAGCTAGGACCAAATATAAGTGATTTTAATTGTCTTTCTAAACAGTCCTACCATTATTTCCTAACTTCCTACACTTATTATAGGAAGAACTGCAGATGGGATAGAGAGGAAGAAGATTTTGTTTTGGTTTTTTGGTTGTTTTTGGAACTGTTATTTAGTCCATTTTCTGTGAAGAATTTGGAGTACTGCCTTCTGGTGCGGAGTATTGATGTTGCTCCTATATCACAGCATAAGAATCAGTGTTAGCAAGTACTAGTTTGAAGCTCTTAGAAAATTGCACCTTGGGCTGGTAAATGGCTTTTCAGGATATAGGATGGTAAGTTGTGGCTGTTGCCTAGTTTTCAAATATCCCAAGTTCAAAAGTGTGGCCTCTCAAGCTTGACTGATATCATTGCTCATCTTACAGACACTTCATGTCTTCTGGTTGTTAATTATGGCGTGATACACTTCTGGTTTTACACTAACATCTCTTACACCAAATGCTGTCTCCTAGAAAAATTAACGAAGCTTTCAGCTGGAAACCTGTCTGGGTTCTATGTGTGTGTTTCACAGACCACTTTAAAGCCTCCTCTAAACACTGGTCACATTGAGACAGGTACCTAAATAGTGAGCCCTGAAGCAAATAAAGTAGCTTTTCTGTGGGTAAATTGCATGTCATGCAAAATGGGTTAGAACTATGGAAAGCCTAATAAAGTATTCGCTAGTGAAATTTTACCTTAAGTTTCCCAGGTCTGCTTCTCATTCTCTAGTGGAATTGTCCTAAACTTACTCATTTGTATGGCCTGAATGCTGTCTTGACTTTGGGTCAAAGAGAACACCCGTAGAGCTAGCAGGAACTGCTGAAGAACAGATCAGTCGTGCGTGCTCCTCTTCAGGATACGCTTTGGGGGAATAGATAAATGCAGCTGGGAAACAGTGGGTATGTTAGAAATGAATGCTCAAAGCCTGATTTTCTTTCCATGTACACAGAGGGGAGACTGAGTGAAACTGAGTACTTGCAAATAGCACAGATGCACAAAGCAAGAGGCATGCCAATATTAGGGAAGTACCAGGAAACACAGAGTAAGTAGCCAACTGATGTCTTACTAAATTTTCAGCTGGCATCCAAAGTCAGAGGTTAGAACTTCATTAAATGTCCAGATCCACACAGACCACAGGCGGAAATGTCACAGCAGGGTAAGTTCAACATGCAAATGATGTGCAAGAGAAGACATACACCCACTCAGAGGAGCTTTTGTCCAACTCTCCCTCCAGTAGGAGCTCTGTTTCATCTTGGCACAGGTGTCACAGGCAACAGAACTCCTGCTTTGGCTGAAGAGACTTCTCGATTTGGACACAGTAGCATTCAGATGCCTTGTCTATATTCCAAGCCCACACTTGCTCAGAGAGCACTTGCTCTCTTGAGTGTGGAGTTGCTATTATCTCCTACCCCACTCTTCACTGATTGTTTGGATGTTGTATTTTGCTTAGCCCAGCTATCTGTGGCTTTTGAAGTCCTTTTATCTTGGACGAGATGTCCTTTTATTTTGCTCAGAGCATCCTCCAGTGTGCACATTAATAGTGTAATGTACTGCTGGCAATGCAATACCGTGGGGTCAAATACAGCACAACCTAGACCATGAGGCAGGCCATAGATTTACTCCTTTTCTCCTTTCTCTGTTTTCTCTAAAGCATTCTTTACAGCCTAACATTGATCTATCTTGCTAACATGAGATTGCCCACTCATATCTCATTTTCACTTATCTAACACTTCACACTCTTTCATGTTAATATCCAAAGCATCTCTCAGCATCTGCACAGGTGGCATATGACATCAGAATTGAGTTTTTGTATTAGTATTCAAAACAGATCTGAGAGCAGTTGGTGTTCCCAGAACAGTAACCAGCAAGAGAGTATTTTGTCTATTGAAACCAGCTGAGTATCAGTAAGAGGACAAATTAATTCAGGAGGTGCTCGGCATTGGGTGAGATCAGCCTTCTAAGACGGAAATTCTGGCTTAACTGTTTTAACGACTGCTTCCTCTACCCACTGCCATTGCAGTGTTGGCTGAAGCAGGACAGTTCAAAAGAATTGAAATTAACATTTGATGACAGTTTTGCAAAAGTTTGCCATTGTTTATTTAGATGATTGTCAATTTCTCCACCACCTTTGCTATGAATTGGCTCAGGCAATTTGTGGTGCAAAGACCTGTGTGATTAGGCATAGTTGAAAGTATGTTTTCAATCTGAACATCAGGGTGCCATGGATGAGACCTAGCTGGAACTAAGGATAGTGCCTGTTGTAAGTGACATGTATTTTAGAAGACACATGTAGTCTGTCCAGTTGTTTGGTTTCCTGTGGTGTGGTTCCTCTAGCACAAGAAGGAAGACGTTTCAGCTGAAGTCTTTTAATTTGGCCTTAGAATCTGTGTTTTAAAAATTAGTGCTTTATAGGAAGCAGCTTTTGTATGGGCTTTTATCAACTGTGTAAGAAGGTTCTGAAATACATTTTCTGTGTTTTCATAACATTAAAATAACATCATTAAAATAAATTCTTTTGCATCTGCCTGAAGGTAAGCCAGCAAGATAATTCAGTAGCAGGATGGTAGTGGTAGGAGTTTCTTTCCCCTTAATTGCATGTGAGGACAGTGTAATTTTCTCTGTCCTTGGACCAGATCTGTGTTTAGTACAAATTCTCCACTCCATGGTGTTACTGGTACCTTGGGTTGACTCTGAATTTCCTCTCTGGCCCTTAGGCTGCTCTCCATCTAAAGAGAAAACAGATGTAAAAAAACCATAAAGCCAGCCGTGTTCAAGTGCTTGTTCTGTATAGACAAGGAATGCCCTCTGGCCCATGATTTCCACCAAGCAAATTCTGTTGTCTGATTTTAAGTGCCACTGCTCATCAGCCACATGCATTGGATTTCTGCAAGGATGAGTGTTAAGAAGCCAAACAAAACCATTGAGTCCGGCTGGCATGGAGTGGGTAAGGGTAAATGTCCCTGGTGCATCCTTTCAGGCACAGGCAGCCATGTTTGTCTCACCTTTCCTCAGGCACCTCTTTCTTGAGCTGGACCTGTCTTTTCTCCCCTGTTCTGGAAACCCTCCTCCCAGCTCTCAGCACGCCTGTTCTCCTGCCTGTCAACAACCAGCACCATGGAGAGAAAAAGGTGCTGATGCTGGCACTTTCCCCACCTGGGAGGTCAAACCCTCATATTGTAGATTGCCACTCACCTCCTCAAGTAAGAATGTTTTTGTTTAGACATCACGTGTAGGAGGCTGCTTCCTGAAAGGAGTGGCTACATCAATGGCAGAGACAGCTACCTAGTTTGGTGGCGGGAAGTAGGGTATTTCTAACACCGTGACCTCTGCTGATGGTGTCAGCGGAACCCTAGATGTCTTGTCCCCTTCGTCCTTATTTGCCTGAAGCTGTAGGTTCAAACAAGGCTTCTCACAGCCCACCCTCAATCCTGAACTTGAACTTGATAACAAAAGCAGTGCCGGATTGAGGGGCAGTTATCTGTGTACCTTTCTGGGAGGCAGCCTGAAGTCTCTAGTTGCAAGATTCTTGGTTTTCCACTCCTAAGGACCACCTCTCCTTTCACTATGCCTTCTTGGACTTTGTCCAGCACAGAAAAAATTTGTTTGCAAGTGTTTCTACCAAAAGCAGGAAGATGTTTACAAGTACCTAGTAAGAGTCAGGAATGTGGAGACATTGGTCCTCTAGGGACATTCCCACGACTAAGAAGAGTGTTCTGTCTTCTGTTCATACAGTATTTTAGCGTACTTTTACCTCTTTTTCCTGTGTTTGGGAAAAAAAGGGAAATGTTTAATCACTTCAGTGAGTGTCAGTTTAGGATTGATTGAAACCTGGTTTAAAAAGAATAAAAATAGAACCACTAGGTATATAATCTCTTTCCTGGAAGTGCTTGCCTCACCAGGGCACATAAAAGACACAAATGTCTTCAGAGGTGCCCTCTCTGGCACTTAGTACCTTGGCTTGCCTGTTCCATCTTCAAATCCTCACTTTCTTCTGTAAGGGCTCTGAACATTTCCATTTTAATCCTGAGACTCACAGTACATGAGGCTTACTTTCTGTGTAAATAGGTGGTGAAGTTAATGTATTTCCACACCTTTGTTCCAGGCAAGGTTGGGTGATGACTTCCTTTTCTAAAATACTTTTTGTTTTTCCTGTTTTTCCTGAAGCTTTCAAAGACTTTGAATACAAGATTTAAAGCCTGTGGACCCTTAGACACAAAAAACTTGGGTGAATTTGAAGGGGATGTTACCTGTTGTAAAGCTTGGGAGTCATGTTCTCAAAGAGTAATTTTTCATAGTGTGTAATAGCAAGCTCTGTTTTTTTAAGCACCATTACACCTGAAGGTATTTTTATTGAAGTTTGGCAGAGGACACCACAATTAAAAAGTATCTTGTCAGATTATTCAGATGCTGGCATTCGCATACAATTGAGGTCTGCTGGCTCCTGGTCCAAGGAATGAACCGCACTTACACCACCTCTGAAATCACCATACGTAACTCCATGCCTAGAATTTTCCATCCTCTTCAGGCAACTTCCCAAGGAAGTTTTGGGCTTTGGCAGCTCTGGGTAGGTTACGCTCTTTTGGCACAGCTTTCCCGAGTGCGGAGAGGCTGGTGAAAACCCCGTGGGCAACCCGGTGTGAATACCACTCCCCCTGCCGTTTCGGAGAGAGCTCCCCGGAGCTATGGCCCTCCTTCCCGCGGGGTGGGCAGCCTGCAGGCAGGAGGGCAGCCGGCAGGGACCGGGACAGGGAGCCCAGAGGCTGGGATGGATGATGGGTGAATGGATGCTCCGCGCCCCGCCGTGCCAGCCGAGCTCTGCCGAACACCCGCCTCAGGCCCCAGCTCGCAAGGCTGAGCTGGGCTCCCGCCCGCTTGGAGGGTCGGGGGAGAAAACGAAAAGCTCATTCACAGAATTACAGACTATTCTGAGTTGGAAAGGGAGCCACAAGGATCATTGAGTTACTTGTTCCACCCACCCTGCCCCAGATGGGTTTGCTCCCAGACGCCAAACATCCTCTGTGATGGGGCTCGCTCTCCATTTGTCCCCCAAAGAGCAAGAAAAAAGTAAACAATTATTTTTTTTTTAATTTTTTTAAAATTTTTTTTAGTTTGTTTTTTGTTTGTTTGTTTGTTTGTTTGTTTGTTTGTTTGTTTGTTTGTTTGTTTTGGGAGGAGAGTGATTCCTCATCCCTGCTTCTATTTCAAAGAAACGAGTCTAGCGCTTCTTCGGGACCTGTGCCCTGGCCAAAGTGTGGGCTCCCAAACATGGACATACCAACACCAATCTTCCTGCAGGGATCAGAAAAAATAGCCTTCAGTTATGGTATGCACCCGTGGTGCCTGATTCCACAGTGTGTGCTTGTGCGTTTTTTTTTTTCTTTGGCAGGAAAACCCTCGCACTTTTAAAAATAGATCACAAAGTTATGCGAAGATACAAAGTGCAGGTGAGCTTTCCTGTTGCACTTTAAGAGCTGTTTTCAATAAGGGAATAAACTATTTGGATATTTCTAATTTGCGTGTGCATGTGCTTAAATAATACATATCTGTGAAAAATCCTGTTGTCTGACCTACGTGATTGTGCTGTGTGTCCATATTTATTTATGCAGAAACACATACACAAATATTGAAAGCAATGAACAAAGCTGAAATAAATAACACCACCCAACTGAGTAGTGCTGCATACAAAACCATTAAATAGTCGAATACGAGGAGTGAAGTATTTTTAAGCGAATCTTTTTCCTGTTTTATTACTGAAAAATAGCAGATATTTCATCACACATAAAGGGTATGAACATCGGGTAGATGATACAAATCACATGGGAAAAACAGAAAACAAAAACCAAAAAGTGTGAAAAGATCCAGATCTATAACCAAACTCGGACATTTGTTTTTGTTTCCAAATATCTGGTTTAGAGACCCGGAAAACTGTCTTAAAAATAAGAAGTTCGTTGCCCATATCTTTTGAGCAAATGGAGTCTCCAAATGCGAAGAATGATGCAGTAAGTGGTTGATTGCCAATTGTTTTCTCACATGAACAGCTGTCCATGAATATAGCTACACAAAATATTTGTAGTTCCCAAATTGTAATGCTTATCAGCGTTAAAATTTTTAACATTCGATCAGTGTTATATCTCGATGTTAAAATTGTATGTTGAGTGGGCTGGTGAGGGGAGAATATTTGGGGATTGATTAAATTTGTGGATGAGATGGCTACGGTGTTCACTATTGTAGAGTGCAGCAACATAAAGGAATCTCGAGGAATAACTAAAGTACAAAGCCTTGCAGGACAGTGAGCAAACCAGTAAGGGAAACGGAGTATTCTTACTTCTCTAAGCAGCTTTATTGTAACCGGAAAAAAAAAAAAAAAAAAAAAAAAAAAAAA
>VZTI01004621.1:0-20422 GCA_013397865.1 Struthidea cinerea
CACACTGGCTCATGTTCAGCCGGACATCAACCAGGATCCCAAGGTCCTTTTCCACCAGGCAGCTTTCCAGCTACTCTGCCCCAGACTGTAGCACCACATGGGCTTGTGGTAGCCAAAGTGCAGGACCCAGCACTTGGTCTTATTGAACCACATATAACTGGCCTTGGCCCGTTGTTCCCGCCTGTCCAGGTCCCTCTGCAGAGCCTTCCTACCCTCCAGCAGATCAACACTGACCCAGCTTGGTGGGGTGGAGATCACTCACCAGTTACTGTCACAGGCAAAACAGGCTCAACTTGGGGAAATTAACTGAATTTATTATGAGTCAAATCAGAGCAGAGTAATGAGAAATAAAAACTAAATCTTAAAATCCACTTCACTCCCAAATTCTCTACTTCCTCCCCTCCCAGCCACGCAAGAGAATGACGAATGGGGGCTGTAGTCAGTTCATCACACATTGTCTCTGCTGCTCCTTCCCCCTCAGGGGGAGGACTCCTCACATTCTTGCTTCAGTGTGGGGTCCCTCCCCTAGGACAGTCCTCCAATGAACATGTTCACTGCTCCAATATGAATCTTTGTCCCGGCGTCAGCTGGGATTATTAATATTGTTCCTAGTGGCTGGGTACAGTGCTGTGTTTTGGATTCACTATGACAATAATGTTGATAACACACTGATGTTTTAGTTCTTGCTGAGCAGGGCTTACTCTAAATTAAGGACTTCTCAGTTTCCCATGCTCTGTCAGCGAGCAGGTGCACAAGAAGCCAGGAGGGAGCACAGCTGGGACCTGAATTGGCCAAAGGGATATCCCACACTATGTAGCATCATGCTCAGTAAATAAACTGGGGGAGGTGGTTGGGAAGGGCCCATTGCTGCTTGGGGACAGGCTGAGCATTTCTCAGCAGATTGTGAGCAACTGTACTGCTGAGCACCACTTTCTTCTTGAGTTTTATTCCCCCCTCTCTTATTTTCATTACCATTATTATTATGTTTTATTTAATTTAAATTATTAAGCTGTTTTTATCTCAACCCACAAGTTTCACCTTTTTCCAATTTGCCTCCTCATCCCACCAGGGGCAAGGGGGTGTATGTGTGTGTGAGACAGTGATGGTATGGTACTTATTTGCTGTCTGGGTTTAAACCACAACAGCCCTTCCCATGGGCTACACTTAATGAACTTACCCCAGCTCCAGCTGGGGTACCTTCCACAGGGTTCAGTCTTTCAGGAACTGAGTGCTCCAGCATGGGTACTCCATGGGGTGACAGGTACTGCCTCCTCCATGCATACACCTGCTTTGGTGTGGAGTCCTCCAGGGGCTGCAGGTGGATCTCTGCTCTAATGCCAGCCTCCTGCCTCACCATGATCTTCACTGCAGGCTCCAGGGGAATCTCAGCTCTGTCACCTTGAACACCTCCTCCCCCTGCTTCTTCACTGACCTTGGTGCCTGCAGAGCTGTTCCTCTCATATATTCTCACTCCTATCTTCACCTGCAGTGTCATTGTGCAGTTTTTCCCCTCCTTCTTAATGTATTTATCTCACAGGTGCTACCACTGTCACTGGTGGGCTCAGCCTTGGCCAGCAGTGGTCTGTCTCGGAGCCACCTGGCATTGGCTCTGTTGGACATGGGAGAAGCTCCCAGCACCTTCTCATAGCAGCCACCCCTTCAGCTCCTCTGCTAGCTAAACCTGGCCACAAAACCCCAATATACTTGGATTTGAAGACTAGAATACTAGACATACCATTTGTTCTTTTATCTCCCCTTTTGCCATACTGATGTAAAATGCATCAGATGAATTATGAAAGTGGAAGTAGACATAAGACAAGTCTTAAAAAGGGAAGCATTTAGAGAAGGAATTGTGCAGTTAACATCTGGAAAGCAGACGCACTTTACCTGGAGACAACAGTTTCCCATTCCAAAACCCATAGCATCCATATATATGTAGTCTGGCTTAGCTGCCTTTGCTGCTTCTCCATCATCATTAGGAAACGTTTCAATAAAAGGTGATGGCGTATTCTTATCTTTAAATACTGTGTGGAAAATACAGGCACTCAGTAACTCGGAGCATGAGACTAAACAATTATTTTAAAGAAGAACAAAGATAAGACTGAATTTACTCACTTGGTACATTTATCACAACCTTCTCTCCTCTTCGGTGTCGAATGTTTCTGGTCAGTGTACTACAAAAAAAGAAAAGTTTTTTGAATTATGAAATTTTCTCTTTATGCAAATATTTTTGCAGCTACTTTCTCAACAATTTTTAGGGCTTCAGAATGTCAACTTTCTATTTATTTTGAGCATTTTCCTTCAGGAGACTTCTTTTCCTAATTTTAAGATAGACTGTAACAGATACAACACTGAATTTTTCTTCAGTAAAGTCAGTCTTATTTTGATGGACTTCACAGTACTATGCTGATAAAACACTCAGAAGTAAAAGGCTACGGACCTGAAGAATACAAGGGCAAGTGAAAAGGTATTTTTAAAAAATACTTTAAAAGTTTTTAAACAGAACGATTTTCATAGTCCAAAGTTTCACCTTACAGTGAGAAGTACACGGTCCATTTCAGAGTAACTAGGCCAAGCTACTGAGTACAGAGATGTCACTGCGACACACCTAAGCGAGAGCTGGATTAACTGTGATGGAAGCATTTAGGCACAGGATTTCAAATTGGAAACCATTTTGCAGTAGGAAAATCAACACTTTTTGCCCCATAATAGTGTGAACTACTATATAAAGCTCCTTGAATTTAACAGTTTATTTTCTTAAGACACTTTGAAAAGAAAATACATGTCATCACAACCATTTCTGTCCAAGTCCTTGTGATATCTGCAGCAACTAGCTACTATTCCAGTAATGTAAAGAATTTGCAGGTATTTAGGCACAGACAAAATATTCAACTTCTCAAACTTCACAAAAATATTCTTACCTAAATCTAGGATGTTTATTGATGGCTTCATCTGGAAAAAAGAGGGATTTTGAAGCTCCTCCTTCTACTGGTGTTGGCTTATATTCCGGCAGCGTAAACCCAGGACACCCTAACCTATGTAACACAACAATGAGATCCAAGCTGTAATGAAAACAGACTGTGATTTTAGAGTGGTCATATGATTAGACATTAGTATTCCAGTAGACAACCAGCCAACAACCAGCTTCTGCAGTGATAAACACAGCCTTTTTTTTAAAGAAACCCCAGTAGTCTATCATTAGACAGCAAACACGGACACTTTCGGTGGCTGAAACAGGAAACTTCAGTGCTATGTAGGATACACACACATTTTAGTGTGTTAGTGCTTGTTATTAATACTGACATGCAGCTGCATTCTCTGCTTTAAAGTTTATCTAGAGGATACAGGTTAACTGCAAAAGTAATTTATCCAGTTCTACTCTTAACAATCTACCCCTTTTAAAATATATACTTAACCAACTCCGTAAGAATTAGAGGTAGTTTCAAGTGGTACACATATCCTAAGTCTTGTAACACTTATAGGTCTGAAAACCCTGGTGAGAGGAATGCCAGAAGCAAAGAAAAATTGCAGCTATTAGATGTAAAATGCTGAGAGATATGTAAGCTAATCAGAATACACCCCTCCCCTTTGGGAAACTCCATTTTAAGTTTCAGAGTCAGCTGAAACAAGAACAAGCTTTCAGTACAGCTCAGACAAAGGAACATTTGACAAGGTTGAGGCAAAGTAGCAGATTAGTTTGTCCATGTTGCACAGTAAAAAGGGGAAAGATTGTGTTATCTTGAGAGGCTCTAGTATTTGGATTATTACAAAAAGTTAGCTGATAAAATTACAAACAAACTACTCAAAATATCAGGAAACATTTCTGAGAATATTATTTATGCTCAACATGTATTTCAATATTGTTTCTTCTTCCTGGTTTCAGTGTGTAAGTTGTCCTACAACTTGTAAACCCAGTTTCATCACTTACCTAAGTGCTACACTGTAAACTGAATCCCTCCAGTCCTCAAGAAAGAAAACAACTTTCTGGTCCAGTAGTGAGGACTCACAAATTTAGGAACTAGGGACACTCATTTAGTATCTTAGCTAGATTTTTTTAATATTTAAGCATTTTCAAATCGTTCACTTTTAACTGAGTTATTTTTATTTGAATAAGCTTACTTCTTTACCTTTCTTCCATCCACACTCTAACAAGTTTTTTTGTCTTTTTAAATGCACAGATTTTATTATATGCATGTGTACATGCACAGATGCACACAGGCATAGATACATGCTATTGTAGAGACAATGAAGCAAAAAACTTCAACCCCATGAAACCTCAGAAATACATGTTAGCAAGACTCCAGTCACACCAACAGGGACTTGAATGGCAAGATAGCAAAAGGCAGAAATAATAAACTAAATTAGACTACCCTAGGGAGAGCAATCTCTGAGGGATGAAAGCATGTTTGGAATGACCCCTAAGTAATAAACAAACTACATTTTATTATTTACTGGCTTTCACTGAAGTCCAATGTACTGCTCCCACAGTGACATAAAAAGTATTTATCTGTATCTATAAAGTGATGAAGAACTCCTCTCCCTTTATTCCCTGCAAGACTGGGTCCAAAATGTTTGTATGTAAAATTTATTAAATGACATAATGTAGTTGTAAGGTTGCGGGGAAAAAAAAAACAATTCCGTAATACACTGAGAACTACTTAACCACTGGGCTTTAATAAGCTCTTATTACATCTAGTATAACTAATAAAGTGAAAGCAAATTTTGTCAACAGAGTGTTCTTAAAACAGCATTCATGGGGCATGATGCAGACATTTTGGCACCTTTGCTGCTAAGTCATATTTTGGCACCTTTGCTGCTAAGGCATATTTTGTATTGTTCCTCCTCTCAGCAAGAATTTTGGGCTACTGCACTCTGTATTACACAAGAAACTGGCCAGTAAGGCCAGCTGCTTCTCTTCTACTGCAGAGCAACTTTTTTACCATTACAAGCATAACTATCTTCATTCGCTTCACTGACCAGGCCAGTTAGAATGCATGTAATACATCTCTGCCTAGAATTACATTTGAAAGGAATGTCACAAAATACAGTTTCTCCTAGATAATAAAGTTCATCCTGAATTTAATTTCTTCAATAACATCTTTACAACAATAAAAAGGATGAAATCTATCCTTTGTAAGGGTATTAACCCAGAAGAGATGCTCTCCTTTCTAGATTCAGTAAGTAGAGTATTGTATAATAGAAGTACTAAGTCGAAGTGCTCCAAACTACCAGAAGCTTGCATGTACTTTAGTGAAAAAGTGGTATTAAAAATCGATCAGGTTAGCCATGTTTTGCAAAACTGCTACTTATAAAGATCAAAGTTTGCAAAATAGGTAAAGAGAAACTTTTTCTATATAATTTTCTGTATCAACTCAAGAAGGTAGACTACTCTATACTTAGCACTTTATGTTACAAATATGCACTAGTCTCTCCTAATACAAAATCGTCACAGGTTAGAAGCAACCTAAAAATACAAAAGATACTTATTTGCTTGTCTCGTGGCAATAAAAATTTTAGGGAACATGAGTGGAACATCAAGCCAAAGTATTTTAACCAAATCATGTTTTTCTCTATATCACGGAACAGTTTAGCTATATGCAATAAGGAGAACAGGAAACATGGCATTACACTTCAACAACCATCTCACCTTGGAAATGATGTCACTGTGCAAACAGCCTCATTTTCTTTGAGTACAGAAGCAGCCTCTTGCCGTCTTTTCCTCATGTTGTCTTGCACAGTGTTGAATTCAGACATGGTTCCCCCATATGGCTGTCCAGGTGTCCCTTCAATCATGTAACTTCCATATTCTGGTCTCCAGAGTGTTGGGTGACTATAATGAAAGAAGAGCCACATTTAAGTATTTGTGCAACTTCAAAAAACATTAATTATTTGTGAGAATTTCAGAAATTAATACCACTTGCGAGAAAAATCTCCTACATTTGAATATTTGACAGAGGAACACAATGTACCTTGCAATGTACCTCACCATCAGGAAGTGGTGAAAAGAAAGCAAGGCGCAGTTTGGCAGTAATAGCGCTGCTGTGCAGTACAATAAGCACAATTTGCCTACACCAAATTGCAGTCACCCTTAGCATCTATCTCAAGCTTTGTTTCTTGGGGTTTTAACTGGAACCAGAAAATACAGACCACTGCTGCTTTTCCACCGGAGAGGATAGGGAAAAATGTCCCCGCCGTTCTTACATCTACATTTCTAGTTCTTCCAAAAATGGGAGAGTGCTCCTACAGACAACAGGCTTCCCCTATACAGCCCTCACTTGCTCTTGTAGTCAAGAGATATGGGAGCAAGTGCACACACATGTATACACAGACACAAAATCAGAGCAAGACAAAACAAGTTCCCAAACTGCATCTTTTGTGGGCTCACCATTACATCCTCCTTTATTTCAAAGCATAATACAAAAAGTGCATGGACTGCCTGCAAGTGTGCTCAAAATCTTTCACTTCCTGAACCCCAGATTTATCCGAAAATATCAGTATCTGTGGTTTACAGTTTTACCAATAGCAGACTTGAATGTTAAGCGAGGTTAACAAAATTTTGCACAGTACCATAACAGAAGGATAAAAAAAAAAGAAACTGGAAACAGCTACTCACTTGGGGTTTACCTTCTCCCCCTTGTCTTGCAGTGTTTGAAGAACTTCTTCACCACAGAGTACCAAGCGCACTTTCTTATTTTCATGGTCAAATTTTACCAACATATATTCCACCTTGTAAATAATAAAAACAAAACAAACAATTAAACAGAAAGGTTTTGTTCAGACGCAAACACACAGGCACACAATTTTAAGCATCAAGTGAAAAAAAAGTCACACTGAACTTCATATAAGTTTAAAAAACATCACTAACTATGAATGCAGTAAGTAATACTGGCAAAGACAGCAGCAGGCTAATTTAATCTTGAATAAAAAATTGAAATTCCTTGAAATTTCTTACCCTCCATTTCTAATTGGAGACACTTCACAAAAAAAATCCTGAATTTGTATTTGCCTTCATATTATTTTTAGACAAGAAAAAATTAAAACACCACGCAAGCTATATGCAACCCACAAACATTTCACTGTCATCCCATCAGTCACAGTCCCTGCTGCCAACAAAAAAAAAACCCAGACAAATAAAACCACCAAAAGTCATTCTACAAGACATCCATTTACACCCATCACTTGTTGGAGCTATTACAGACTAGCACTGTGTCTCATTTACACCACAGAAAGCCCACAGCTGTTGGTGACAGCATCAGTCCTGTCATTATGACACTCCAGCTCTTGGTATAGCACAGTGGTTTTCACCGCTGCTTGATTCAGCTTTGCTGCCACATTTTCTTCCCCTCCTGCCCAGCACCATACCTCTCCCCCAGAGCTCTGCCTCCTTGCCCCTGTCCCTGCTCCAGGCTGCAACCTACACTAGATCCAACAAGCCACTCATGACAGCAGTGTTGCATCCCAGCACTAGAGAATATGTTCCTCCAACAGACATTATCTGAAAGCAGTCAAACCTGGAACACCCTCATCTCAAACTTCCTGATCTCTCTGCACACTTGCTGTCAAAGCTCCCACAAAGACTTTTAAAGTGCTACCCAGCACAGCAACCTAACAGCTGCTTGGACCTTGTAGCCCTTCAATACTTACGGATACACCCTATCTGCTAATACCTCTAGGTCAGAGGATGCTTAGCAATGTTCTGGGAAGTGTAAAAGACAAACCAGTCTCCAGGTGCGATGTGTTGCCTACCATGTGGAAACAGAAGTCACACATGGAAATGCATTGCCAGAGTACTGGCTTTCAAACCCCGGCTGGACTAGCAGTGACAGGAAGTGCCTTTTGTTGGAGGCTCTCGAACCACTGCCTCCAAGACTTCCAAAAATCACCTAGTCGAAACAGCAACTTACAGTTAAAAATTCAGGTTGCAATTTCACAGCTAGAACTGTCAGAGGTACACAGTCAGACAAATTTGGAAGAAAATATCCTCTGATAGAAGGCAGGTTACAACCACCCCTCCCCCACCAGTTTAAAGGCATAGAAAAGATTGGTGGGCAACAGAGCAGTGATATGGGATACACATCATGAAGTCACCCCAAGACATCAGTGCTCCTCAGCTTCATTTTCAAACACTGTCTAGAGCCACATCCCCCTGTGTCACAGTATTTAACAAATGTGACTGCTCCAGTCCCAGGAGTTCAGACTCACGCAAGATGCTCATGTTAAAGTTGCAGCATACCAACTTAGGGCAATTTTGTATGGAAGTGTGATGAAAATACGAAAGCAGCTTGCCAAAACACAGGGAACTTGTGCTGTGTTTTACAGCACACTGTAAAGCAGATTTGTGGTCTTCATGTTCTTTGGCTGCTTCAGTGTCCATGGAAGAGTTATTGCTTACTACTGTGACAAAAAATACAATCGTCTGTTGGGATTTGTGATTAAACCACAAGCAGTATTATCCAAGACTGTTTGTAATTCTACAGAATCTGATCAGAGATAAACTCTGGAAGGACTCATCCAGCAATTATACACATTTGCTGTATGTTTCCTAAGATCAAATTTTAATCCCCTAGAGAAAAAATAATGATTTCTAGTTTCTGTGCAGATTGCACTTTCTTGCATAGTATATTTTGTCAATTGTGAGAATTATGCCACAATAGTATACTTGAGATAACTACAGACTATAGTAACCAGAACATCAGTCGAGCATTGATTTAATTATTACCCAGCACCAGTCTCTCTAGTGTCACTTGACCCTATTATTGGAAAGAAAAAGGGACTTCCAGTTTCCTACCACATTCAACATCATCTCCTGCTTTGTCAAAGTATCATTCTCACTAGGAGCTGGCCTATTCTAGAGGGCGTATTCGAGTCCACAGGTGTGAGTCATACAGACGGATACAGAATGGGCATCAAGCTGGACATGTGCCTGGCCTCCCCCCACATTGCCTGTGGGAATCGGTAGCAGAAGGGAGAGCACAGAAACTGCAGTTGCTGTCGAGAGACCCAAAAATTGAACATTTGTCCACCTTTACATGAGTATGCGACTGTAATTAGCCTCCTGTCCTAGAAATCCCCCTGCAAATGTAGCTGTAATGAGCTGGTGAGGAGAACACTGTACTTCTCTATAAACCAAATTAATTGCAAGTTTCAAAAAAAAAAAAAAAAAAAAAAAAAAAAAAAAAAAAAAAAAAGCCAAAAGTGTGAAGAAACACTAAGCCAAGAAGGCAAACCCAAAGAAATCAAAGTGCTTCATATTTCAAGTACAGTAGAGAATATATTGCATTTATGCATTCTAGCTTTAGAAACAACTATTACTTTTGCCTCCAGAAACACTGACTAAATCTTCAAAGCTTAACACACAGATGATCTGCCACTAATTTTAATGAGAAAAGAAAAAACTTCAGACGACTGCCAACAGTTCCAAGTAACCCACAGAGTATCTTGACAACAAAGGGACTGACTGAATGGGCATCCTTGAAGAATGTAATTTAGGCTCATCAAAAGATTTAGCCTACAGTTACAAAGAAAGAAACAAATTCAGAGTTCACACATTTTTACACTCGACTTCAGGTCATCATTCACAGACTTCTCACATGTTTTTTATCCACAACAAAGTTCAGAGAAACGCAGCCAAGCTGAGAGAATCAGCATGCTTGGCAGAGATTCCAATCCAAAGGCCAAATATGAGTGGCTTCACCCAACATCCATAATTCATTATTTTGCTGAGCTCTTTAGAGTTCACTTTTCTCTATAATTTTAACTAGGCTCCTTCGCAAGAAGCAAAATACACATCAGATCAAACTACTGATGCAGATGGCTGACCAGCAGCCTTCCTTAGAGCCAGTGAGGACAAGCCTAAACAAATGATTGTTTACAGTTAAATACATTAAAAAAGCAAATACATTCTTAGTTAAAGCAAATACTCGGAGTATAACAGAACTACCCATGAGGCAACACAAGGAAAAACTGCTCCTTAGAGGGTTCCTTCCTCTTAATTACCGGCTTGCAATGTAACTGCACCTACAGAGTACTTCCACGCCAGTGCCGCTCCACTCCATTGCCGAATCTTCCCAAGAAGCAGTATGCTCCATTAGTTTGCTAGCAGAACAGCACCCAGAATGGTGTTACTTCACTTACCATCACCTTTTCTCACAGCTGACTACCAAGAAAATTTCAGGCTTCTGAAAATTCTTTGATACCGCCTCTGTAAATACAAATGAGACCTTGAAGCCGCTCAGCTGTGGAGAACCACAACCAGTCTCCATTCATTAAGTCATACAGTTGTGCTTGACTTGTCTGGTGACAAAATGAAAGATGACAGCTCTCTGGAAATGGGTAAGCATGTCTGAAATTGTGTTTGAATGCCTGAGTTATTTGACCATAATTACATATATTATTTCTGCATAAAGTATGCTCCTTAAAAATGAAGGTGTATCAGTGAAACAACCCATTAGTAATAATTCTAAGGAACAAGGTGAACTGAGGTTGCCACCTATGCCACATTGTTGTCCCAAATGCAGGCTTGTTGCCCAGGGTGCAGTGCCAATGTACACACCAAGATGAGGTATTTCTATTTAATCATAGAATCTTCAAGGTTGGAAGAGACCTTTAGGATCAGCAAGTCCAACTGTCAACCCACCACTGCCACTGTAATTCCTAAATCACTAAACCATGTCACTGAGCAAGACGCAGATGCCTCTTCAACACCTCCAGGGAAGGTGACTACCACCTCCCTGGGTAACCTATCCCAATGCCTGACCACCCTAATGGTGAAAATTTTTTTCTAATGTCTAATCTGAAAGACTCTGTTTCAGCTTAAGGCTGAATATTTCTTTATTCTAATTTGTGCAAAGCAAGGAGCTAGGTGGTAACCCACAAAAGGCTGCTAGCTCCCCTAGCATCAAAGCTTCATACCATTTATACATTTGAGCAATTGACTATATTGACTACAAGTTACATAGTTCTCTTATTAATTCTACCTTCTGTTGGTTAAATAATTCTCTTGCTTCTCATCCTAACTAGTCCGCATGCTCAGTACTTCTCTTGAGTGGGTGGGTTTCTTGAGTCAGTGGACCATGGTGGTGGGAATCTCTCCCTGCCTGAATTACCTTTTACCCAGTTGGAACTGATCTCAGCACAGTTGCTGAGTTGGCTTTGTTAGCTTCTTACTTTCCTTGGGAGTTCTGCCAAATGTCCTTGTGGCCCGTAAATTCTGCGTCCTTTGTGCCCACTATCAGTAGTACATCCTTCTCCCCAAGCTTTGCTAACCTCTCCCCCTAGACCGAAGATCACTGAAGTGTGTCAAGCCCGAAACCTTAACGTGGCAATTCTACCAACAAGTAATTTATCTTTCTAATGCCGGGATATCAACATCATATCATCGTCCAAATACTTGCCTTGGTAGTGGTCTGCTTCCCAACATGAAAACCTGTCCTGGCACACTCAATTTAACACATCATGCTAACTACACAGGGAACAAAACCTATCTAATAGTTAAGAGTAAAGCCTCTGCTGTAGCATTAAACATTAAAATCCTTTTAACATTCAAAGTATTTGCCACGAGGTACTTCTGCCTATGAAAACATTGGTAAGCACAGAGTCTGGACTTCAGTAAGCTCAGAAGTAAGGTGCCAAGATTGTATAATAGAAGAAAATAGTTTAGAAGAATGATTTGAAGAGAAGCTTTTTTTAAGAGAAAAGCAATGAAGAAAGCATTGTTTCATGCTTTCTGCGTGTGAAAAACAGTACCGGCATTAGTCTTGTACCACACTTCTACCATCCATCTCAGACATGGATGCCCCATCCCTGGAAGTGTTCAAGGCCAGTTTGGATGGGGCTTTGAGCAACCTGGTATAATGGAAGATGTCCTTGCCTGCAGCATGGAGTTTGACATGATAAGCTTCAAAGACCCCTCACAACACAAACCATTCTATGACTCTAAAACAACCAGATCATAGGTGACTCTTGGACCACTGCTGTTTCTCAAGGACAATCTCAATGACAGCTTGTTTCGCCTTCCACTGGACAGCTATTGCCACATGCACCTGGAGCAAATTTTAGCAGTCTCCTCACATAAACCCTCCTTCAGGCCTGGAGCTTTAAGAGAAACTGAAAATTTCTCCTGGACATCCAGTGAGGTCTCATGGCTATTGTTTACTGTTAACAAAAGCCACTACCAACATTTAAGTATTTTCACGCAGTTTGCCTCATATATTTATGTATGCAGTAGAAAATACCCTTTTCACTAGTTATTAAGCTCACTTATGGAAAAAAGAGTAGTTCTTCCGTATATTTATTCATCAGTTAATGCACCACTAAAATACCATTATCATTAAATGACAGTCTAGAGGAGAACAAAGTTTTAATAATCTGACTTAAAGATCATGAATCTGTTCATTAAAGAACCTCTGCCACAGGTTTTCAGTGTTAGATGGAAAAAGCAGATTATATTCTGTAGGTACAAATACTTCTGACGGATGTAAAGCGTAATACCCAAGGTGGTTTTTTTTGATGCATTTATCTTCTCACCACTGCTGTGATAAAACATGGAGCCACAGAACTAAATAGCTGGTAACGTACCTTTAATGAAAGGTTTACTGTCTTACAATAAGTCTAACCCTGAGGGAGCAAATTTCAGAGGAAAACAAGTCTGGAAGTGCCACAGAGGCTGGTTACCCTCTTTCTAGCCAGCAAGCCCCCAAACTGCACACTGGCATGAGGCAAGGCATTTCCACACTCATGAGATTACCATGGATGTCCTCTGCCACAGAAATAATTTCAAAAATCTGCAACAGGAGAACCAAGATTAAAATGTAATTCCCAAAATGTTTAATTTTGATTAAGCAGACTGGAAGTGGCAATGAAAAAAGCATCGTTGCCAACTTTAAACAAAACCAATTTGCAGAAGGCATGCCCCAGAAACAAAACACAACTCATGTTTTACATTACATTGACAATAATAAAAAAAATTAAGAACTTCTATGCCACGTTAAATATTATCATAGACAAAGAAAACAAAGAGGATGCAGAGGCTCTCATCTCAGTCAACACAGCCAGCCCCGACTAAGCGCTCTTGCCTGGTCCCCCTCCCATGTGACATCAGGGCTGCAGATTTTTTTGAGCATGACACAACGTGACTAGAGAACCTTCTGCACACACCACAAACCAGGAAGCTGGGTTATTGAAAATTAAAATTGAGAAGTTACAAGCATTTGCATGAGTCTAAAGAAGTGTCATCTTTGACTTCTGTACAATGTAACACCTGAGGTTAGTATTATTAAAAAGACTAGGATCATGTTAACTTTAGATTTCTGCAGCAAAGACAACTTTATTTATTAATTCACCTGTGAAACAAAATGCTCCAAGCTTCTAATTCGCCTTTTGCATCAGAAAGAAAAATAAAAAACCTGAACAACCGACACTACAACATCAACAACAAAATCTTTCTTGTACTCATCCTTCTCATACTGTTAACTAAAATAAGGCATCTGCACAGCAAGAAGAGGTCCTGAGGGAAAAGAGGAATTACAATAGAAAATATCCCATGATAAAACCACAGCAATCCACTTGATGGCCACAGAAGGACATACACTGTGAACAGAATATTTTTTATCAGAAATACACAACCAGTAGGTAATTTAAGCTTCTCTTATTAAAATCTGAGATTGGGAAGGAGGAAATCAATGTTTACCATAGGGGTGGGTCAATATTTATGACCAACTGCAGCTTGCTTTGCAGAAAAAAAACTCCTAAAAATACCCCTAAAAACCACCACACCAAAACAGCCCTAAAAAATCTGCAACCAATCAACCACACACACACACAAAAAAACCTAAATAAAAATCCAAACACAATTCCACACAACAGAAAACCCCTAAACTTCCAAACAGATTTTCATTAATTACAAAATTAAATTTTCAAATAGCATCTCAGTATAAACTCATCTCAGTGAGTCTTGCACTGTCACAAGCACAATGCATCTGTCAATAAAGCTCTCAGGTAGGTCACTGGTGCTGCACTACAACCTATACACATCACCCAGCCACCGGAAGAGCTGAGCAGAGGGAGATGAAGCAAAATTATCAGCCATCATGGGGTTAACACACTGTGCATGTTTTGAGAGCTAGAGGGTTTAGTTTAGGTTTTCCCCGACGCCAGGATTAAAACCAGGCAGAAAAAGTGGTTTCATGGCAGTCAGTTAAAGTATCCAGAGAAGGAATAAACACGAAGACTCTTCAAGGGCAGTCATCTTGCTCAAGTCAAGATTTAAAGAGTTATATTTCCATGCACTAGTGTATTCATTTTAGAGGTTGCATACATACACACTCATGGCTGTCAAGCAGCATAAGCTGATGCACTAACATCAGACCTTCAGACCCAGCCCCAGAAATGCCACTATTTGAAACAGCAGGTATCCATACAAAAGGTATTAAGGAAGTTATAACCTATTTGTAAGCAAATAATTCCACTGCCCCTTTACTTAGTCAAATAAAGCTCAGAGAGAAAGGGTGAATAAGCGGAGACGTGACACATAACGAAATCATTCACGAGTGCTGCTTCCCCCCAAGCGGCCAGTGGGTGAGCACATCGATTAAGACAGCTCCATTGTGATGCATCCGCACAGGCCACATTTGGCAGAGGCCATCATGAGGAATTTCTGCATGAAAAAAATTCAAAAACGCATTCTGTTTGGGGAATTTTGCTTGGGGAGGGGGAGACTAAAAGCATTTGCCTTAAAATGACAAGAACGCAAAAAAATTTGTAAGACTGCAGGCTACCATTAGCTTTATTATAGGCACAAGATTACCAGGAACACCTTTTAAAAAGGCAATTTCTGCCCACTGGTATATTGCAGCAGTTTGTACAAAGTGAGAATGTGAGATTATCATAGTACTGATGATGAATCTGTATTAATGACTTGGATGAATTTTTTTTAAAGACCACATATCACTGACATTCTGGAAAACGCAACAACTATTTTTTGTGATTCCATTTTATTTTTAACATATAAAACAAAGAGCTAGTTAGAAAGTTTCAGATAAACATTGAAGAAACCCCACAACTCACTATACAATTATCTAAGTGGTTTGGATAGATGGACAGACACCTTGCAGCACGTAAAGTTTAAAGAAACTGTAATAAACTGTCTGTTCTTGTTGTCCATGTAAGTCGATGTCTATCTTGGCTTCAAAGCTATCATGTGCCATCTTGTTCCACAGGGCATCTAGTCTTTGTAAAATATGTAATTATCTTAAAAGGACATTTGCTCTTCCGGTCCATTAAGTTAACCAAGTTTCTTGGAAAATGAGAAATGAACACTACCTTTCTGTACACCATGATGCTCTCTGAACCTACTCCTTCATCAGTTCTGGTCCTTTCTTATCTCTTTTTGAACATTTTTATGAATGCATATCTGTCTCTCACCAAGTCTCACTGGTTGTCTTTTAGCAAAGAGATGATGAAAACTTCATCTGCGTACTTTAGGGATAGCACCTGTACTTATTTTATGCAGCTGGTGAGCTAGATTCACCATAGCTAAAAAATGCCCTAGATTTTGTTCCTGGTTTTAAATGGGTGACAGACAAACTGGAGCCTCAAACTGTGCACCTGAACCCAAATTCAATTCCTTAACATGCAGCAACAATTTCACCAGTCTGAAGTTCTACAGGCTATAATGTAACATCTCTGATCATATAATTTACATGTTGCTACTGCCCTGGAAAAACCCAAAAACATAACAGGCTAGAAACTGCAACAACACATTAATGCAATAGCTAGTTCCCTGGGAAGAATAACTCAAGAGGAAATACAGCTCTTTTCACAGCCTAGCCTTTCATTAAGAAAAAAGGAGAAAGCTTTCAAGAGAGTCATGCACCTTCTAATCAGAAGCAACACCTTTGGGACATTCTGGTAAGAAACCTCTGGCCTCTCATAGCTCCTGAGAAGGGCTGCTTTGCTTCTTGCACGAGGACGTGCTGATTAGCACATGTTCATCTTAGTTCTCATTTAACTTATTTACAAGGTGTAATTAAAAACCTAAAGGATAAGGAGAGGAATGAATTGAGTGTACAGGACAAAGATCAAAAGGAGCTTAAAAAGGACTGAGGTAAAAGGAAGGGAAGCAAACAACCAAAACCAAACTAGAATTAACTCAGTAAGACTTCAATTTGCAAGCAGTGCAGCAGTACATTTTTCATGCTACCTCATACACAGCATTATCAAATCTATTTAAAGGCCTCCAAATTTCCCTTCAAGTTTCCATTAAGAAAACAACTTTTAAAAAGTTGAAGATGCTTATTGTGTGCTAGGTCCCCACTTGGATGGGAACAAGACTCACATACAACAAAAGAGTCATTATGTCCAATTTCCCTAAACAAGGCTGAGCAAGTCAGATCCCCAATTCATTCACATGAACTTTAAAATAAAACTGTCATGTTTTGCCCATGCTTGCTTTCTACATCCCCTCCTTCTGAGATCTCCCTCTGGCACACCTTTCTCAAAATTTTCTTATGCTGAAACAGCTCCTCCTTAGTCTTTACACACAGTGGAAGACAAGTATTACATGCACATGTGAATACATATGTATATGCAGTTCGGGGTGAAATGCTGTGACTCGTACACTTGTGTGCACGCTCAGCACAAAGCAGCAACAGTGAGCCTTGCCAAGGGCTGGCCATTCCACTTGTCTGATCCGCGTGTCCGCATAAAGCTCCAAAGGGAAATTTAAGCAACATCCGTCAGTTAGAGGAATGCAATCAGCAGACAAGAGGCACTGAACAGTACAGGAGACAAGTAACACACTGGCACAGAAGGAAGCTTTTTGGGACAAAAGCTGGGAAGCTGCAGAATAGGCTAGCATCTGCCAAGCTGCACAAACTAATTGTTTCACATAGTATCTGCTAACTCTACTGGAGTTCTGAAACACAGTACTGAAAAGTTGCAGGTTTTTGATTCTGCTGCACAAAAATAAAAAAAGAAACAACGATCACAACTTTGCAACCCCAGAGTCAAGCATACATTATTGGATGGAAGAGCAAGATGAGAACACAAGGAGATCGTATTTGTTAGCGTGACAGGGTCTCACCAGCAGATGTAATTGTTGCCCAAACTTTGTGAGCATTAAGGCAATGATAATAAGATGGGGTTTGATGAGGGATAGAAGATAGTTCACCGTATAGTACTCTCCACAGTCAGGAGAAGTCAAGCATAAACAGGGAGGTCAACAGTCAGTTTTAATGAGGTAGAAGGATGATTAAGAGGCAGAGGACTTTTACCTGCAAATACAAATTTAAGGAGACCTTTGGAAAGCTTTTTTTAAAGCAAGTCTTATTCTGTTACATTTGTGTTTTGTAGGCTTTTATTTTTTACCATTGCAAACGCTTCATGGTTGTGGAAAACAGAGTAAAAAAGGACTTACCCCAAAACAGACAACAGCTCTTGGTTCTATTAACCCCGCAAGCAATAAAACAGCTGACTTTTCAAAAGGCAGCAGAACTAGTGGTTTGACCTTTCCAGCTCTTTACTCAGGAGAGGATGGGAGCACTAGAGAATGCTACCCCGCAATGTAAGCTGTGATGCTGTCTCACTCCCTTCAAAACAGATGCCACCACCATGCTCTGTTAGCATTCAGCCTTAACACTTCTGTCTGGCACCCAAGAAACAGCACATGAGGATTCCCCACAGTTTCATTCCCTTGGAACCCAACAGAATGGAGTCCCTTGGAGGTTACAAGCACCCCAAAGGACCCCCACAGTTCTGTAATGAAACACACTGAAAAGTGGGGGTCCTGTTGAAAACAAAACCAAAGCAAGGGCTGGTATCTACACTCATGAGCAAACGCAGTATTTCCTCTTCACAATGACATCACCTAGATGAAGAACAACCTTTAAAGTATTCACAGATATGCCCTGAAAGACAAACTCAGTATGTGCTACTGAAGTTGGGTTTTTTCTCATAAACATTCCTTAAAAAAAATTTAAAAATACATTTTTTTCTCTAAACACGGTCACAGAAACAGCTCTTGAACACAGAAGTAATTTTGTTTATTCTGATTTTATCTCTACCATTATATGAGGGCTGCCATCTCCATTCTTGATTTCTATCTTCAAGAAGTTTTTAAAACAATTAAACACCCTCAGGCTATGACTTTTTACATGAAGGTCAAAGTGTACAAAAGACTCTTTATGAAAACTGTCCAATTAGTCAGTTGATTCATCTAAACTGCATATAAATGTGGCGCCACTTTCTAACAACTGAGACGAAAAATGGAAAACAAATCCACTGCCCTCTGCATTAGCCTATCTACAGCACAGCTCAAGTAAGTTATGGACCGAGGTATGGTTTTGTGTTTGCACAAGAGCAGACTGACTACAAGTACCTGGGCCATTAACACACTCCTAAATGCCATGTTACATAAAAATATATAACTGCATAACACAGCAGAGCAAAGTTGCCACACCTGAGTTTATTAGCATTTGCTAAAAGGAAGAGGTAGACAATGAACAAGGTTACCTGACCTTCTCTGAATGTTCACAGACATTTCTAATACAGCTCTCAGCTCCTTATCAAAATCATGTCTGTGAATGATACTGCTGTTAAAATCCTGCCTCTTGCCATGCTGGGGCATGGTAGAAGAAAACTGTGAATCTCCTTTAACATAACGCTCCACTATTTACTGAGCATAACCACGTTGTTCAGTACGGTCCCCAGGCCAAAGGAAGAATGAGGCTCCCAGAGTCCAGTCTCACCATACATCTAAGATTACCAAGTGATCAGCTGCGGGTGCTGCAGGGGCCAGTTGTACTTTGACCCTTTCCTCCACACACTCCTGCTACTTTCCTTACATTAGGCAGAGCTTGTTGGGTCTACTGGTGAAAGAGCTGAAGCTCTGCTGAGAAAACCAACCACCCTAGAAAACTGAATGGAAGGAGTTTTCTGATGGGTTAACTTTTTGAACTCAGATGGTCAGTAACAACACAAGGCAGGCAGCAGAAATGTGAGCCTGGAACACAGGGAGGGAAGCTGAACCAGCTTGCTAGCTGATCAGCCTTAGCTATCTTGTGAAATCTCACTCTCAGAAAGCAAGGACAACTAAAATCTAACACCCATTGAAAAATGAGTACCATCTCCTAAAGATTAATGAGAAAACCCTCAAGCTATGTCTCAGAGCAACAGGAAGACTCTGTCTATATTCCTGGACTCAAGACTGGAAGGCTCTTTTGTAACTTCAGTCATACAAGACATGTGGAAATACAAACGTCAGACAGGGATAGATAAAAGTATACTTAAACTTCCTGAGTCCACACCACTCTAGCTGCAAAACCCTGTGGAGTAGACTACACATGCTTTCATTAAACAGATTTTAGTAGCCAAGCCCCCATTCACTCATGGAAGCAGCTCCCTTGTGCTGATGCTTGCCCTGCTGTTAAGTGAACTATGACAGGTGTTCATTTAAAGAAGAACAGACTTTAAGAGACAAGTTCTCTCAAGGTGCACACAGTGAACAGCATTTTCCTGAGTAACAGTGAGTAACTGCTACTACTTGAATAAAGTTTTCTCACAAATGCCTTCGCTGCTCAGAAAGCAATCTGTGCATGAGACAGAGTTGCAATGTATCCTGCTCTGCTCTTCCAACTTCCCTGCAACCCAAATTGGACACTTCAAGTGACCAATGCTGGACCTTACCAACACCACAGACAAGGATAGCTTCTAGTGCAGCCCATGTGAAGCTGCTCCCTGTCTCCTGGGGAGCTGATCAATAGAGGAGGCAGCCTTTACTCCTCGCAAAGTGCTGTCAGGCTGTGGCACAATTGAGCGCAGGTTTACAAGGCAACGCACCTAAGACTAAAGTTACGGTCCTCGGGCACAAAGCATCTGTAACAAAGTTCAAGTCATGACCCAAGCGATCATCCTGATCCTTGTTCAGAAGGCAGGCTGACACGTACCAAACGCCCAGGAAACTCTGAGGTAAAGCAGGGCTCAGCAGGTCCCTTTCACACAGGGATACAGGAGGAACACCCTGCGCGGCGAGAGAGCTGCCACTGCAGAGCCGCCCGCTCATCCCCCGTCCTGCTTTCCTCCCAAAAACTGAGTCTGAGTCGGCACTGCCTTGGACTCGAGGCATAAACATGCTTTACTCAGACTCATCGAGAGAGCATAAACAGACTCCGGAGAAGGAGCGAGTGCTGCCGAGCATCACCGCCCCGGGAATACACCTCCCGAGGGGCTGCCCGGGCAACCGAGTGGTGCCAAGCGGAAACACTTAAAGTTGTCCTAGCGTTTCAGAGCCGCGGGTAATAGCGGGGCAGCCGTGCTGCGCAACGAAATGCGGCGAGCGCGTGTGTGTGTGCGCGAGGTAAACAAAGCCCCGCCGGGCAGCCCGCAACGTCCCCTCCCGCCGAGCGACCGCGGCCGAGCGGCCGGGCCC